>OX291560.1:20668839-21268839 GCA_946406115.1 Apoda limacodes | reverse complement strand
AAATTTTAGAATCCGCGATGACGGGTCTTTCAGGATTGCTGGCTCCCGGACTATTACCTACATTTTTATACCTTTTATCGCCCTAGACGCAGAATGTCCTAAACCTATATTTTAGGCAAAAACGCATAATATCTGATAGTTGGACGCTGGCAACCCCCGCAGAAGCAACCCCCACTACCCCTATCCCTAGAAGGTGGATTCGGAAAAACCGCCACAAAGTCGGTGTTCTCAATCAATCGGATCAGGCTAAAATTTTACATGGTACTTTTTTTACACTGTTATGTTAGAAATTGTAATCATAAATAAAAAAGGCTTCCGTTTAGAGCCATGGAACCCTTAAAAGAGTATTTTCGAAAACGAGGTCTGATAAATAATGACTGACTGTCTGTCATATAACTCTAAAACTGACTTCTAAATGTCAATCAATTTCTTTTAAACATTTGTTATTATTACTTTAGGTCCGTATTATTGTATATATAACCTATGTTACATAAGAAACATCTCCGATGACAGTACAATTATAATGTGTATAACTCCCATAGGGCTCTTGATCGTGGCCGTGTTAGGTCTCATCATCGGTGCTATCTATTACATTTTCCCCCAGGTCAGAGGGGAGCCGAGTTGACCTGTGGACAGCGCGCAGCTTTGAGTTATTTGTGATGTTCAGTGGCGTCTATCAAATCATGTAGCTTTTGTGCAACTCCCAAAAAGTTTTCATTTAGAGAACTAGGTTATAAAACTAAGCATAGTCTTTCAAAAGCAATTATATTTTCTACCTATCGTGGTGGATGAGAGAAAGAAGCCTTGTGCCTTTCACTTTTTATGTCTGTCTCTCTCGCTCTTAGGCGGGCTAACCATGCCGCGTGCCTCTCACTCGCTCTCATTGTGAGCGCATAACGTGAGCGGAGCGTAACGCAGTTTCTTGAAGTGTCACCCGGCAAACCAATTTATAAGACGTTGTCACGTCAATAAAAAGTGTTTGTAGTCAATTGGTATTTGTTTTGTCTTGTACGTCTATTGAAATTAGTATACATATTTTTAAGGGATTCACCCAAAGTTATATAAATTCTCACACCTGTTTTAACCCTATTACTAACTTTAAACAATTCTCTGTTGTGGAAAGTAATAAAACTACTTGTTAAAAGTTCATTCTTTTTTCTCTAAGATATAAATATACATATATGTATCTATTATCTGATATTTTTTACCCGACTGCCAAGGAAGGGTTATGTTTTCGCACGTACCTTGTATGTAACTTACTATATTACCTTGTATCTTCCAAACGGCTGGATGGATTGCGACAATTAATTATCGTTAGATTAGTGTTAAGATAGCCTAGATAGGTGTATTAAAAAAAAAAAAAAGTATTTTTGGCGCTAAATTGTAAATCGTTAATAATATTTTTAACCAAACCTATCGAGGGTATCAAATGAAGGAAAATAAAAGGAGATTACTAAAATATATTTGTCATATGTTTAAATTTAATTAGGAGTAATAAATTACCAATCAATGCATTGGTTGGTTTGTGGTTGTATTTATTATACTTCTTGATAGCATAAAATTTGGCCAAGTCGTGTGTGTCGGATGGCGTATTACGCCTTTTATCAGGTATATCATCATATGCCGCTGCCGGATAGTCAAGCGCGAGTCGACAAAACAAGTAAAAAAAAAACGATAACCAAAAATCTGTAAATAAAAATAAATAAATGAAGAACGAGACTTATTAGTTACTTAGTAGTTACTGGAGAAATTTGAGTTATATCGTAGATCGTATAATTTAGAAAAAAGTGAAATTATGTTAAATTAACAACTTGCCACAAAAAAATCATATCGATTGAACCATTTTTATCCTCATTTCTCTTTCCTGGTCCATCATCAGGCCCTGATCACCATCTTTCTATAACCTATTTACAGAGACCATTTAGACCATTACAATGAGCCCAAACATGATAACACTGGTATAAGTTGTTAAGGAGTTGCATATCCTGCTGATTCCAGTTGATGCTGCTGTATCAGGTGAAGTGAACACAGTAGTGCTCTTGCAATATGATTGAAGCAACAAATTACTAAATTTCGAATAGATTGAACCTGTAGAAGATGCTCATACCCCATAAACAATTTAAAAAAAACTGATGATCTTCAAATGCCTTTAAAAAAAAAGCAACTCAAAATCATTTCATTCGTTTGGGCGCTACGATGCCACAGACAGAAGCACAGATGCACAAGTTAAACTTATGACACCCCTCTGGTTTAGTCAGGGGTTTAAAACTGAGGACGTGTCGTCATAGTATAAAGCGGGCTCCACACTCGCGAATGTCGGATTTATTATCCCGCAATAAAGAGTTCGCGCGTAGTTCGCGGCGCGCTACCGACAGTGCATCCATCCACACTCGTGCTTTCGCAGTTGTGTGCGAGACGCGGTTTATAAAATGGTTCACGTAGTGGTAAATAACGCTGCTTGAATGTTATCAAGCAGAACAAAGATTTTGGTAGTTCAAGCATAAGGACCATGACATAAAAGTGTTGCATGATGCTAAGGTGCGAATCAGTAGTGTCTTTTTGTTTAAGATTTTACTATAAAAGATTGGAATGTCTGGTAGTGCCGTTTTTTGTACCAGTAGTACCATTAGCACGGCTGGTAGTGCTGTTTACAATAAAGGATCATGAATATTCCTGTGCCTTATATATAAATGAAAAAAAAAATTATGGTTATTTTTAATATAGACCTAACTGTAGTGCTATAGCACAAACATAGTTATAGCAGCTGCAGCTATATTTTCGTCAATTTTCGTGACGTCTCGTCCATTCTCGTTTTCAAGTGAAGCTCATGGCGTTAATCGCATCGTAAATTCTTGACGCAGTGCACGCGCGAGTTAGACGACACATGGTTTCGTACACGCATTAAGTTAGGGTCCCTAGAATGAGTATTATTGCAGTTGCCTGAAAAACTTGGTAACAGATTGTGTTCAAAATAATTTTTCATTGAAAGCATTTCAGAGGTCTATTATATTTCTATTTTTTTTTAGATTCTTGGACTCCACTGTTTAACAGTTAGAAGAGATGGACACAATTTGTTTTAACTTTAGAAGCTAATAGCTTGCAAAATATACATCTTATAGAAAAAAAATATACCTAAAAACCTTTCATTTAAACCTATCCAATGATATCCCATTTCCCACAAAATCAGGCATAAAAATAATTTTATCTCTCAGTTGTATGAGGAGCAACCCTCCAAAATTCATATAAGACAACCTTTTTTTTTCATAATTATCTATATTATAATTTATCATTATAAATTGTCACATTCTATCTCGATATATATAAAACTAGCATTATTTCGCGACTTTTTCCGCGTGGACTTTTGAAAAAAGAAAGCTTATATCAGAATTCTCATACACATTTTCCTGTCTTTTTGCCCCCTAGGAGATGATGAATTTAGCTTCAAAATTGAAGGATTTTCATACAATCATCCAACCCTCATTTTACCTCTTTAGGAATTGAATTTTGAAAAATCCTTTTTAAGTGGCGCACTAGGTCAAGTAAGGAACCCACTTGCCAAATTACGAGTTCCTATAGTAAGCGGTTTGGGCTTGGTATAGAATGGATTATGGACCAAAGTCAGAAAAGAAGGAGAGCAATAAAGGAAATGAGGTGAATAGGTTCCCAAGCTATACCAATAAATATAACGGTCTGCGTATTATTTCGTATACTGTACATAGTGTTGTCCATACCACCTCAAAATTATAAGTTTGGGTGATTGGGGCCAAATACATTCATCAAAATAAATTATTAGAAACTAGACACAAGTTTAATAGTAATTAATTCTAAAAATCCCTAGTTACTAAAGATACAGTGTTTACTCACAGCATTATAAATTATAAGGTCAGTACCTATTTAATCCATTTAATTTCAATTTTTTCTTTTTCTGTAATAACGTAGACGGCATAACCCACAAGTACCGCCACGATCACCAAAACTATACAACATATTAATTTAACACTGACTATGAACAAACACATTTAATTTAGGATGTTGGGTTTTGTAAATTGAATTTCTGAAAGTAAACATTGCGGATAAAAATATGTCAAAAACGGCACCTACCATAGATAGATAGACCAGTCCCAGACCAGTAGGTAGGTATAGTGCAATAAACAAAAACTCAAAATAGTCCAGGAGGAATTGGCGCATGAGTACCGAAAACTATTCGACCTGAATTATTTTTTGCGATCCTCTTCAAATTGCCCTTCTAATGATATAAATGCATGTTGCCATGGCGCAACCCGGTGCCATATTGTTTAAACCGAAATTGTTTAAACAATTGCAAAGAATTGTTTTTTTTCAACCGGACAAATTTTTTTCATATTCTTTATTGAAATACCAATAAAAAAGGTCCTATGACTTTTAACGATAAAGTTAATATTTTTAAAGATATGAATTTTTAAAGTTCGAAAAATCTCAAATTTGGGTACTTTCGACCCATGAAAAATATATTAAAAAAAAACATAATGTCTAAGTAATATTTTTTTTTAATTCTTTATACAATTGTTAATAATATTATTAAAAGAGATTTTAAAAAATTTCATTGTTTATATCTTTTTTTTAATTGTTAATTCCGCGCGCTCGCGCTTGTTTGTACAGATATTATCGAAAATGAAATCTTGATTTTTTTTTGAAGTGAAACGTCTTTAAGATCGCGCCGAAACGTACGGATGCCTGGACAGAAATGTAAACAGCAACAAAATTATTAGTCATAGAGGCGTAAATGCCGTGTAATCAGGAGTTTGCGTCGGGTGCAGGCAGATTGGCAAGGAATGAGCATCGTGGAGTCGTAAGTGTAGTCGTGTCAAAGGCATTAAATAAAATCAATGGCAATAATATGTTTCAGTCTATCAGTTATCATGCACACAAAAATGATTTAACTAATCACAATCTGGAATTCGGTAAATTAATCATGGAAAAATATACAGATACAAGAATCAGTTTCTTACAAAAAAACCTAAGCCACAAAAATGTATTTGTCAAATTTACCAAAAACCAGGAACTAGTAATTATTTTTTTTCTAATTAAAAAAATAGTTTATAAAAACTTATTTGCAGTTCGTAAACTAATCGTAAATAACTATATCAATGTATTGGGACGACTGTTGTTCAACGACAAAGTTAAGTTTGTCCTTCAATACATACCTTTTACGAAACCATTGGTGCGCGAGTCCGACTCGCACTTGACCGGTTTTTTATTAAAAATAAATAAGATAAGTTTTATAGCTTTTATGAACTGTTGTTAGCTTAGAAAAGTTTATAGTGCGATACAATTTGTATGAAGAGCCGGAAGCGATGATCCAATGCAGTTTTGAGCCGCAATGAGAAAAAAGCTGTGAAAGTCGTCAGTAAGACGCAGACGGGGATGCTAGTGTACTCCTACAATCTCAAATTGAGGTTTAAAATGTGATTGCAGATAATGATTACCATAGGTACCTATGGTAAATAACAGGTGGTTGAAATTATTTGTTTATACCAATAATATTTAAATAGACGTTTGTTAACCGTGGTACACCTAGTAGTACACCCGGTGGTACCACGGTTAGTTTTCTAATCGTGGTACACCAGTGGTTGCATGTATGCGATAAATACACTTGTTTTCTTTCTCTCTTTTTACTTTTTAACCGACTTCAAAAAATGAGGAGGATCTCAGTTTGACCTGTATGTTAGAATTAATGTATGTTTGTATGAATGTATGTATGTATGAATGTATGTTTGTATGAATTTAAGTTTGTCCGCAATTATCTCGCGTTTGGCTTAACCGATTTCGATGTGGTTTTCAGAAAAGTATTTGTTAAATTCTGTATAGAAAGAAAGAAAGAAAACACGTGTATTTATCATATACATGCAACCACTGGTGCACAACGGTTAGAAAAACCTAGCCGTGGTGCCACTGGGGTACCACGGTTAGGAAAAAGTAACCGTGGTACCACTGGGTGTACTACTGGGTGTATCACGGTTAACAAACTTAAATTGCCACTTAAATAGATACGGCCCTTTTATATTGTTCGAAATCTGTATTTGATCCGCTGTTATCTACACGTACTAACCTTAGAGGAATTCAATAGATAATACGGCACGTGTAAAGTAGAAGGAGATAGCTATATTTAGAATGTGACTGAATTAAATTACGTCAATTGTCTTAATTTCGCCGCCTCAGTTTTTGCGTGCTAGTAAGATATCTACCTCTTTTAATATATACACAATCATTGGTTTCTACGTATTGTACAGCATTCGTTAAAATTCAGATTAGGCATATGTATACTTCCATAATCTATGGATCAGTTTATTTGTTTTTCTCGCCAATGCAAAAACAATTACAGTTTTACACTGTTATATGTATGCTTAATGATGTAAATGATGTAAACACAATATTTGGTTTTATATTCAGTGTTTTATTATGTCTTAAATGAGTTTTTGGTATTGTTGTAGAAATTGTTATATTGGGCACAGATTATATAATACTATACTAGTATATTGGGTTAGAGTCCCAAAAAGCTTGATAATGGGTTCGAGTCTCAAACATACTCGTGACACAATTAGAAACAATACCTACATATTATTATATAAAACCTTGTCCACGATGTGTGTATGCGTCTTTTCACTATCGCACTGCTTACCACCGGCTGGAATCCTCATCACTTCTTTGAACCTAAATGATCACCCACAGTGTGGCTACAGAGTAACTTCCCCCCTCAAACGCTCAGTATACAGATGGGGTTGTACAGAGGGAAGTGATAAGAATTAAAAGGATCGGCAACACATGAGCTTACTTCTGGGTGTTGCAAGCGTCCATAGGTGGCTGTAACTGCTCAACATAGGCGGGCGGAATGCTACTGTTCAATGAAAGATATTTTCAGTACATTGCGATGTTCCTAAATATACACCTGACCTGTTTTTTTAATATACATAATTGTTCCTAATTAGTTTTTCGAGATTTGTAAACTTTAAAATCTTATTTCCTCTATTACAATGCTATTGGAGTAATCTGATAGTTATAATAATTTTAATAGGTAAACGAATCATCTACTAATGTCCACTGCTGAACGCAAGTCCTTTCCATATGTTTCCAAAATCGCAGATTTAAACTTGAGCTGCCTGCACCCAGTTGCTTTCTGCGGCTCTAGCCAGATCGTCTATCCACCTAGCACAAGACCGCCCCACGCTGCGTCTTTGATCTGTGGGTAGCATGCCCCTCCAGAACCTTTCTTTGCCAGCTTGTTGTTGTTGATTGTCACTTCAACTTGCTGAGTATTTGCTCTATTTCGGTGAGTCACACAAGGAACCCACATGCGAAATTCTAAGCGTTGATAATTGATATATCAGTCACTAAGTTTCAGGTAATAACTAAACTAAATATCATGGTTGTTCATACGAACTGGGGTTGTAAGGGGTAAACTCTACAACTACTAAACATGAGGGGGGGCGATTCAAGTCAGTAAAATACAGTTAAAACGTAAAGTAAATGGGCAATATATGTCACAGTCATCTCGGAACCAGATGGTTTTTACAAACTTAAATCGCCCCTCAGATTAAAAAAAAACTCTGATAGAATGTTATTATATTTTGTTCTGATTAAAATAAACATTTGTATATCAAGTGCTTAACTTCACAACGAAGCAAGGGGATTTCTGACGCAGTGATAGCTGAAGGGACTAAAATAAGTACTTTTTATCCCATACAAGAGTTTCTGCGAAAATAACTCATCACATCGAAAAGGATTTCCAGCGCAGAGACTAAGGAGGAAAAGAAATACTTTTATCCCTAACGATAATTCCCACAAGAAAAGCTATTTTCTGCAAGCCCACTGAAACCCTGGCGTTCATGCAGAATCACACAGAAAAGAACTTTCACATGTATGGTTCCATAGGTAAAAACTTAAATGTTAAAAATAAAATTATTTCGATTATTAAAAAAAGTAAAACAACTAAAAGTCCTAATAACCTAAAATAGTTTTTCTACAATCAATTTCAAATGTTGGTCAGCTTTAGTGATCGTTTACATAAACTATGTAAAAAAATCGGAAAATTTAGGTACCACGTTAAGTAACGGAGCGGATACCTTAAGATTAGGGGTTCTATACGAAGTAGTGAAATCTTAAAGTTTAGCTCAGTTCGATAAATGTTTTCATAATGTCAGGTTAGATTATAGACAGAAACTTTAAGCGTTAGAAACATTAAATGGTGTCATTAAAGAATTACCATTTGTTTATCTTACACCATAACCTTTATATCAGGATCGTCCAAAACTGCTTTTACTATTTAACCTATCATTGTCTTTCTTATTACAGGCGTAAGTTGTATGTAAGAGTTATATAACGCATGTAGTGTTTGGTGTTACTACACTCTTAATTAAGTCCGTTGCAGAACCAATGACTTTAATGAAGTTGAACAACAGCCTTATGATATATAAGCAACTCTGATATAGCAGATTTATAGCAATAAGAATTATAGGGAGTTAATGAAGATCTTCAAACAGCTTTTGACGCTGCAGGACGAAACAAGCTTTAACGTCATAAGTATATAAGCGGCCGCTGCTACTACACTAACTGGAAAGAATATTTAACTTCTTTGTCACAGTTCTAATACAACCTATGGAGCTAAACCTATTCCATAAGTGAACTGTATCACTTTTAGTGACAACCGAATCCATTTTAAATCAATAGTAGTACTCTAAGCTTCAAAATTACCTGTAACCAACGCTAAATTATTTGTTGGGGAGGTTCGAAAAAGATATTTACCTTTTAGTTCCGAGTATGAAGATCTTTAAAAATATTTCTCTATAAAACTGTAAATTACACATAAAATTTACAATTTCACCTTTCCAGCAAAAACCATTTGGGCTGCCAGTGGGTAAGTAATACTACGTTGGCCTATCATAGTCGACTGGTCGGAGGTCCTAGGTTAAGTTCAATTCCCAGTAGGGACAACAAATTTATGTTTTGCCCAAGCAGGAAAACCTGGTACTATAGCGGTTCTAAGAACCTTTTGGCGAGAGCAAATCGGTGTAAGTAAGCAAATAGTCATAGAGAAGAGCAGAAAACATAACAACCCGAAGTGGCGCATTTACATCACCATGTTATTGTATAGTGTTTCTTTAGTGGCGTCAAGTGTGGCCTCATGGCGATTAAGTAGTGACCTAAACGCTATTGTAATACCTTTTTTTACTATAGTAGTAATCATAGTTCCTTAAAATCACTACTATGGTGATGTAGTGGTCACCTCGACGCTATTATAGTCTAGTTCGGTACTGTAGCGATTATCGAGGTTCCTGTAAATCGCAATATCTATCATTTTTCATTTATCACACATTCAATAATTTTTCAACTATTTTAAAGTGGCTGAAATTATAAGATAAAATCGTGAGACACGTTAATTTCTACGGTGTGTATTAATTATACTTCTATCGTGCATGGGAACACGGTGCGTTATAGGCTTCCGCCGGTAGAATGATATGCGAAGGAAATTTTATTGATATACAAAGGTTAGGTTCGTAGAGAATTTTTGATGCGCCCCCCCGAATTATTGACAATAATTAATTAAAATATATGTTTTTAAAAAGAAATAAATCAGTGACACAGTAATTATTGACACAGACACAGCAGCATGGATGCTTTTTTCTCATATCGATGATTAAAATGGATATAGGTGGTCCTTTCATCCCGATCAAAAGTTCCCATGGGAATAAATATTGCCTCGGGTAAAGCCGCAGAGCACTGTCAATTCGGGCTAAATTTGTGCACAGGGCTAGCCAAAAGGACTAAGATATAGAATAGATACCTACCTACTTTATATTCCTATAAAAAATTCACACAAGAAAAAATATTCCGCAGGGTACTGTTCCACATTGAAAACTCTGACACTCAAGGGATATTTGCCATTTATAATTGTGTATCAATGCGCAATGGACAAGCGCAGTAGACTATGGACTGAGCTTCCTTCCTTCAATAAGAGGATTTTATCCCCACAGTGCCGACATATGAGTAAGACAACAAAAAAAAAACAAGGATAGTGTTAGCAAAATATTTATTAGAAAATAGATCAATAATCTAATCTTTCTTTTTAATGGTATCTAGAATGGTTTGAGTTTCAGCCACGACTTGGGGAAAGGCCGGATCTAGAAGACAGAATTTCACAAAACTGTAGTATGATGACGGTAACGTAGGAACTGTGTGATCTGAAAAAAAAAATAGCCAAGTACAAGACGGACTTGCGCACTTAAGGTTCCGTACCAACACACAATACTAAATTTCATGAAACTTTGATGCAATTCCTACTTAATAACAGTCAGCAATCATACCTATTGTAAAATTGTTGGCGATTAATATTAATTTTTATACATTGACTTTTTTTACAAAAACAGAAGCGGGATAGGGGAAGGGGAAGATAAGAAAAAATAGGCCAGAAAGGTTTAATTTTTCTTATCTTCCCTTAAATTCTGTAATATCTACTGACGTTGTGCATGTTAATATACTAAAAATCATTACATAATATCTTACACATTACTATGAGATAGTTTTGCTATAGGTATAAATATATTATATATATATATAAGTCTAAGTTATTTATACCAGTATGACGCCTTGAAACTTTAAAATTTTTGTATGGAATTAAATGTTTTGTTGTCACATTTTTTTACTTTTTGCTACAATTTATAGTTAATGCACTAGATAAAATACAATTCTAATTATTTAATCGAATTTCACAACAATCAATTTTAAAACATGCTTTTAAAATTTGCTTACGTGTTGAAACAATGGTCACTTCCAGATCTTTTAAGGCATTAAATATAATTAATTAATTGTTACATCGACAGCTGTCGCAGAAATCAGGCTATATTTTAAAAGGTATAGTATTAGGCTTCCGTTGGCAACCGTTTTGTACGGGACCCTAAGAACCTGACTGCCTAACAGAACCATACAGTGTACAAGATTGATATTGTATTGCATTTTTTTAATATTGATTGATTTACTGTTAAGTAAAATCAATCGCACTCAAATGTATTTTGTAACCATGAAAGACCATGCCAAGCCTTGAAGGTTACATACATTTTTTAGAGGTTTTTTTTTTAAAACTTTGAGTGATATTTATTCTTTAGTTTGTGTTGTGCTGATAATGAAATGGCAATTCTGGCTGTGGCGTCGCAGCGCCCAGCTTCTTGTACGGTAAACAAAAACTAGTCGACCCGTTTGTATCTTCTGAACACGCCCTAGAATCTAAATGGACAACAGGGTGTGGCGTTTACCTTTTACTTCCAGTGCACATCTGAGAACCTCGTCTAGATCTCGGTATCGCAATGGTATCGATCTAATTGGTATCGAGTTATGGTTGACCACCGGAAAAAGTTTCCCGAGGTATTCGAGGGTTTTTGATACCTGACTGCAAATCTGAAATTTAATTTTTCTTGTCTGCAAACAAAAAATCCTTTGTATATAATTTATTTATTTTTTACCATTTAGGATTACCTATCACATAATAATACACTGTAAAATACATAGATACAACATAATGTGCTCGATTGTTTATAGGTACCTAGCCTACCGGTAAATGTGTTTAGATAACGATAAATGTCTAGCGAAGCTTAGCGACGTATAGTAGAATGTTTCTAAGGGGGTGACCCCTCAAATTTAGCTCTTCGTCTTTCTTTTCGCCACTTAAACTGCCAGCTGTCCAAAATTAAGAACATTTTATTGTCATATTATGGTAATGTTCATTACTACAACCCCCCCACCCCCTCTTTTTTTTAAAATAAAGGTAAGGTACTAAACTACATACATGGAATTTCCTATTATTTGCCGGACCACATTTATGTGCAATGAAATGGAATTTACATCACAATTTAAAAATGCCGCCAAAATATTTTAGGCAAAAATAAGGAATTCTATTTTTTCTTATGAATTGATTGACAATTGTCCACGATAGTGACATTCGGGTTTATTACGGTAGGGGGGCTAAGTTTTGCCTTATAAAATTTGAACTGTAGGGTTGAATTGACAAAAACTTAAACATCAAAATATTACCTCCTCCTGGCAGTTTAAGAGCATAGGATTCGCGGCGCCTCGCAGCGTGTTTCATACAAACGAATTTCCTACTTATATTGGACATTTACTGATCAAATACTGTAAAATTTTGTAAGCCGAATATTTATGACTGTGATTTCCAAAATCCTAAAAAACGTTTTTACTAACTTTTAATCTTATTCGAGATCATTTGTATGTAGAACTAGAATCTTGCGTAGCTTTTAAACTTTATAATTTAATAGAAAACTGGCACACTGCAAACCTAGATATTTATTCCTAGAGGACGTCTTCTAAATTTCATTTGTAAGTGTCAAAACTAAGTGGGAAATTCGTTTGTATGAAGCGCGCCCTCTTAAGCGACCAAAAAAATTAAAATTAAAATCTATCCCCACAAAAGATAAAAAATCCACGTATCTGAATACTAAACAGGGTTTCACTCAATTTCTACCACACACTTTCCCATGCTTAACTAAGTTTCGCCAAACATTTTCCAACAAAATCGTACATCGTACAATAGAACTTTATGTAACTGTATGAATGAATTAAGTAGATTCGGATACGGACACGAAACTATCAACTAAAGCATCAAAGAAATTAACATACACCTTCATTCATAGTGCTCACGATCAAAATTAAAATATCATCCTTAAAAATTCCTTTCAATTTTCCCCTGATGTTGAAACTTTCCAAAATTTTATTCTCTTTTGTTATTAAAACCTGGTCGTAATGTACACGTAAAAATGAAGTACAAGGTTTTCGTCCATACATAGCCCAACCATTGGTGCGCCACATCATCAGTTTATCAATTGGTATCGAACATGAATCTGTAATGAACGTGTTTTAGTAACACAAGTTATAAATAAACATAGTTGTGAATTATATTTTAAACAAACAAGTGATCTTACTATGCATTTTGCGTAGATACCTACTCTTTGTTTTTTTATTTAAAATTGCCGCCCAAAACTGTTTTTTTTAATGGTGTGTTTTTTTATGGTAAACAAAATGTTTCATTTCTTTTGGATATCGTGCAATCGTCAGTGTAGTACAGAGGGCCACTCCCTAAAGTATACCATATCAGTTTGGGGCATTTACTATTATAAGTAGACTTCCAGTGGCAGATTTACATAATATTATTAATATCCAACTAATCAATCTTTACGCAAAAACGGTATTTTAACCAATGGATGTGTAATCTTGTGGTATGAATTTTGGCACAGTGTGCACCGCAACTTGATCGTTCTTTGCTACATGCAGCGGCTTTATAATACTTTTTAACTGACAAAGAAAAAGAAGGAGGTTCTCAATGCGATTGTATATAATTTTTTTATTTAGCAACTTGACTTGGGTCAATAGGTATCTCAAAACGCTGCAGCGCTGTAACCTGATCGCTTTTTGTCACTTCTGACATTCTGTCTCCTGCTTAGAGCAAAGGTCGCCTGTCACTGTTTGTTAGGTACAAGAAAATGTACCTATGTATATCAATAAAATTCTTGGATATGGATAAATTGCTCGGCAGCAATCTACAAATAGACAAATTTTTAATAATATTTTTTGGAAAATAAAAATAATTTTGTTGCTAATGCTAAATTGAGAAAACCTAATTTATTTTTTTTAATTGAAAGGTTTTCATCAGAGGCATATAAAAAATTAAGTCTGACAGCCCTCTTCTTAATCGAACTTTTTGCCAGCCTACTCTGAATATACTTATTGTATCAAAAAAATCTATACTAGAATATAATTTTTTTTTTTTTAATTTTTTATTTAAGGGCATGGCCAAATTTTAACAACGAAAACCTTATAAGTAGTTTCATGTTGTTTATCCGTTCAGGGGTCAATCAAGTTTTTAACGGGCATAATATTTTACTCGCCTTTTTTTAATAGTTTAGTATAAACTGATAAAATAACATTATTTTATACTTCAATATTACTAATCACATTTTACATCATGTGTTTCAGTTCCTCATCTAGTTACTCAATTTCAGTTAAAGATTAAGAAAAAAACAAAATAATAAAAAAAATATATTAAAGATCAATGTGGGGTAGTCATATTTTTTGAAAAGTTGAATTTGATGGACTGATAGCCTAGTACTTTATTGCAAATATTTTGGTACTAAAATACGAAAGAATTAATGGTCTGTCAAAGCCACCTTTTGAATGTAGGTTCTCGTTGTTAATATTTTAATCAATACGGTTTTTAAGAACTCCCCTTTTCGGGGAAACCCGTCTAAAGAGAATTCTGACGATAAAATCACCAGTAGGCTCACAGCTCAAGCGCCTTCCGTCCCCGCGTCCGCGAACACAGTTTACACAAATTTATACAGAATACGTCGCCGCTGTTGGCGTGACGCAACATAAGACAGATCACTTAAGCGCGATATGCCAGGCATACTAGGTTCACTAATATACCTGGGCGCTTCCACTAGTTTTATTTAATAATAATCATAGGCCAGTGCTGAAGAGTTTCTTACCGTATCTTCTCTTCAGACCGCCTTTGCTTTTTTCAAACGGTGGTAAATTTTCAGTCAGATTTAGTTTTTAAGAGCGGTTGCCCAAGCCAAGGTTCGTGTCCAGGACATCCCAACTTTTCGCGAAAGAGTGCAAGCAGCACCGCAGCAAAAGTTATTCCGCGTGAAGTTGTCAAGGCCATCTGCGGCCAACAACAGTAGTCAGTGGTATAAAAAGAAAAAGGTAATAATTACAACGGGATAATCCTTGGAAATCGAGAGATCCTAATCAAGAGTAGGTCGAAGTTCAAAGAAAAAAAAAATTGAGATTGTTCGAAGCAGAGCTGCGATTATGCCCGAAGATAAATTTAAGCCTGCTAATTTAAAAATCTCGTTGTTTGTGTCAAATGTTCACAAAGATACCAAATAAGGTAATATTGTGGCCTACATACATTCTAAAACTCAGGAAACAGTTTTTCTTCAAAAAATGCGGCCAGGTGCGCAACAGCAACCGTGATTTTTTAGAATCTTTATATAAATTGCCGTGATGTAGACGAGATTTTATTTAAAAAACAAGTGAACTAAATTTTTCCCAAGAAAAAATTAAAAATAATTTAATTAAAAATACTAGCGGCCAAATTTTGATAGGCAACTTGGTAGATATATATATATTCTAATTGTAAATATACATAAAAAATTGGGTTTTAGCAAAAAACCGATGAGCGCACTTATTCTGCAGCCGGATCTTAGACTAATGCCGTGTCCGCAACAACATCAAACGGACCATTTTCCTATCAATCAGTAAATCGTTTGTAAATCAGCTAATACGACTATCATTTTCGTGCTTAATTTGGTGTTACCAATCTTAAAGTGATTACCCCGAATTGGGGAGTTCTTACTTTTATTCGGTACTACAATTTATTTTCACTTTCAATAACCCCGTGTGGTGATTTTGAGATTGAAGGTAAGCCTTTGATACGAAGGTAGAAATCTGTTGACCATGGCGTAAAGCATGTTAATACCTTAAAGTTTCTTCTAAATATTATATACTGTAGTGCTAAAATATAGATGGATATACAAAATAAAATCTGTCCTCCTCTACCATGGCATCCGTGCGCGCCGTTTACGTTATTCATAGGTCCCGCCATGTGAAAACAGCCGTGTTTTGTTGACAAGATTTTTAATAATTACAAGTACATTATATTTGTTTTTTTAAGATCTAATAAGTCTATCATTGTAAATGAATAAGTTATATTACTGATTGACGTCTCAGAATATTACACAAACAATGCAAATTACACTCGCCCTATAATTTTACACACCCTATTGCGCGTGTGCGTACACCGTCTTGCTAATGAAGTACCTAGTATTAGGAAACTAAAGTAGGAATTTTATATAAAGAGTCTAAAGCGTGACGTTAAAGTCACAGTTCGTTGTAAAAAAAATATATATATTAAATTATGTATGTATTTTAAAATACGGTTATTAATTAATTTCGTAGTTTATAAAATACATGATAAGTACTACTTTTTCTATTGATATTTACATCTAACTATCATGTTTTTTTATTTAAACATTGCAGAAGTCCGGGATAAAGGTTTATTTTCTATAGATACTTAGTGTCACTACTAGTACAGATACTAGTGAAATAATGTAATGTATGTAAGTGACGTTAGGTGAAAAATATGTATTGTCGTTTCAGTATTCGGGATGGGAAATTAACGTACCTACAGACTTGGCAACACAGACAGATAAACATTTGTTGTTTGTTTTGTGAATAATTATATTGAAATTTTAGTTTGTATCTCAAATATAGCAAGCAGATTAGTGTAATAACACTAATAACTTCTGAACAGTGATTTTTAATCATCAACCTTTTTTTCGTCAATAGTTTATCACGAGTTTATTGCACAAATCGTCATTTTTATTACTTTACGCGGGAGCAAAGTTCGCGTCGACGCACAGATTAGGTACTCGGATCGGCTTGTTTTTTGTGCCCGAAAACGGTATTTAGACGTATAAGTTATCTTTGGCGTTAAATATTGTAGTGCCAATGTGTGCAGTTGTCTAGGACATCAATCATTTTAACTGCTTTGGCTGATGGTAATTAGCCATGTTTTAAAATTTACAAAAAACTAACTGTCAAAATGTCATTGTTGTTGACAAATAATTTCACCATTGCTTTTATTTTATTTTAATCTTAATTTTAATACTTATGTACAACCCAGCATAAATTCTTATTCAATTCCTAGATATAGTTTCACGTAAAATAAAATAACTACATGTGTACTCCCCAATTTATTTAAGATGAAGTATTCAACGTCACCCACTCCTGATAAAAATAACTATCCTAGGAGTACATCTCCCTTACCAGCGCCTGCTAATTATCAGCCTACTACGGCTAGTGCCGCGGTTAAGCGCTACAAATACCTTCGAAGACTGTTCAAATTCAATCAAATGGACTTTGAATTTGCCGCCTGGCAAATGGTGTACCTTTTTATAGCTCCCCAAAAAGTGTTTAGAAATTTTAATTATAGAAAACGTAAGTAAGCTGCTTCCCTTGCCTTTAGTTTTGGTATCGGTATGTGACAAAGGAATTCTTTAATTGCGCAGTTTAGTTAAGAATGTATTCCAAAATGCAACATGGTAGTTGTTTAGGTAATTGTTCAAATGTCAAATCAAATCATTTACACTCCCATAGATACTGTTGAAAATCACTTGTGCCAGTGTACAAATTAACTTTAAACACTTGTTCCAAAACTGTTGAAAATCTTTTTACTGGGTGATAATTAGGTGACAGATAGTATTTTTTTTTTAAACCACAGGTGGCTAAAAACCTTATGAATGGTAAGCAGTCACCATAGCCTATGGATGCTTGTAACACCAGGGGTATCACTTCCAACTTGCCAACCCTACAAAAATCCAGAAACTTCTTTCTTGAAGTACTCCATACTGTAGTCCTTACACAAATCCTTGGCACGGAGCTCATTCCACAACTCAAGCATTCGCAGTTAGAAGTTTCTCTCTGTACATTACCATTTCAGTTCTAAAAAATACTGAAAACATTCTGGTCAGGGATTTTAGGTAAGGGGGCCCTAAGAATAAATCTTGTGAAAAAAGTGTTTGGATATAAAAGTGGGACCAGGAGTGATGGCGCTCATTGGGAATGGCCTATAACCTACAGTCGACAGCTGTAGGCTGATAATAGATGATGTGCCTATTCATAATCATAAAAGACCAAGATACATTTTTGCTTACCCACTGAGGCTTGAGGCTGTTGTAATTGTTTTTCTGTGCTCCATAAAATTTTTTAGGAAGTCACATTCTATAATTTTTACATTATCCTTTTGTTTTAGATACAAAATCCCAATTTGCAAGAGATGATCCAGCCTTTCTAGTATTACTAAGTGTTTGGTTATTCTGTAAGTTCATCCTTTATTTGTATTTTTGCATTTAACACCTCAAAAGTCAATCATAACGCACATGAAACCGCTTATCTGTATGAGACTTTCTTTAAACAGGGCTTTTGACTAAATGTAACTTTTTATTTAACATGTTAAACGCCACACAGCCCACAGTGGGCCATTCAAGCAAGCCGGTTCGGACCAATTACAAATCATCATTCCCATCATTTATTTACCTTAGTGGTTGGAATCTAATTAATTTAATCAATTTTTCATGCTTTATTAAGGATATTTAACATTGGTCACCAGTGACCACAGTGGCCTGGTGATATAAAAACGCTGTATAAGTTTCTAATTACTCGAAATTAGTCATGTGTTAGTCATTTATTGCTAACAATTTCCCTCCAATCTGTCTTTGTGCCTACCCTGCTTTAATAAAATTCAATGCTTAAATGCATATTTTTTTATTTTAGGATTTAGTTGTTTCTCATAAATACCTCAATGTAATGGTTTTCCATTTGTTATTAAATAAACCCATAAATTTGCAGTTTTTTTTATTTTGGTCTAGGGTTTCCTTTCAATGCCTAAGAAAGTCATATAAATTTTGATCTTCTTGAAATATTTAAAAACCAAGCTGTTATGATCGTTTTAAAAGGCCACGAGGGTCACTTCTTTACCAGTTTATGTCAATATTAGTGACCCGTGGCTTGTAATCAAGGTTTGAAGTGAATACCACTCATTTGTAACGGGTGTCCCCAATGGCCTGAATGGTTCATTATACTAATTACACCAGTGACTAACTGCCATTTTTTTGCTTGGCGTCAAAACAGTACAAATACCTCTCAATAAATTTAATTACAATAACAAATAATTTATTTCTTCTATGCATTTCTTCCTTTAATGTATTCATAAAATTTTATAAAGCAGGAATAAATGATAAAGAATAAATATTTGATAAAACTTGGCAAATACCTTTTTCCCTATGTTTTGGGCTCGGTAACACTGTAATGGGTCATGAAAAGATTGACAAAACGTCAGGGAAAAGGTATTTTGCCAAATAATGACATGTTTAATCCCGTTTTATTTTTAAAATAGTAAGTTCAAACCTTTTACACTAAGTTAACAGAAACAACTACTCATTTGTAGGGAACTGGAGCTAAAACTAGACTGAAGCTTGTATTTTGGTTGTGGCCAGGTTCCTCCAATCTGAAATTACTTTTGGGTGCAAATACAGTAGTAGTTATAAAATACCTACAGTTAAAAAAATTGAGGAACAGAATGAAAAAATGACAATTGACATAAAAATTTAGCTCTAAATTACAAATTGTGGTGGTGGTAGTGGTTTGGATAAGATGATGCATATGTGTGGGTATGCATCTTTGACATTAATTTTAAATTTAGTTTTACTGATTAATTACATTGTTAAGATATGTATACATGTCCCATTTCTACATTTTAATCCTTTAATTTGCTCATATTAGCAATGATGTGATGTTTTTTCATGTAATTGAACTTTTTTAGTGTCATCAATATGCTTTGCACTGGCAATGGGACTTGAGTGGGGCAAGGTAGTGCTGTTCGTGCTATTTGTCGTCTTTGTGGATTTCATTGGAGCTGGCATACTGGTCTCCACATTTTTTTGGTAATATAGATTATGCCTATATGACAATCTATTCATTTCTCAAATTATTTAAACATGCAATTTAAATCAATATTCGGCAAATCGCCGACTATAATTTGTATTCATTTTAAAGTTTGTTTCAAAGGGCAATTTAATTGCATAATAGTACAGGATCTACTGCAGTTAAAAGATATGGATCGTGGCAATTTTCGTACATCTTTGATATTTAATCTAGAGCTGTTACAAGATAAGATTGTCCTTTTTTATTTTGAAAATTTTTTGTGCAATTTTTATTTTGTCAAATTAAATAAAAATTATTCAAATCATACAAGAGATTATGTGCTCATTTTCTTTAAAGAGGTTTCAGGAATATTTTTTTTAGTTTGGTAAATTAAATAAAAGTTATTCAAATCCTTGGGTGATTAAGTTTTTGAAAACTACAAATTGATTTACAAATTAAGCACTAATTGCAACGGGGGGAGTGAACAACACTATACACTTCCAAATATGCATCATAGCTCCTTTCTGGACTAGTTTTTTTGTACTAGATTTCTGGACGGAACTAAAATGGTACGAGTAACCAACGACGGACAGATTGGTTACTTACGTACAATGGCCCAATTTTGAGGTTAAATTACGCCAAACTAACTATACCACCGTAGCTGGGATGGTTGGCCACATTGCTTGCTTATTGAAACAGTAAAAGCCGAAAATTGCCAAGACATACCTTTATATTACAAACAGGCAAATTGCAAAATATCTGTAAATCTGATGGTATAATTAAAGTGTGTAGGTACTTATTTTTATGATATGTAAAGTATTAAAAAGTTTGAATTTCTGGAATTTTATAATTTCCATATTTTTCATTTTGTAAATAGTCAATAAATAGTCATTCAGTCCGAATACTTTTTGACCACTTGAAATGTAATACTTAATTATATATACTATTTTATTCTACTCTTGCAGTACGTTTATTTGGCTAAAAAAAATATTTCCCTTGTTTAAAAACATTTATTTGTATGAGTTAAGTGAAAGAATTATTCTAATTGTAAAAGTGCTTTTAGTAAATACATACTTATTATCATTACCGCCAAAGTTAGTGTGTTTTTCTTTGTTTGCTAATATTTATATATGTATATTTTTATTGTGTGATCTCCAGAAGGGGGCAACCAGTGCCTGGATTGTGGATACACTACACACCTACATTATAGTGTAGGTGGGTGCCCCTTTTTACCAACTACTTTACTCCTGCGTGATAGGTGGCGCCGCAACACTGCTTCTGGTACAGCCTGTCTTGACTTAGGTGGTTAATTATGTCTCACAAGTTGTAAATCACTAGCTTCAAAGTACGAAAATGGTAGAATGAAAGATAATGATATATCCTTTTGCCAGTACATGAAAAAGAATAAGAAGTAAGTCAGGATAGGGCAGGTAGTAGTTACATCTATAATGTACATATTTGTAATGTGTTGCAGGTACATAAGCAATAAGTACTTGCGACGCGACCCAGAGGGCGCTGACGTAGAGTGGGGCTACGCGTTCGACGTTCACATCAACGCATTCTTCCCGCCTCTCTCTCTCCTGCACTTCTTTCAAATACTGCTGTTTAACAGTAAGTGTGCTCGTATATTGTCATATGTTGCTGGTAATCATGAGATTTTTACAGGTCAATCTAAAACATTTCAATATATCTTGTGGAGAGAGACGGAAAAAGCGAGATCTGTTGGGAGGTGGTATTGTTGGATAAGTGCGTGGCCCTTTTATCTTCAATTCGGAACTTGTGTGTGTAAATATGTGTCTTAAGTTAATCGCGCTTGGTTGTAGCTTATATCTCAGCCTAAATAATCTTTTATTTAGTCGGCGATCGACGGCGTCTAGACATAGCAATCATGAGGTAAGGTGATAAGACAGAGGGCGAGCGCACTCGACTAGTCTATGTCGTCACATATGTTTAGTTGGGTGCTATCCAGCCAGTCATTTTTACCTCCTTCGCAGCCTAGTTGGTAGTGTGACCGGCTGCTGTGCAGAGGGTGTGGGTTCGATTCCCGCACTAGAAAAACATTTGTGTTTGTCCTGAGTCAAGGTGTATTTATATATGATATGTATGTATTTACAAAAAAAAAAGTAAAGTATATGAATTGGTATCCGTTGTCTGGTATCAATAACACAAGCTTTGCGGCATTTATTTATGTACATACTATATCGGCGCCATAACTTTTTGACGTTGTCGATTAATCGATGACTGACTTTTTCGGCTGTGTTTGTAGATAGTAGGTACTTTTTAGAGTATTGTTAGTTTTTTTAGTATTTAATATAATTTATATATAAAATAGATACTATGTCTTTAAAAAGTCTTTAACTGTCCCTGACAATACTTGTGAGACATTAAGCACCTAACTTCATTCGAGGCGCATTTAGGTTTGTCGAAATATTAATCCGTCATCATAGTTATATAATTGAACTATTACATAGTAATATATTGATAACAAAAATCACATAATTGCTTAAAAAAATGATGAACTTTTTATACATATATAACTATATTAATTTCGTACTTACAGACTTGTCGGAGACCAGCAGTATATTTACGTGTTTCTTGTCAAATTCATTTTGGCTCGCATCACTTGTCTACTATCTATACATAACATTCCTGGGCTACAGCAGTAAGTACCACTTCTGTATAAAGCACATTTTACTTAAACACATATTGATAATTTTACAAGTAAACAGATGTACAATGTCGTAGTTAAAATACCTTTCCTATGCAACACGACTATTTATAGCTTTACTGTCATAGAAATCTTATTGAAACCGCGACCACCTTATGTGTATCAGGTCCTCATTTAGTATCTAACGTACGTAAAAATAATACACGTAACAGAATTACCTATCTTCACCATTCTCCTAAGACTTTCTTATACGCGTCATCTAGTACATCTAACTAAGTCTAACAATTCCGCAGATGCTATTTCAAATTGTACTCCTAAGAGTTAGGCATATCCCCAACTGGTTCTCCTAAAACTTTTTTAGACGCTTGAACTTGTACTCCTAAAAGCTTCTTTGAACGACATGACTTGCACACGATCCGTAAGCGTTTAGCTAACACATCGACCAGCTTAGCTAACAAGCTTTCGGTCCGCCTGATGGCAAGCGGTAACCGCGGTCTATGGACGCTTGCAACACCTGGGGCATCACTCGCGCGTTGCCGACACTTCATAGTCTAATATACTGTAGTCCTTAGAGAAAACCTTAGCAAGGAGCTCATTCCACAACCTAAGCGTTCGCGTTCGACAACCTAAGGAAGTTTCTCTAAAACCGTACTGTACCCGACCATTTAGGTTCTAAAGTGTGCGAATAAATTCCCTGCCGATGGCAAGCGGTACGATAGTAGGAAGTAGCCCTGGGCATCATTTCGAACAATTCGTCTAAACACAACCCATTGTACAAGCGGTAGAACACACAGGGAGGCAAAGTCTCTCCTCCGACTTAAGGGCTCGATACGGCAAGTTAATAAGACAATTCTCACAGCCCGTCGTTGAACCGAGTCAAGGGACCAAGCTGGTGTCCGGGTACACCCGCCCAGAGATGACACCAGTACTTTATATGGGGCCAGACTTGCAACTTGTAAAGTAGCAACTTTTTCCCCGACGTGAAGTACTGCTTCGCTCTGTTGAGTACTCCAAGTTTTTAGGACGCCAGCTTTACCTTGTCTTGCAGATGATCTCGGAACTGAACATTAATGAATTTAAAACTAACTTTTAACTTTTTTATTTCGCTTCTGTACATTCAATTATTTTTTCTGTTTCATTAGCATGATTCAGTATAAAAAATTTATGATATCAGGAAAGTTAGATGCTCGTTTGCCACCAAAATACACAACAAAAATAACTACTATTTTTTCAGCATATGGAAAACTAATCGACAGTGGTAAGTTAGAAAAATTACAGTTTCTTAATTATATAGTTAGTAATTAAAAGGTGGCAAACGTTTTTTAATTTTTAAATGTATGTATATATTTGATACGGGTTTTTTACACAAGATTGTCACTAAGTATTATATACAATAAAATAAAGAAATCACATACGTTTTTGTTTTTGTTACTGCACTTTTGGTAAATATGGGGTATAACACTGCACAAAACAATACCGAACTCTACTTACGAGTAACATTACACAATGGACATGTGAATGATATACAATGTTTTTTTTTTTATATACCACTTAAGTAGAAAACAAGCTTAAAGTAGAAAACAAGCTTACGGTCCGCCTGATGGTAAACGGTCACAGTATCCTATGGACGCTTGCAACACCAGGGGTATCACTTGTATGTTGCCGACCCTTCAAAAATCTAATAACTTCTTGAAGAACCCGAAACTCCTATATCCCTATAGCCCTCAGAAAACCTTGGCAGGGAGCTCATTCCACAACCCAAGCATCCGCGGAAGTAAGTTTCTCTGAAACCGCAATGTACGCGACCATTTCGGTTTTAAAGTATTTGTGAACAATGGATTATAAACAATATTTCTATGGGACTTATATACCCTGTCTGGACACTAATCAATGTATGTCTAAACGCTACACTGATAAAAACTGAACTATTTTCAAAATCGGTAATAATAAATGTAGTAAGTAAACAACACAAAAGATGTAAAACTACACTTTCCATCGTCAGTATAATATTGGTAAATCTATTGTAGATAGATAAATCAACTAGGGTTGTAAAAACTAGTCAAGGTATTTTTAAAAACTACACAATAGGTATAATACAAGCACTATAGGTGTGTAAACATTGAGGATGGATATGTCTACAGTGTATGTGGGAACGTCATCTAAAGACTACCACCATGGATACCCCACAGACCACACCATGTTTAAAAAAGCTATCTAGTTTTGACTCAAATCAACATTGATATTTTTTTGAAAAGTTTTCTATGACCCTGTTACAGCGGAGTTTTAGCGTTGCCATTAACGGTATGCTCGTGCATTATCCATAGTGGTAGTTGATCGAAGGGAAATTATAAAATAAATTGGGAAAAACCTCACAATGAATTTGGGAACGTATACTAAAATTTGTTGGCTGTGTGTGTGTGTGAACGTGGAGCCAACGCCATGGTAGAATTTGGCTACTAATCTTTTACCTAATAATTAAACAAAAAAAATTATATTTAAGTAGTAGTCTGTAGTACCTACGTTTAGATAGTCTTAAAATTAAAAAAAAATCATATGCATGCAGTCCCTTTAACATTTCAATACAATTGCCAAATTTCACTATTGTGTTGTCCATCTGTTTACTTGTATAAATCACCAGAGTGGCACCATATATAAGGCAGGTCGTCAAACTTTGTGCGTAAACACAAACGGCAATCCCCGAAAGTACTCGAAAACACAACTACAGTAATCAACAAGGAGCTTAGAAAAATGTGCCACACGTGGTCACCCATCTAATGACTGACAACCTCCGATTGATATTGCACCGTTAACTCGATTCGATAGACGAATGGAACTGGGCTTGCTACCACAAACTCTTCTACCGCGCACACATGCACCCGCGCTGCTTACCAACCGCACTACTAACGTATAGTGCAACAAACTTTTCTGTCCCGGTGGTCAAAAATTAAAACTACAGTCGCCATTCAGAAATGGTGTTAACTTACAACGACACTAGCGACCAAACACCCAAGGTCAGTAGGTCAGAAAAGTTTGCTGCACTGTAAGCCAAAGGGCGCGTTCACATAGCAGACTGCAGGCAAGCGCGTATTCAGTATAAGGAATCGATACCGTCTGCGCAGATGGGCACGTATACTGATAAGTGCTGGTAGATCGTTGTTCGTCCTGCTTCCTTTCCGTGAATACGCCCTTACTTTAGATTTGAAATGGCCAATACAAGTGTCATTATGTGAGTAGGTACGGCACGTATGTATATGTACTAACATGATCTGTGTAAAATATATGTCTAATCTAAAACTGCGCGCCCCTCCGCTGTACTAACGCATACATTCAAAATATAAATAGTATGTATGGAATAGGTACATGCAAATAGGTAGGTTATAGCCATTTGTTACTCAGTTGCCGCGTTACACGACTCCAAAAGTACGTTTAGCATCGCTTCTAAAAAGCATATTCAAAGTCACATAACTAATGCGCTTTATTTATTATAAAATTAAAAATTATTAAAAATATTGTGAAGAAGGCCGATACATACCGAAATTTATGTTCAAAACAAGTTTTGAAAAAAAAGCCAAAGTAATATCACCTTTCGCGCGGATTATAATCTTTTACGCCAATGACTGTAAATAATTATTATCCAAGGATACCAAATTATAACTATATTTGCAAATAATTGCTATACCTAACCTTCCAAAAAACGCTTTTATTGTTATGGATCATGCCTCTTATCACAATGTTTATCCAAAAGGTATCCTAACTCAAACTCAAACAAGAATAGCATGCAAACCTAGGTTCTCGAAAAAGCATTCCTTTAGATTCAATGAAGAAAATAGAATAAAAACCATTTCAAAATAGAGGACTTAATTTTGAAGAGCTCAAACCGATCGAAAAAATATGGGGAGTAATACAAAATTACTTGACTAAAAGGAACTTAAGACAAAATTTATTATCAATTATGATTTTGATAAAGCAACGAATTGAAGCTATTGTTTGCACAATGTGGGTACGTGCGTGTCGGCGTGCTAAAGATACCTATAGAAAACATACGTGCTTTATTCTGATATGGATATATCAAATTTGATTGATTGAGATGAATGTCACTCTATTTTAACAAAATTAACTAACAGAAACTTGAAATAAGTACTAGCTTTAACTTCGTCCACGTGGATTATATACCTCCGGTTATCTTGAACGAAACGTGGATAAAGTGTTGAACGACAGGCTATCTAACGGAAAAATTTATTCAGTAGTTTTAGCGTAGTGCCATAACAAACAGATAGACAGACAGACAAAAAATTTAAAACTTTTTTGACTTGAATAATAGTCGGTCCCAAACAATTGTTTATAAATATCTCTTATGGACCAACACAACGTCGTTAGTTTTATAGTAGTATAGGTTATTGAATAAATATTAATTTACTGATTTAATTAGTTTTTTTTATTAAAAAATATGATATTGTCTTAAATTTCTACTTATAAATTGAAAATGGTTTTTTTTTTACCAGATCTACCGCAGCTTCAAAACGCGAGGGTTTTCCTGTTACCAATGCCCGCTCTCTTCGTAATGTTCTTCTTAACGCTCGTGGCGAACTGGAACCTCAGCCACATACTGATGTACTTCTACCGGTACAGGGTGCTATAGCACAGTCGACGATACTGTACTATACCTACTGTACTTTTAGAACTTAGCTTTATTATTACATCCGACTTTTTATAATGTGTTATTAGTCACAACTAATATGTATAAAGTATGTTTCTTGTTTTGCTTTAAATATATCAAAGTGACTGAAATCAAAGTTAGTTAATAACAGCAATATTTATTAATCACGATATTTAACTAACTAGCTTTTGCAAATAGTAACATAAACCTCTGTGGCAATCCAGGACCTACCGTGAGAGGCAAAGACACTAACTCAGTATTTTTTTTATAGTTATAAAAGATTTGTAACGAAAAGGCAGGGCTAAGATTATGTTCTACTTTTTTCGTGACATTCTGTTATAACTAATGTACCTACCTTTATCTAAAACTGTGTGTTTATTTCGCCAGGCTTCACATATGAAACCATTTAATCAATCAAAATTTAAAAAAAGACAATGACAGTATTTTAAGCGCTAACTACCTCTAAGCGCTAACTTTCTCTATTCCTATATATTTAACAGCATTAAAAAGCAGCTTCATATTAAAAGTAAAACATCGTTGGACATGCAATGCAAACAGCCAATGGCCTCAATTTAGTAAAGTTATGTAGCACTTAAGTAAAATTATGTGTTGAGACATGGCATTGTTTTACATGTGTGATATTCGACTGCATTTAATTATATCCCTGTGTTTTTTTTTATTACAATTGTCTTTGATCGAACTCTTAACATGCTATGTGCGTTTCTAGCTAGGTCTAGTCACATCATCTATGCGTTTCAAAACAATTGGCTGATTGGACGCACTTTACGTGAGTTGCTACGGTGCTCAGTAGGTACAACTTACGAACTTCAACAATGTGGAGCGCCTGACCATCGGACGACACATTTGAAACGCATAGTGGTTAGATTTAAAATTTGTGCTAAAAAGTGTAATAATTTAAAAAAAATATTAATAGATTTTTGGCTCTTGACATTTGTATCGGCCGCCATTTTGATATTTTAAATTCTAATTGGTGTAAAAATAAGATCAAACTCGCTAATCGATGTGCTATGCTAGTTCATTCTTTGCACGGCAAAATCTGTAATTAAGAATTTCGCTAAAAAACCAAAGTCACAGTGACTGGTTTTTAAGCATCTGGCATTACTCGAATAGTAAGCAAACTGAAATGGCAATGGATACGCTACATCGCTCGTCGAATCGAGAAAAAGTGAACGTGCGGTGACCAAGGACTAAGACAGCGGCGCCTCTTGCCAGGTGACAGACGACCTGGTTAGAGCCGCAGGAAGTCACTGCATGCAGGCGACTTAAAACTGGCAGATGTGGACACATATGGGCTCCTCTACGTTCAACTGAAGTAGTTCATGTAGGTCATTTTGCATTAAAATATGATTTTGTGTAAAAGATTACCAAGAATTATTTCATGTACTTACAATCAATTATCAATATTAAACAAATCTTATCTAACGGTAAATAGCAGTAGCTTCATAGTCCAAACCATTGGCAGAACTACCCACAGCGCCTCTAACCTCGAGGATAGTACAATTTTGCCATACCCTAGCCCAAAAAATATTCAAAATTATTAAATACGACTGTATTGATAGAATCAGGCGTTACTTTGCGGAAATTCATTATTATAATAAAATGTTATTACCATGCAAATCCACTAAAAATAATTCAGTAGCACTCACGTACAGAAGTACACCATCCACATGTGTAGGGGTGCACCTTCCTCCTTATGTGGACGATGCCAACTTCACTATAACACTACACCACTAAATTGCTAACAAAACTTTGACACGTGTTTAGCCTCAACACGAGTCATCTTCAGGAGACGCAAGTTGTTCGTGCGCTATACCTTCACCAATTTGTAGCGGATATGTAAAGTAATAACATTTTATCAAAATATAACTAAACCAAAGTAGACCCATTGAAAGAATGATTTGAAAAGGTAACCATTTGTAAGGATGACCTTCTGAAAATAAAGGAAGCTAAGTAAGCCCATGGTAAGGACTTGCTAAATGCTAAAGAGTATGTCAATAGACTATTTAAATTCCGCCGTGCCGTGCCGTGGTGTGGTAAAACCTCCCCTATTTGCTCAAACCCCTTTTCTGACCATCAACGAAATATGATTGTGAACAGTATTTCATAAAAATATAAAATCTTCAGCTTAGCACTGGCCTGTTAACACGTATCCAAATATCAGAGAAATTAATAATACTAAATTTAATTTTAAATTGCAAAGTTAACGATTCATGATTTAGTGGAAATTTGATTTGAAAAGGTTTTAATTTTTTGTTTAAGTAACCGCGTCCCCTCCCGAACGCCTTTTTCGCGGGCGGGTCCTTGTTACCTTAAAGATTTAAAATGGTTTAATATGTTGTACCAGGGCAAAAAAATGTCTCTTTCGTCTTCTTTAGCTAATTCCTTGATAAAAAATGCCCTAGCATCAAAATTACAGTAATATTAATATAATACTAATACCTATATCAGCATATTAATATTATAGTTTTCTCAAAACGGTGATCAGAGATATTACGAAAGTGTATGCTCGTAACATTCACGTAGGCAGTGGTAGAACGTAGGGCTGGCGTGGCGAAAGTCCCGGGTACGATTTCATGTATGGGCAAACAATATAGTTTGGTTTATGCCTGGTACGGCGCGGCGATAAGCTCACCTGTCAATGTATGCCGTACCATAGGTTAGATGTGGATGATACTAGCTTTAAAATTATCTCTTGCTTTTCGATTATCGGTACCACAGCTATTGCTTCCTATTTTCTTCGTTAATTATTTCGTTATTCAGTTCATCTACAATGTAAAATATAATGAAATTTAAAACGATAATTATTTGTTTGTCAAAATTGTGCGGTTCACATGCGAATGAGTCTTCATAATTTAGTAGATTAAGCTAAAATTTACCAATCTACTTAATCACGTGTAAACTGCTCTTAAGTGTCTGATAGGGCTCACGACCCGTGCACCCACTGATTTACCCACCAGTGGGTGATGGGGGAATACTTACTTACCCGTACACCCACTGTATCCCACCAGTGGGTGGAGGGGGAAATCATGTTTTCCCGTG
This sequence comes from Apoda limacodes, assembly GCA_946406115.1. Taxonomy (NCBI): domain Eukaryota; kingdom Metazoa; phylum Arthropoda; class Insecta; order Lepidoptera; family Limacodidae; genus Apoda; species Apoda limacodes. Next base: position 21,238,927 of record OX291560.1, on the reverse strand, counting down.
CACCCACCGGGTTTACCCACCAGTGGATGCAGGGGGAATTCATAAAAACGCTCGAAATTCCCCAAAGCTCAACTAAGTAGTTGGTCCGTGGGGAATTGTGAAAACCAATAGAAATAGATTCCCCACGGCATAACTATTATCTTTTAAAAGCTACTAATATGTTTGCGAGTGAGATTGGTGAATCTATTTTTATTTTTCCTGAAATTCCGCAGTGCTAAATGTTTAAGATATAGTTATTACCCGACTGTGGCAAAGCTTCGAAATGTGAATGGGTAGGTGCTGTTTATTTCAATACTATTTTTTTTTTAATATTTTCTAATTGTATATGGGTAGTTCCTGTTTTTTATATACTATTTTGTATTTTTTTTTAAATAATTATTTTTTAAATATTGTAGAAATATGTTTCAAATATTTTTAATTTTTTTAAATATTTTATATTATTAATAACTTTTCTCAATGTTTTCTAAATACAAGTTTGGATGACAGTTGTCAAACTATAAAGGACTATATCTTCGTAACTATTGATCTGAGGCTAGTAGTTTCTTCACAAAAATGATAGATTTCATCAAGATCTTTATTTTGGATGACAGCTGTCAAACGAGAAAAGCCGATATCTTCGTTACTATTAATCGTAGACTTGAAGTTTCTATACAGAAATTATAGATCTTATCAAGATGTTTATTTTAGATGATAGCTGTCAAACTAGAAAAGGCTATATCTCCGTGACTATTAATCGGAGGCTGGTAGTTTCTTCAATGAAATTATAGGTCCATTCAAGATCTTTATTTTGGATGACAGCTGTCAAATTAGAAAGGGCATTATCTCCGAAACTATTAATTGTAGAGTAGTAGTTTGTTTACAGAAGTGATACATCTCATCAAGATCTGTATTTTGGATGACAGCTGTCAAACTAAAAACGGCATTATCTCCAAAACTATGTAGACTAGTAGTTTCTTTACAGAAGTGATACATCTCATCAAGATCTGTAATTCAGATGAAAGCTATCAAAACGGCCTTATGTCCATGAGATCTATCACTTATGTAAAGAAACTACTAGTCTACAATTAATAGTTTCGGAGAAAAATCCATTTCTAGTTTGACAGCTGTCATTCAAAATAAAGATCTCGATGAGATCTGTCATTTCTGGAAAGTAACTGCTAGTCTAAGATCAATGGTAACGGAGATATAGTCCTTTCTAGTTTGACAGCTGTCATCCGAAATGATCTTGATGAGATCTATCACTTCTGCAGGGCAACTGCTAGTCTAAAATCAATAGTTACGGAGATATAGCCATTTCTAGTTTAATAGCTGTCATCAAAAATGAAGATCTTGATGAGATCTATCATTTCTGCATGAAAACTGCTATTCTAAGATAAATAGTTAGGGAGATATAGCTCTTTCTAGTTTGACAGCTATCATCAGAAATAAAGATCTTGATGAGTTTGATAATTTTTCTAATTTGACAGTTGTCATTCGCAATAATATTAAAAATAAAAAATTAAAACGACTTTAAACGCTCGACATATCCCACCGACTGTACTAGTTGTGCCGTTCAGTTGGTCGGTGGGGAAAAACTATCTTTTCGTCGTCAATTCATTGAAATACAAACACACGTCAATCTTGTTCTATGGTACGGAACTCCTATTCGCACGTGGCCGGTTTCTTTTTGTTTTTGATTGTGCTATAAAACATTTGAAAGGTGCCTGGTAGTGCTATCATTTGTAAACAGCACTACCAGTAGTGCTTCTGGTAGTTCTGTTTACAATAAAGGCACATTTCGACGTAAACAATTCAAAGGACATACATACTTACAGGTTGAACACATAACCCTCTTTTTTGGCTTTGCCACAGTCGGGTAATAACTTTATCTTAAACATTTAGCACTGCGCAATTTCAGGAAAATAAAAATAGATTCACTAATTTCACTCGCAAACATATTAGTAGCTTATAAAAAATAGTAGTTGCGCCGTGGGGAATCTATTTCTATTGGTTTTCACAATTCCCCACGGATCAACTACTTAGTTGAGGCTTGGGGAATTTCGAGCGTTTTTATGAATTCCCCCTGCACCCACTGGTGGGTAAACCCGGTGGGTGCACGGGTAACATGATTTCCCCTTCCATCCACTGGTAGGATACAGTGGGTGTACGGGTAAGTAAGAATTGCCCCTGCACCCACTGGTGGGTAGATCAGTGGGTGCACGGGTCATGAGCGTCTGATAGTAATCGCAGTCAGATACTAGTTTTCCTAATAATGAGCAATTATCGCTTTGTTATTAGAGGAAACTGAAGAAACTTGGCCTTCAGTTGTTTTTATATTAAAAAACAAACTAATATATCATAATTTTTTATTGTAAATATTGTTAAAGTAGACATTCAATCTATTATGTAACATTAAATAATTTTCGAAATTTCAAAGTTTTATTTTTATTCGTTTTACATTAATCTCCTTTCATTAATAAATACACACAATTTACTACCTAATACACAGCCATCCAATACACCACTTAATCATCATCAAGGACAATTACTTCATCATCTTTAAATGGAAGAGATTTCCTGACATCCGTCTTTTTGCTTTGTACCACACCAGACTTCGCCACATTTGTTTTAGTTACTGTCAAAGAAGATGGCAACTTTCCTAATGATGCGTTTATATCCTGGGAACTAGACTTTGTGCTTGATGGCAAATTTTTTTGTTTCTCAGCCAACTTTTCTTGCAGTGTTTTCCCTGGGCTCACTTGCTGATGCGGTAAAGGGGGCTTTGTATGTATAACAGCACTGACTGTGGAAGCAGTTGACATGTGAGCTTGAGCAGGAATAGAACTATGTACAGTTGCGTGAGAATGGGAGGCTGTGTGGGCGGGCGCCGCAAAAGTAGTATGACCAGTAGATATAGATGACACACTTGGCAACACTGCCCCCATACTAGAAGCTGTTGGCAAAGATGTAGATTTATGAAGACTGGTAATGACTGAAGTAGGTGCAGCTTTTGGAACTGAACTTGCTGTGGAACTGAAAGATTTGGAAGGCTTCATTTGTGCGGTGGTTACTATGGGACGATTGGTTGACTTAGGGGCTCGTTTTTGTTTTTTGGGTGGCGGTTGTATATTACTTGAATATGATGAATAATTTTGACCAAGAAACTGACGATAAAATTCGGCCTGAAAAGATTTTTGGAGTGTAGTCTGGAGCGAGGATTGTATAGTATTTTGAAGCGATGAATAACCAGCTAGAGCGCTTATACCGCTTAAGTACTGTAAAGACAAGGCCGCGGCTGTCTGTTGAGATAAAATAGGATCATTCAATATAGGCAGGTAACTCTGAAACGCTGCAGCCATCTCATGAGGCGACATCTTTGGCAAATTACTAGATGATGATGTAGTAGTTGAAACAGTTTTATGATCAGTCTTTGTTTGGTTTGAGGTTGTTGTAACTGTTTTTGACGGCTCAATCACTTTTGCTATTTGTTTTTTCTGAATATTTTGAGTTTTGTCCAAACTTGCTTGGGTTGCTTGTTGCCTTAATGCTTGTGTTATATTTTGACAATATTTAATACTTACTTCCAACAGATTTGCACTTTCGTTAATTGGCACTGTACAGACTAGTTTATAAGCGTCGATAAGAAGATTGGAGAGTTGTTTTGCGTTCATCTGTCTTTGGGCTCTCTGATAAGCTCTATAAATGTCCAGCATCAAACATTTAAGTGCTTGCCGCTCAACTTCATTGCTCTTCACATCTGCTTGCTGACTGAACTTAAGTAACTGTCCTTTTAATGATTGGACACAAAGAGAATATGCCTGTTGTGCCAATTCTTCGCGATCAGAGTCACGCACATATTTTTTATCTGGCTCTGGTATCCTCTGCAATTGTAAACTTAAGTCTAGCAAAGTTTTGTGATCATCTATTTCTTTCAATATTTCCATAGTAAGAAGAACGGATCGGCTCATATGAAAAGCAAAACCACCTGCTCTGTCTACCTCTGCTAATGGAATCTTCCATATGTTATTAAAAAAATTTGAGGGTTTTCTCTCACTAAATAATCCACCTAATTTTTGACCAGATCTGGATGTAAAATTTGATAACATAAGATCCCTACATCTCTCAATATCCTTGCCTTTTTTATAATAGAAATGATAATGAGCCAGCCTGTAAATAGCCTTGTAATGTGGTGGGAACCTACTTGCACAGTCTTCTAATGCATCTAAGCAATCTGACACCACTGACATGATTTCTTGATCAGTTAAGGGTCTAGTGTCGTTTGATGATTTACTAGATGCATTACTGTCTCTACTAGAATCACTACTACTATCAGATGATGAATCACTTGAGCTGGAATCTGTTGATGATGCTGAAGATGAACTGCTACTTTCTTCCTTCTTATCAGCATTATTCTTTTTGTTCTTTTCCATAGACTTTTTGTCATCATAGCTGTCCTGCACTGTATGCGTTTCTAAATCAAGATTTTGTTCTTTCGAAAATGTAGGTTCCAGTTCCTTTTCTGTAGTTTTTTGCTTGCTTTCTTCTTTTGTTATACTGATTTCTAAAGACTGATCAGTATTTTGTTGTGCTGGCTCTTTTGATACTAACATTTCAGTATCATAAGATGCAGACCTCTTAACTTTTGCAGCTGCAGACTCTAATTTCAGCCTTTTTGCTTCAACTGTATCTTCTTCTCCTGCATCACTTATAGATCGTTTGTAAATATTGGCTGCTTGAATAGAATCATTAGCTTTTGATTCATTTATCATTTCACTGTCTATTTCAGCATTACTTTTTGGTTTCTTCCCAAAAGGTCCCTTTTTCCAATCTTCAATAACATGTATAAACACCTTTCCAACTGACAGTGGTATTGGTTTATTCTCATGTTGCTCTATATATTTCAGAATAGTAGCATGAATCCTATAATGAAGCTCCAAAACTTCTATACATAAGTGTGTTGGTGTATTATAATTAATTTTTGCAGGATATGTTGCTGACGTTTCTTGTAAACTTTTGACTCCTTTCATGTAAAAATCTAAGTAAACAGAAGGAGATTTGTTTTTTTTTTCTGCTACTTTCCCTAACATATAGTAGTGAAGCCATGAGTCCTCATTTTCTTTGTCTGTGTCATGACTATAGTTCAAATCTTCTAAAATTGTTGTGAAGCATTTCTGAGTAGTGTCCAGCATGTCTTCTTTTTGTTTCTCTAAAGATTCAAAATCTTCCATACTCAATGATTCACTAGCCTGTTTCAGTAATCGGGAACAAAAGGAATGAACAGTATACACAAACATTCCATATTCTATCCACATATTGCAGTGAGAAGGATCCAGCTCAAGAGAACGTTTGAAGCATTTTATAACTGACTTTGCAGGGCTTAAAAATTCTTTTTCATTATTAATATTTTTACAAGAGTTTAATAATCTTTCTAAGTTTACAGCTTTTGCCAAAGATATTTCTGCCCAAGATTCCAAACGATCACTATTTACTATGACATCAATCATGTTGTATTTTACAGCCATTTTACCTTCTTCTCTCTTGAAGTAGTAATCACCCAATAAAAAATATATATCTTTCATCTTGTATGGCAAAAGCGGTGGAAAGGAAGGTAGTTTGTCTAGTGAACCTTTTATATACTTCTCTACTTCAGGAACATGTTTCATTAAATCATACTCCGGAGGCAATAATTGTAAAATACGTTGAAATAACTGTTCACTGTCAACAGTTATACCTGATATCTTACCTTCTAATGCTGGCAAATTTGGAGGTCTAAAGATCTCGTACACCTGCTGAGCTCTATCCCAGTCTAATGGATACGGATTAACACTGTGATCTGCCAAATATTTCAATTTATTTTTCCTTCCAGGATGGCCAAACAAGCAATATACACATTGTTCCATATACTGACATACCTGCTCTAAACATTTGGCTAAAGCTGGAGACCGCAGACGTGGCACTACTGTATCCAAGATAAAATACAAAAGTTTTCCCTCATTTTTGGAACACCAACCTCGATTACCCAATTGTTCATGTGCTAGGAATAATACCATAAGTGGATTAGGAACATCATCGCATGTAACTTTTTCCTTATTTTCAGTAGTTCTCCCTCGTCCTAGATCTTCTTCTCTTTGCAAAATATAGTGCATTATAATCCAAGGAACTACAGTATCAAAAGGCATTTCAATTGCACTTGTTTCTACTTGATGACCAATTATTCGAATAAGATCTTCGAGACCTCGACCAATTTCCATTTGAGAAACAGATTCCAAGCATAATAGACCATCTGTACCTAATATGTGTTCCATACAGCAAAGTATTTTTAAAACAGTTCGAGTCCATTTATCATAATCAGAACATCCAGAGGTATAGCGAAAATAATGTTTTAGAGCTTCATGTAAGCAAATGAAAGACCATTTAAAGCATTCTTCAACTTTTTCTAAAGCCCAATACGTGTCTAAAATAAGAGATAACTGGACTGCAAAATCTAAAGACATTTCTTCTTCTTGTTCTCGTGCCATTGTTTTACTATGTTCAAAAGAATCTAAAAGTACAGACAGTACTTCTTCATAGTTTCCTTTTCTATAAAGTTCCATGACTGTTGATAGTTTTTTGTTTCTCTCAAGGAATTTAATGTAAGCCATGATCTCACTCTCATTTATAAGTGGTTTAAACGTAAAATTCACTACATTCAAACTATAGGTATCATGGTACTCATCCATAGCCTCAAATTCATAAAAAAGTTGATATAAACAATCCAATGCAAATCCATCACACTTATTAAAAAGATGAATATGAAGTTTAGTCCAAAGATATCTTAACATAAATTCTAAGCAATCTGTACCAACAAAGATGTGGGGCTTTAGATTAAGTATTATTCCAATAGATTCAATAATATTCAAACTATGTTGTTCTTTTTCATCAGTAGCTGAATTTAGTTTTTCATTAATAGAAAATTCTTCTACTAACAAGTTTACTGCAGTGTAATGTAATAATTCCTGATGTTTGTCATCTGTGTAAGATGGCACATCAATATGGTTATTGTAGCATTTATTAGCTTCAACAAATGTTTTGCTCAAACCATCAGGCCAGTTTATTCTCCACTTTGCAGCTAAAATACTTAAATATTCATTTAACATATCAATGATGTCATGTTTAGTTTCTAAATATTTGTTAATATAATCTTCAACATCTTTTTGTTCCTTATCTGTCCTAAAATATTTTTCATTTTCTTTGGATTCACCTTTCTCATCAAAGAGCTTATCAAGATCATCTGTATTAGGTGAAGATGCTCTTTTTTTGTTTTCTCCCTTGTCAATAACATCTAAGCTTAAACATATCGGCACCATTCTTCGTAACATATCATAAATATTATCATTAAAATTCTCCTGTCGGTTCACTGGTTTTTTTCTTGATGATCTCCTTTTATTACACCATTCCCACTGTTGTAAAAAGCTTAGATCACTACCTCGACGCCTTACAACATTTTTTTTCTGAGCTTTAGGTTCAGATGTCATTTCTGTAGCAGCAGAATCTATAACTATCATTTCTATATCACTTTCAACCTTTTCAGTATCTGTAGGTACTTTATCTGACATCTCATTGTTTTCATTTTCTGACATATTTTCAATATTTTTTTCGCTGTCTATATTGTTTTGTTCAAGTTTATCATCCACTAAGTCAACTTTTTTAGATTCTTCACAGACCTCTGTTTCCTCAACCTTTCCTTCCTTGTCAAAAACTAAATCAATAAAGCAAGCATGACTAAAATAATTTTCTGACATGTAGTGATGCATGTGTACAAGAGATTCTCCAAGAGAACTCCATGTGTGATTAGTTATTGGTTTTTTTAGCTTTAAAATAGGTAATTTACACTGAAAATGCTCAGATTTTTGTTGTTCAACAAAACTGTCATGAATTTCTTCTGCTTGCTTCAATAATTTTATAGCTTGTTCTTCATCTATAGCTTCATCACTCTTTTCATCCCATTTGTATATTGGGTTGAGGTATTCCATAAACTCCCGTAAATGTCTATAAGTAGTATAAATAAATCTCCGATAAACTAATCCTCTCAAATAATCAGGATCAAGTTTCAGGACATCATAAATAACTGAAATACATTCTTCCTTGTGATTCAAGCCTAGAAGGAGTGTTATTATCTTGTCAAGGCATGGCCAATGCTTAGGATTGCAATCAGTACCTCGTTGAAAAGCATAAAGTGCTAATTCATATCGTTTGGCTTTGAAACAATGCTGGCCTAAGCGATGCCATAATGTTACGTCAGAGTCATCCAGCTCTGCAGCGGCAGTATATGATTCAATTGCAGCATCAATTTCGCCAGATGCACTTAGCATTCCAGCAAGGTTTTTGTGACACAAATACTTCAAATTTAATAGAGGTCCAGATATTTTCTCTCCTTCTGCTGGCTTTTTTACATCGTATAACAGTTCAGTATCAAGCAGATCCTTAAGAAGTCTAGTAGAGTCACTTAAGTTTCCCTTTCTCTGCAAATCCAGAGCTTTAGAATATTGTTGCAATGCGATTTGTTCTAATGCTTCTCTAGTAACCTCCTCTTCAGAATCACTGTCTTCCTCTGACTCCTCGTTTAAAGCACTTATTTTGATCATTTTAAGAAACTGAAAACTGCAACAATAACCGAAAAAAAACGCCGATTTTCAAGTTATTATTTTTTATTTGAGAAAGGAGCTGCGTTCGTAAACCCAACCCGGGTAGCAAACAGTGTTTCCAACTTGGTATCAGGTTTTCGGGCTAAATAGATTTTAAAAAAGGGCTAGAATTGCCCAATAAATTTAAAAAGGGCTAAATTGCCTCTGTCTCATTTTGCGATCATTTTTTTCACAACTTGCTAGAAAATGCGCTGTCTAGTTCTCTGTCTATAGTTCACACGATCTTGGGGCTAGAAACTAAGCTAGGGGCTACATAATTATATTAAGGGCTGAAGAAGCCTTAAATGGGCCAAATCTAGCTCCGAAAGGTCCAAATTGGCATCTCTGAACATAAGAAATAAGTAATTGACAGCAGGATAGTAAATAATTTTTTTACAGAACAGAGACCAATATATGGATGTCAACAGAGACTGCATATAACTACCCTATGTTTTCTCTATGTTTTTTTTTTTTTTTTTTTTTTTATACCACTAAGGTGGCAAACAAGCCTACTTTCCGCCTGATGGTAAGCGGTCACCGTAGCCTATGGACGCTTGCAACACCAGGGGCATCACTCGCGCGTTGCCGACCCTTCAGATATCTAATAACTTCTTTTTTGAAGAACCCCATACTGTAGTCCTTAGAGAAAACCTTGGCAGGGAGCTCATTCCACAACCCAAGGGTTCGCGGGAGGAAGTTTCTCTGAAACCGCACTGTTCGCGACCATTTTGGTTCCAAAGTGTGAGAATGAATTCCCTGTCGATGGCGAGCGGTGCGATGGTAGAAAGTAGCCGTGGGCATCATTTCGAAACATTCCTCAGAACACAATCCATTGTACAAGCGGTAGAACACACACAGGGAGGCAAAGTCTCTCCTCAGACTTAAGGGCTCAATACCGCAAGTGCGTTTGGGATCGTCGACAATTCTCACAGCCCGTCGTTGAACCGAGTCAAAAGGGCCAAGCTGGTATCCGGGTGCACCCGCCCAGAGATGGCAGCAGTACTCCATATGGGGCCGGACTTGCGACTTGTAAAGTAGCAACCTTTGCCCCGACGTGAAGTACTGCTTCGCTCTGTTGAGTACACCAAGTTTTTTGGACGCCAGCTTTACCTTGTCTAGCAAATGATCTCGGAACTGAACATCGCTGGAGATGTCAACGCCAAGGATCCCAATGCTCTTAGAGAGGGAGAGGGGAGTGTTCTGGAATTGTGGGACTACAGTGAATGGGGTTTTCTTAGCGGTGAACGCGCAGACTTGTGTCTTTGAAGGGTTGAATCGGACCAAGTTTTCCCGCCCCCAGTCAGAGATCTTGGACAGACCGATCTCGATTTGAGACACAAGTTCTTCACGCTTTTCCTCCACAACGGAACGTGGGATGCTTGCACGGCCCGTGTAATAAGCGTCTCCAGTACTGTCATCTGCATAGCAATGTATGTTGTTGATGTCCAACATATCATTGATGTGCAGTAGAAACAGCGTAGGAGACAGCACAGAGCCTTGCGGGACACCAGCATTTATGTCCATGCTATCAGAGCAACTACCGTCAACTACGGCTCGTATGCTTCTGCCGGACAAAAAGCTAGCCACCCATTTGCACAAACCCTCGGGCACTCCGTAAGAAGGCAACTTCGATAGAAGACCCCGGTGCCAGACCCGATCGAACGCCTTCGCTATGTCTAGGCTACATGCCAATGCCTCCCCCTGACTCTCAATGGCTAGTGCCCATCGGTGTGTGAGATACACTAGAAGGTCACCAGTTGAGCGACCGTGGCGAAAGCCATATTGACGGTCACTGATCAGGTCGTATTTTTCTAGGTATCTCAAAAGCTGTGTGTTGATCACACGCTCCATCACCTTGGAGAGGAGAGAGGTTATAGCGATAGGCCTGTAATTCGATGGATCTGATCTATCGCCCTTTTTGGGCACCGGGTGCACATTTGCAGTCTTCCATGAAGACGGAAATTGCCTAGTGTGGTAGGAAAGCGTGAAGAGGCGCGTGAGTACAGGACATAACTCAGGAGCACACTGCTTAAGCACCACTGCTGGTATGCCGTCTGGCCCACTCGACTTATGAACGTCTAGGGAAAGCAACGCCCGCCGGACCTCGCGCTGTGTTATAGTGATTTCCGGCATGGTCTTACCGCACCACGGTAAAGTAGGTGGTACAGCGCCTTCGTCGTTCACATTCGAGTTAGAGGCAAAGAGACTGCCCAATAGATCGGCTTTCTCTTTTGCACTGTGGGCCAAGTCACCATCGGTCTTTCGCAGTGGTGGTAATGACGACTGGCAGAAGTTCCCCTCGGCAGCTTTAGCAAGCGACCAGAAAGCACGACTCCCAGAAGGATAGCTCGCAAGTCGCCCACCTATTTTGCCGATGAATTGGAATTTTGCTCTGGCAGTTGCTTTCTTACTGAACCTCGAGGCAGCATTTAATTTGCGTTTTAACTCAGAAATATTCGGATCCCTATTATTACGAGCCGTGGTCCAAGCCTCATACGCAGTTTGCTTAAGAATTTTAGCTTCTCTGCAAGGCCTATTAAACCACGGTCGTTTTTTGACGCCGGCAGCTACTCGCAGGTTAGGAATGAAACATTCCATACCAGCGAGGATTGTCTCAGTGACTGCGGCTGCGCAGACGTCAGGATCTTCTGAGCTATAGCAGATCTGCCTCCACGGGTACGATGCATAAAATTCTCGCAATCCATCCCAGTCTGCCGACTTATAATGCCACACATGACGCCAATTAGTTGGCCCAGAAGGATCAGGTTGTGTGCATGACAATCGAGTCCGGATGAGACAGTGGTCCGAGGAGCCAAGAGGCGCATCCACTGAGACGGAGTATCCATCCGGACGTGTAGTCAGCAGAAGGTCCAGTAAGGAGCTTGTATGGTCCTCTATATCTGGTATTCTCGTTGGAGAAAGTACCAGCTGAGAGAATCCATAGGTCAGAGCAAATTCATGAGCAGATATCCCTGCATAGTTATTGGTTCGAGAACTGAGCCACTCACGATGGTGGGCGTTAAAGTCTCCCAAAATAACTACTTCTGCTGTAGGATATTGCTCTAGAACTTTGTCAGTCGTCAAACTCAGGTGCGTGAAGAGTCGAGTTACGTCCGTGTCACCGCTATGAGACCTGTATAGGCACGCATAGATACGAGTGTGGCCCCCATGATCTACGCGCACCCACAATATCGACAGGTCCCTGTCTTCAAGGCTATGAAGTCGGCGACAGCAGATATCCTCCCGGACGAACATACATACACCGGCACGACTCAAAAAATTGTGCTCGAGTTTGTAGCCGGGATAACGAAGGTATGATGTGTCGGCCGGGCAGGATATCTGCGTCTCCGTTAGAAAAAGAATGGTTGGCTGCGCAGTCTCGAGATGGTGATGGACTGCGTTAAGATTTGCGTGAATACCCCTTATGTTGCAAAAATCCACATTATATGTGGATGGAGTAACCGCTGTCAAAACTCTTTTCTTTTTTCTGTTCCTGGCCATTTTTTTTGAAGTAACTTAGACTACGGATGAGGATTCACTGCACAGACAGCTTAGAAGACAAAAAGTTGCGGTACTAAGACTGCCGAAGCTCAACACAGATGATACGGTTGCTGGCACGGCGGGCGGAAGGGCCCCTGATCCCCCTCTGTTGTAGTAGCCGGGTCCACTCCGGTCTCCTTCTCCGGCACGACTACTACTTCAGAGACTTTACACAGGTTGGCGGATCAGCCTCCCAGGGCGGAGATTAAGTGATCCCTGGGTTCGGGAACCCGTTCAACCTGCGGGCGGCCAGCGGTCAGCCGTTTCATCAGGTCTCCCTGACCGCCGAGCCAGCACGCCGCGTCTACGCCGAGCAATGACAGCAACAAGCACCGTCGGTCCTCCGCTGTCCGCGCAGCGAATCCTCAAAGAGAGAGCTCTGGTAACCTTACTCACCGCCAGGAACACAACACTACTCAATGTTAGTGTTATTGTGGCCGCGGTTTTCTGTAAGGTGGAGGTACTTCCCCAGTTCGGGCCGCTCATTCGAGCAAGTACTCGCTATGCCCCGCTTTATTTGTTCGGGCAGCTTATTCGAGCGAATACTTGCAGTGCCCTACCTCTCTTATAATGTCTATGGTTTTGGAGTCTGGGACCCTATACTTGAATATTTCACCACCCAATACGAGTTTCTCATGCGAATTTTTCGCCCGAAAATTTCGCATGCGAATTATCAAAAAGTTTCATTCTTGAACTAATTTTTCATTCGCTTGGAAAACGAGTGATCGGGACTACTCGTTTGTAATTCGTGTTCGTAACTTTCACAGCTGAAACAAATGTTCTCTGTAGGTTGAGTTTGTGAACTCTTTAGTTTGAGATATATGGCGGAAAGGTTCTGTTGTGTAGAATCTAAAATTGAAAACTGAGCAGGTAAAGAAAAAATTGTGATCACTCATAAACGCTATTGTGCATGATGGTCAACCTGCAGGAGTATATTTATTTATCGTACTACAAACGTATTTATTTATATAGACTTAATTCATCGATTCAAGAATGCGAATTATTAGGTGACATTCGAAATCTATTCCGCGCTCGTAGCAAATTGTTAGTAGAATTTTAATTCACACTCGTGAGGAATTCAAGTATAGAGTCCCTGGTCAAATTAAAAAAAAACCTAGGGACTGCCAATATCGTTCTCCATATAAATTAATGGACACGCACGTGTCATCAAAATATAAGCTTCGTGACGTGCATACAAGGGGCAGATAATATACATTTCATCTTTTAGCATCTGCATCTGCTGTGTGATAAACAGACTCTGCATCAGTTTTTGCAAATAAATACAGATTGATGCATTATTTTACTTCGCGAACATGCTAGTAATTACTATTAGTATTAATCTATGTAAATAGTAATAGGGCTCCGTACGCACTCTTCGGGTACGGAACCCTGAAAAGTAATAAATATGATTTTGAACAATGGACGCTGATTTGGATTGCCAGCAATGAATGATTATGTAAGCAATGACCCAGGTGCAGAGGGAAGTCGTCGCTATCAGTAAGCGGAGAAAATTTGTTAATCGGACTTGAGAATCCATGGAAGTTCATAAATCGAGAAGTTCATAAAAAGAATTTTTTTTGGTTTTACAAAGGACATACATAGTTATATTCGGAATAAAAAAATAATCATTGTTTTATTTATTATTTATTATTAATTATTATTGATATATCATCAATATAGAAGACTTAACATTTTATCGATAGCAATTTACAGACAACAGACAACACTACGGGATATAGATATGTGGCGGAGGAGCCCTACATTCAGTAAAGAAAAATAAATAAAGAAATATATTAGTAAAATAAAGTACGAAATAAAAGTTTGTAATAATATTCTAATAAAGCTTACCTAAAGTTGATGACATCGACAACAAGTCGTAACGGCGGAGACAGATACGTGTAGCATGGAAGTTTCACTGGAAACGCACAAATAATGTCGTCATCTATTGATAACGCTTACGGTCGGACGGAGAACCGGTGCGTGCGCGTAGAAACTCACAGCACTGCTCAGAAGTGTTCTCGTGGCCTCCACGCGCTGTGTATAGCTAATCAGTAACTGTCTTTTCATTTTTTTTGTGAATGTTTGTTCTTTATACTAAGTTGCTTGTGTGTTTCGCTTAAATAAATACATGCCAAGTGTAGCTTGTGTTTTTTCCACTGACCATATCCACAAGACTTACCTTCTTCTTCTTCTGATAAAAGATAAGTAAACAACAACAACCTAAATTGGTACCCACGACGTGATAACCAGAGGATAGACTGTTGCTACACTTACCTTGATGATTTCCTCATCTTCTCACGAAAACACCATCTACGTCAAATCGTTTCCAGCATGAAAGTATACGGCACGCACGCAATTTTCAACCGACATAAGGCATATTTCTGGTCGAAATAATGTTGTGGCAGGTTCCTTGTCAAGAGTGGAAGAGTAGGAAAACACAGTCAATTTTGCTAAGTTGCCTAAAGCTCAAGAAAAAGACGTGGAGTTAGAAAAATAGCTTACAAGCGAAACTTGTCTGTGCTTGAAAAAAATAAAAGTTGACAAAACTTAAACTAAGTAATTCGTAGATAAAAGTATCTACCAACATCAAAAGGCCATATGCGCCAAAATTGATGCGGAACCAAATTTTTGTAAGCCTACATTCATAAAGCAATCCCAGTGCCAATACAACAGCAAAATTAGTTTCAGAATGTTTCATATGGCCCGGGATACGGACAGACTGAAGGGAATGGACTTGCAGTGTTTAGCTTGCGAACGTGCTAAGGTTTAATGTTTCATTCCCAACAGGCACATTCAAGTTACCTCGCGCAAAATTTACATTTATACAATAAAGCTCTGTTATCAGAGTGGTTTGCAATTGGATGTCATTCTGATAACGTAACAGACCAAGGCAGACGATTTGAATCAACTTTATTCCAACATCTATCCAAAATAGCTGGTTTCCATTAAAGACATACAACATCATGCCATTCAGAATGCAATGGCCTCGTAAAGTGATTTCATATTCAAATTCAAATTAAATATAATTTATTCAGTTTAGGCTACAATAATTGAGCACTTATAAATGTCACTACGCCATCGGTTCCTAAGTCTACAGGGCGGGAGACCTTGTACTGAGAAGAACCGGCAAGAAACTCAGCAAGGGCATTTCTTTTCTCCCTTTCTCTTACAGCGTCCAATTAAAATATTGGAAAATGCCCTCCCTATCATAAAAGGACACTTTCCATTACAAACATAAAAAAACATGAAATATAAAGCACAAGCACAACATAAAAAAGATCTAATATAAACAAAAGACAGTTTATGTATTCATCACTAAGAAATAATCAAAGTCTTACAGTATTAATAAACAAAACAAAAAAGTAAGACTAAATACTAAGAATACAAAGAAGTTTGCAAGAGCAGACCAGCCTCCACAGGCGGCACCCGTTCACGAGTATGACACATGAATCAGCCATCGCTTCGCTCAACCATGTTTTAGGGAACGTAACGACCCGACACACACGCCACCACCGCAGAGACACTTTGAGAGAGCATGACACACTCAAGCAACTCCAATAAAACTTCGATTGTACTAGTTACAATGTGTACTACACATTAATATAAAAGGAACAAAATATAAAAGGAGAAGATTGGAAGGTTCGTAATGCTTTACTACCGAGAAGCACCGGCAACAAACTCACTAGTTAATCTTTTATACATCATATAAAAATACAATATAGCCTTACACTAGGTAATAACATAATATACAATGTTTAAAATTTAAAAAAAAAAAAATTTCAAATGCCCCAATACAAATCAATTAAGTTCTAATTTTTCCAAGCATTTTTATCATTTATGTATTCATCAACTTTGTAATACCTTTTTTTCATTAAACTATCTTTGACATATATTTTAAATTTATTTGAGGGTAAATTAACCACATGTATACTTTGTATTGCGAAAGAGCTATGTACCTTCTGAAGACGACATTTTGGAACTACCAATTTATCCTTATTCCTTGTATTAACACTGTGGAGGTCACTATTTTTAGCAAATAAGTCACAATTTTGGCGTACATACATTATACAAGCGAAGATATATTGGCAAGGAACAGTTAAAATATCAATTTCCCTAAATAGTTCCCTAAGAGAAATTCGAGGTCCTAATTTATAAATTGACCGTACTGCTCTCTTTTTCAAAATAAAGACGGTATCAATATCAGCTGCCTTACCCCAAAGCAAAATGCCATAAGACATGACGGAATGGAAATAGCTAAAGTAGACCAAGCGAGCAGTGTCAACATCTGTAAGCTGCCTAACTTTCCTAACTGCATAGGCAGCTGAACTGAGTTTTCCTGCAAGAACTGAAATGTGAGGGTTCCACTGCAGCCTATTGTCTAATGTAATACCTAGAAACACTGTTGAGTCTAATAGTTCTATTTCTTCTCCGTTTAGGGATAATTTTGTACTTATGTTTCTGACATTTGGCATCATACATTTTAAACACTTAGTCTTTTCGCATTAAGAAGTAAATTATTTGCCGTAAACCACTGAAGAACCTGAGAAAGCGCACTACTTAGGTCGTCAAAATTAGTTTTATTTCTGTCAACTTTAAATAAAAGAGATGTGTCATAGGCAACTCAAAACGGCTACAATCTGCCATGCAAAGGAAAACTGTACTGAATCGGTACTTTTAGTACTGTTTGGTATACGGAGTGCCTATAAAGAAAACATGCAGCCATTCCAACCAGCCTATACCGGAGTTCATGAGGTCTTAGAGAGAGGAAAAAAGTTTTTAAAATATTATTCAAAGGAAACCCTGGCACAATATCCGTAGACCGCATCAAATCGACCTACATATATCCATATACATAAGAAACCGCTCAGGACGCATAGTCAAATTTATGATGGCCTCTGGAGGGGAGTGTGAGGCGGAGCCATACCTACATTCTGTAAAGAAAAATAAATAAATATATATTTAAAATAAAGTACGAAATAAAAGTTTGAAATAATATTCTAACAAAACTTACCTTAAGAAACGCAAAACTAATGTCGTGATCTATTCATAATTGATAACGCTTACCGGTGGGACAGAGCACCAGCGCGTGCGTATAGCAATTCACAGTGCTGCGCCTCAGTCCTGTTCTCGCGGCCTCAACGCGCGGTGTATAGCTAATCACTCACTTGCCTAGTCGTAGTGGAGCCGTTCTTAGAGAGCTTGCTCGTGACGCTATGGAGTTCCAATAGAAATTTAAACATAGTTTTTTAGCCTCACTAGAAGTGATAGAATAATAATTCAACTTTATAAAAAATATATTGTATTTAGTATTAACACAGGCAAATCATAAAAAAAAAGTTTACACAGTTTTTTAGCAAGGTACACTTTTTTGTTCCTAAGCGTCACGAAATTTATTTATGTTTAAAAAAACAATCAATGACTTTGAATGACAATGACAACGAAAACTTTTATTAAATAAAATTCCAAGATAAAATAGCTTTAAACAAAAGAAACAAAAAGAAACCATAGTTATCAAACACTACATTATTTCTGGCAATATATTTCCTAAACGTCACATATTGGCGATCTTACATGATTCTTATTCCATGGTTTTGGAATTTACGTAAATGACTAAGTAACTTACTGGGAAAAAGATTGGAAATTTTTCTTTTTTCAAGTGTGAACCAAATTAAATCTTTATCGTTTTTTTTCTTGAAATTATTTAAATAACTATGCAGCCCTAAAAATGGGACAGTGACGCTATTGGAACCTGCAGTGACGCTACAGAAAAGTAAAGCTAGATTCACATGCTAACACTATGGAATTTGTTAGGAACACTTTATAAGTCCACAGAAGACACTGTTTATAGAAAACCTTAGTCATTTATCATGATAAAAAATCTTTAAAAATAAATAATGAGGTACAATACATCCTAACACAGCCGCTGGTTGGACAATTTTATTTATATAAACTTAATCTCTTCTAAAGTCTATCCCCAATGCTTGCGATCCTATGAACTATACCTATGTTATGGTATTTAAAATTCCTAAATAGTGTAATTAAATCCTAGTTTAAGCCTAGGTCTCAAAACATAAATTTGTTGTTTTTTTATTCAATCACTCTTATAAAATCCTATGAATTATACCTATTTTATGATATTTATAATTCTCAAATAGTGTAATTAAACTCTTGGCTGGTTTTTATTATTTCTTGTTTTATTATATACTTGCTTTTGCTTGCAGCTCCGCACACGCACACGTAAGTATCAGTTCAGTATTTAATAACCACAGGAACTATAAATTAGTATATTAAGTATTTTTTATTAATATATGTAAAGTACTTTCGTCCTTTAACCTCTGTTTGTGCCAAAAACATATTCAATTGAATGCTCTGTTAGGATTTTTTTTAAATAACATATGTTCCCATAGGAACTCTCGATTGTTTAAATAAGTAGCCTATGTCCTTCACAGACTCTTTAACTATCCCTGTGCACAAATTTCAATTGGATGCTTCATTATGACGTGAAGGAAGGACAAACAAAATTTGCTTTCGCATTCAAAGTTATTAATGTGGAGAAATAGTAAGTATTTTTATTCCTACTTCCGATTCTGTTTGTCGTTTTGACGTTGTTACGGCTAAATCATTGATCTGATTTTGATGAAATTTAGTATTTAGATAGATTACCTTCCGATGATAGACAACGGGTATATTGGTTAGTATATTAGTCCACGCGAACAAATTACGGGCAAAAGCTAGTGTTTTCAAAATAAAAATAATGCCTGCAAAAAATCATTAGCAACTGTGGTATGGTTACGGGTTTAGAGACCTAATTTCTTTTATATAGACTTGTTAAACAGTCCTCTAATTACTAACTAGATTTCGTTTCTGGCTAAAGAAAAATAAAATTGCATCACCTGTTCATACATTTTTGGGCAATGGCTCCGGACGGGCACGCTGTGCATACATTTTGTCACGTCGAGTTTGCCCATGCGAGCAGGGCTTGTTTTTTAAAATTTGTAAATAGTTTTTTTTTAAGTTTGCAAAGTTAGCTTTATTACCAATTTTCCGTGAATAATCTATTTTTTTTTCCGGATACCAGCTTGGCCCTTTTGACTCGGTTCAACGACGGGCTGTGAGAATTGTCGACGATTCCAAACTTACTTGCGGTATCGAGCCCTTAAGTCTGAGAAGAGACTTTGCCTCACTGTGTGTGTTCTACCGCTTGTACAATGGGTTGTGTTCTGAGGAATTGTTCGAAATGATGCCCACGGCTACTTTCTACCATCGCACCGCTCCCCATCGGCAGGGAATTCATTGTCACACTTTAGAATCTAAATGGTCGCGTACAGTGTGGTTTCAGAGAAACTTCCTCCCGCGAACGCTTAAGTTGTGGAATGAGCTCCCTGCCAAGGTTTTCTGCAAGGACTACAGTATGGAGTTCTTCAAGAAAGAATTTATTAGATTTCAGAAGGGTCGGCAACGCGCAAGTGATACCCCTGGTGTTGCAAGCGTCCATAGGCTACGGTGACCGCTTACCATCAGGCGGACCGTAAGGTTGCTTGCCACCTTAGTGGTATAAAAAAAAAATTAAAGAAAAAAAAAAAAACTAAGTATTTTTCAAGTAGTTCGTGGAAAATGTACATTTGAACTTCATAAATTTCTAAATTTTTATTAAAATGAGTTTTTCTTAATATTTCGAAAACCATACTTGAAAAAATAAAAATATGGTTGTTTTTAAAATCAGGAGTTCTTAACGTAGTGCCAGCAAGAAAATGTTTAAAAAACTTTTTTTACAGAAATTCCTAAGTCCAAAATGTTTCGATTACGTGAAAAATTGTTAATAACAAAGCAATAAAAATAAAAGTCATTCGAAATCTCTACAAATGTGAATAGTGTCAAACTTTACTGTTTCTTAAATTGTGCAGTCCCAGCTTTAAAAATGTAGCTGAAATTTTAGTCAAAGAAAATTAGTCTTAAGAATAACAACTTTTATTCTCAATTTTTGGCTTAAATTCTTCTTAAATTCATCAAAAACGTTTTGAAAATTTGCAAACTTAAAAAAAAACAATTTACAAATTGCGTACTCGCAGGCAGCACGCGCATCAGCAAAGAACATTTTTAAAAAACAATTATGTATTTACTAATATTGAAATTTCAGAACCAACAAACGTAGAAATCAAAACAACAAACAAAAACAAACAAAATCACTCCCATTCGATTGCAAATAATGGTCTCTAATAGTTTCGGGGCCAACTATACGCCGCGATTTTGAATTGCTTATAATTAATTATTTAGGAACTAACAAACGATTATTTTTTGCACAACAATCAACAACAAACGATTCTCTATCAAAAGCGACAAAAAATTTTGTTTGTTGATAACTTGGCTGGGCCAACTATACGCATCTGCCCGTCCGACGCGTTTGAGAATATTCCTATCAGAAATTTCTCGTAGTATGCGGCCGGCCTTTGGTAGCAATGTTGACTTTTAGCGTTTCGTTTAAGCGGTTATACTAAAAAAAATATTGGTACTAAAAACCCATGTTGGGAGGTGGATATTTTGCACTACTTTTTGACAGGCATCAGACGTGTTTCGTTTAAACAATAATGGCACAGCTAAAATTATTAGCTGTGCTTAGAGAGAACGGGTAGTTTGTGCTAAAATGAGGTTTTGTTATTAAATTGCAATGCCGCTCAGAAGGAACGCGCCTCAAATAATTAGATGGAACCAACCTTTTGTTTACTAAAAAACATTCTAACCTCAAATAAAATTTAAAAATCATATTTATTAAGATTTTGCTAGATTCAGACAAAAGATGTCTGATGAAAAATCAAAGTCCAATGGTGTTGGAACTGATCCATTACAAAGATTGGCTTCGTTTAAAGCTCCTAGAGACCTTACTCTTGGTGGTGTAAAACCCAATAAAAAAGTTTTCACTCCTAATCTCAACGTAGCTAGGAACAAAAACAAAGGGTAAGAAACATGCTTACTTAAGATCACGTTTGTTCAGGTGTATAATAGTCGGTGTTTAGGGTTCCGTATCCAAAGGGGTCCCAAAGGGTAATTAGTGGAACCCTATAACTAAGACTTCGCGGTTGTCCGTCCGTCTGTCACCAGGCTGTGTCTTATGAACCATGATAGTTAGACAGTTGAAATTTTCACTGAAGATTAAAACATATAAACCTAGTTTTCCATTATAATTAAAGTTGCCGTAAGAATTCCGAGGACTAGTTTGACACATAAAATATATTAAGAAAAATTTAAATGGTGATGAAGTATAGCAAACTGTCGAGATGCAATTTGTCTCACTGTCACACATAAATGAGAGTGAGTTCATTTTGGGATATAAAGTTCCCACATTTGATACTTTCTACACCTTTGATAATGCCAGTTTTGTCAGCGATACTAATTGTTGGCAGCTTTGAAATATTACTGTCAAATTTATATGTTTCAAAACGAATGGTAAATAATGAACATGCCCTATAATATAATATAATAATATAAGCCTTTACTCCACTAATTTACTTTTATAGATAAATATACAATTTAACAACACATAAGAACAACAACAACATTTATAATGTTTTTATGTATTGTGGGAGGTCTGATGACCTTAGGCCTCTTCCAATCTCAATATTTTGTTTATGTATTTATTTTGCTCTTTTTTCCACTTTTTGCTGTCCCTTGCTATGTCCATCCATTTCTTTCCTATTACATCAATTATGTCATCTGCCCATATTCTTTTAGGTTTCCCTACTTTCCTCTTTCCCAGTCCTGGGTTCCACATTGTAATCTTTTTTGTCTATTCTTGCAATGTGGCCAGCCCATTTGATTTTCATTCTTAAGATAAATTCTTCTGCATCCAATACTTTTGTCCGTTGCCTTATTTCAGTAGCTCTGACCGTGTCTTTAAGTTTAATGTTCAGAATTCTTCTTTCCATGGCTCTTTGACAGACTGAAATCCTGTTTAGTACAGTTTTTGTTATTAACCATGTTTGACACCCATATGTCAGACAAGGGATAGTGCTGTTATTGAAAGCCTTTTTCCTTAATTTTATTGGAATGTTTCCCTTGAATATGTTCTTCATTGTCCAGTACTTTTTCCATGTAATGCCTATTCATCTCTCGATTTCTTTATCTGTGCAATTTTTAGAAGATACTTATTTTCCAAGGTAGATATATTTATTAACATATTCAAGAGTTTATCTTCAATTTCAACATGTTTTTCAATACATATGTCCTTTTTTTTTACTTTTAACCTTTGTTTTTTTCTGGCTGTGTGTATTTAGTATTTGCATAAGGTTAAATAATTCCGAAGCACTTGGTGCTAAAATAACTAGGCTTTGGCAAATCTCAAGTTTGATAGGTATTCCCCTCCTACTTAGATTCCTTTTTTCTCTTATTCCAATCCAGTTTTTTAAAAATTGATCTTTGGTGACATCAGCTCTTCTTGCCGCACACCACAACAGATGTTGAAATTGTCTCCCAGTATCTCTGTTTTGACCCGAACTGTGCTATTTTTGTTCTTGTAATATAATGAGGGTAAATTTCTTGTTCTGTTAGTGCTTGCCAAATAGAATCATGGGAAATTGAGTCAAAGGGTTTTTTATAATCTATTTATCCCATTATATTTATTCCTCTTATTCCTATTCAATTATATTTCTTTATTATCATGTTTATACTTTGGATATATTTTTTTTATATTTATTTATTTATTTTCACATCAGAAAAAAATACAGATTAACAACTACACATTACACAGAAATATTTACACATTTAAACTACTATATTTATTGTTTGCGTGTTTTATTTATTAAGGTTTCTATTATGCAATCAAAATCTGTAAAACTAACACAAAATTAAATTAAACAAGTGACGTTATTTATCATATCTGTCCGCAATGTTTTCATAAATAACTGATTAACTTTAATTTAAATAAATTTTATTAAATTATTTGCAATAGAGGTGCACAATCTGTATCAAAATTGTGTTGGTCAACACTGACATTCCATTCTTAAAAAGTGTTATTTTTGCAATTTAAGACACTATTTTAAACTTCTTTTCTTTTCTTTTTGTTTATTATAAAGAGAATAACCAAACTAAAAACTGTATTTGTTTTACGAGATTATTTAAGTATTGTTCCTAAATGTACAATACAAATTTAAAACAGGACTATTCAAATTAAAATTAAAATAAATTATGTCATCAGTTCTGACGAATATTTATCTAAACTGAACTGTATTACAATGAAATAAAGAATTATGTGATGCGCTATGTGCTAGTAGCTTAACTAATATCTACTTCAGCAGAACAGTTATAAAAGTCTAGTGTTATATGTGTGACCGCCAACCAAATTCGCGGAATATTATAAACATCCATTGTCAGATCACTTCTGAAAACTCAGTATTAGAGAGCTACCAATACTTAAAACGACCTTGATCTAAGGAAGCCTTGCATCATGATAAACATATCCCTTTTCGCCAAAACCTTGACTGAGATTGGGCTATGTTTCAAGTATGGCTAGACGAAACAGGTAGAAATTAGCGAGTTTTCTATGGTGCTGAATTAAAATTTTGTTTTAGTTTTTTTTATTCAAGGTGACAGATCTAATCTAAATTTTAGTACTGTTACTCATTGCAAGATGTGGCTAGTATCAACATGTAAACCTTATCCAATGATCATAGGGGTTAAATTTAATATTCACATTGTTAGCCCCTCTTCGTATCCCGTCATGTTACCATATCAAGTGTTTTTTCATATTGATGATGAATGCCTGTCAGTATGTTACAGATAATATTATAGTATTATCTTTTGATATTTTCTAAACCAATGTTAAACAAACAGATGAGAGTTAACAAATTAAATAAAAATAATGATCACTTATCCCAAAATGAACACACCCTGAATATTGTTTATGTGAGTTTTTACTTCTATTATTGTTTTTGCATCAAAAATCTAATAGTATGTAAATGAAGGAGAAGGCATATCTATCTACAGGTGTTTTTTTAAATGGTTTAATCTCATAGGACTTTTAACTAATATGCCAATGCGTTAGTTGAGATTCAGTCACACAGTCAATAACATCAGCAAGAATTGTTATTATGATATTAGAAGAGAGCACTACCCCCCACCAAGAGCATAATTGTGCACTTGATATCTCAATTAGACTCAGATGATTCAGATAATAATCAGATGGAACGATATGATGAATATACAAAAGCACCATAATCCATCACTCTTGGTATAAGTGACATTTTTTATTAGAAATTTGCAGTATATAAGCATTGATTTACATACTAAACTGCCAGAACCTGAAATATATAAGTTTTATTTAACAACAGGCCATCATCAGCAAACTCTCGTGATCATAAGAATGAAAACAAGGGACGCAAACAACGGAAAAATGATCACAATAAGGACATGAAAAATGGACCGAAAGTTATCAAGTCCAGTGGAGTTTTCTCGGAAGGTAATTTTTTTCAGTTTTCTATAAATAGTTTTAATGTCCATCTGTCTGAAATATCCCTGTTTCTCAAAATTGCCAAGCATGTCATTCCTACCACTAGGTTATCAGTATGGGTATTAAATAGTAGAAACAAAATGAACTTAATAATAGTAAAAATATTAAGTCAAGTTGGTTAATTCTTTATAACTGATCATTTCAGGGTTAGGAGCTATAGAAAGGCGCACTAGTCGTTTTTCTTATGGCAGGGATGAGGGTTCAACCACCACACT
Organism: Apoda limacodes; assembly: GCA_946406115.1. Classification (NCBI taxonomy): domain Eukaryota; kingdom Metazoa; phylum Arthropoda; class Insecta; order Lepidoptera; family Limacodidae; genus Apoda; species Apoda limacodes. The sequence goes on along the minus strand of OX291560.1, from coordinate 21,214,031 downwards.
ACAGAAACCTACTATAAGAGTTAAGGATGTTGTCAGGGTAAAAACTATTTTTATATTTATGTTATTCACTTGCTGACCTGGCAAACATTGTTTTGCTTATGGCCCTCTTTTTCCCCCTCCCTTCCTTCTCGGTTCACACCACCCTGGAGATATACTCTTATCATTTAGTAATAAATACTTGCACACAAGTGACAAGATTATTTATATGATGGTGGCTTTGCGTATTTTTGTTAACAGTGTTTCTTAACGTGTTTACGTTTTACACTCGACGAAATGCTGTATAACTCTGACTAACGAAAAAATGTTAGAACTTATTTTAAGTCCTTCTGGTGAGCCATCTATGTTAAATGTTAGAAATAAACATATAAGTGATTCTTACAACCCTAAAGGTAAAGCTCACTTTAGATAATTCGGTAAGCCGTAAAATTGTAACAATATTATTATTAGTTTTAAATTATGAACTCGTGGGAGTGGACATGTCACAATGAAGCAGGACTTAAAGCGGGAGTGGATATGTCACAATGTAGCAGGACTAAACGCGGGAGTGGACATGTCACAATGTAGCAGGACTAAAAGCGGCAGTGGGCATGTCGCGATGTAGCAGGACTAAAAGCGGCAGTGGGCATGTCACGATGTAGCAGTACTAAAAGCGGCAGTGGGCATGTCGCGATGTAGCAGGACTAAAAGCCATTGGACCTAGTGATTTTAATATGGAAACTACTGTATCAAACAACTCATGTCTCTAAACCTAATCAACTGCCAATATCTATAGTTGGTTAAACACTTCTTTGTCACATCCTAGATTTAAAAAAAGAAAAGGTTAATATTTTTATTATTTTATTCTTCTTTTATAATCTCTACTTTATAATTCAACTTACTTACAACAAGCAGATTGATAAGGAGTTGGAGGAACAGAGGATCAAGTCGGTGTGTGGTCCTGACAGCAACATTCCTGAGGAGGACTTCAAGACAAGCGACAAGGATGCTCCCATTAAATTGCCAATGGACGATGGAGGTACCAAATTATTTAGTTCAAAACATTTTATGCTATTACACATGGAACAATAACATTTTTAACACCATGTAAATGCACTAAAATATTTTTCTTTAATATAACTTCTTGTTTCTTGCCTCGTGTTTCGCTCCAGCAACTTTGTTGTTGTTCATGCACTGTCCCTTCGTCGAAATTTATTTGATTTGAGGTGAAACACGTACGTATATAGAGGCTATACTTAGTAAAGGATTAATTTTAGTGGATTTGCAATGTGAAAAAACTTGTAAGAAGCATCGATATCTGCAAAGTACCGCCAGATTCCATCAATTACACATGGCGTTATGGTATTTATTTTAGTATGTATATTTATGGTCCCTTATTCAACATAATAGGTTCATCATGTACATTTGTTTATATGTCCTAACCGTTTTATGTGCAAACTATTGGGTCTATTTTTTTAAAACAGATATGAGTACAGCAATTAGTGACGTGTTAATTAGTAGTCGATCAAGTTATTGGCACATCCAGTCACTCTCTACAAAACCCGCATGATACGTGGCTAAAACTACAACAACAAATGACGTGTTTGTATACGCGCAAAATATGTGAGTGGTCACAGCATTGTAACAGGGGTATTATAGGCTCTAGCTAGACAGCAGCCGAGAATGAATATACTGCATGAAATTATATTAATTACGCTGTGTAATTAATAGGTGAGTATTTATTGGATAAAAGCAATGATCTTCCTTCCAAGTCAAGGTTGGGTAGAAGAGCAATATTTTCAGATTTGAGTTTAAGATTACATGAGTACTTGATACAATTACAATGATAAGTAATTAGTTTTCAATTTAGTCTTTGTGTAAAATCTTTATACCAAAAGTCACGGACCCGAGAGCCTATTTCACGAAGCTCTCTGCAAATACTTCACGCCGTTAATTCCACTCTTCAATCAGTTTTCTGTTCTAACTATGTTTTGAAGACTCATAAGTAAAAGTCAGTTGCCAACTCTTTTCTTTACACTTTTTTATGAAGAATGAACAGTGCAGATCTGGAACGTTGCATCGGTAAATCGGCTCCTGCTCTTATTAATCTGCTCTGTAATACAATACAATACAATACAATACAATACAATACAATGTCATCATTACCACAGAATAAAGTATAGAACTAGCACAGAATTTGCACTAAAACTTTGAAGCTTAGTTTCTCTGTCGTTAACGCAATAAGAAACATTTCGTTCAATTGTGCGGCTCTTACCTACTTATGTCCGGCACAGACCGACAAACCACTTACCAAGAACCGCAGTGCTCGCAGAACAATACTACTACATGGACAGCACTTGTGGTTTGGTTGGACTTATCAACGCGCGTGTAAGTAAACTTTTTTGACCTTGTGGCAAATATCAAAACCACACTCGCCATAGTAAAATACTGTAAACTCATGCGACACCAGCGACAGTCATATGCTACAGCCCAGTGGTTTTCTTAACTCTAAGGAATACCGAATGGTCGAAAAATGTATATAGCCACCGCTGAGTGACAAGAGGCGTGCCAGTACCTTAATCTATACTAATATTAATAAAGAGATAAAAATTGTTTTTTTGTATATAGGGGTAATCTTTACAACAAGTGAACTGATTGTAAAAACTTTAACTCATAGAAAGCTTCTATTCCTGAGTAACAAAGACTATAAAATGTTTTGATAAGAATAAGTTTTTATTTTAAAATCCCAATGTTTCGAAGCGATGAGGTGAACTGATTTTTGATGCAGGATTAGCTGGAGGGATTTTAACGGATATAATATACTTTTTGGCCCGATCGAGAGTTCCCACAGAAATCTTTCTTTATGATGTACCTTGTCTCACGTCGCAACAATGTAGGCAATAAGTTTTTTATGATAGGTTTAGGGACAGAGAAAGGCAAATAATAGCGAATAGGTTTTGTTTATCAGCGGGGTTTGACTAGCAGTGCATATGATAAGTAGCTTAACTTGCAGGTAGACTGTACACCAAGCCAAAACCAAAGGTACGCGTAAAGCAGGAGGTCATTGTGAAAACTGAACCTGACGAAGATGGACCCTATGGTAAGATATATTGTATAGGCAACTAGCTCATTCGTAGTTGGTCTCTTTATTTATTTAAAATTCTATTGTGTGGTTGTACGCCTGAGTGCGTGATCCCGACTAATCCCTGCTAAACCGAGAAGCGTGGGTTCGAGCTCTACACAGGACAAACATTGATATGATTAAAATTTGTGTTTGTCTTGAGTCTGAGTGATTTATATCTATAATTATATATATTTACGAAAAAAAGGATTCATATGTATTTTTTATCAAAGTCACTTTCGCAGTATAATATAAAAACTGCGGTATGGGCTATACCAAGTAAATATATCAAAAGGATTGAAAAAAAATATCCATATATTATTATAAATGATAAAGTAACTCTGTCTGTCTGTCTGTCTGTTACCTCTTCAAGCTTAAACGCAAACTACATGCGAGAAGTGTGGCGTTGCATTATGTTTCAACAAAAATAATAATTGCTTCCAAATTTCACTCTCTAAGTGACCGATCATTGCGTTACATTTTTTAACCTGTTAGCACCATGATGCAGATGTGCAAATACATGTTTTTTTATTAAAATAAATACTTTTCTTTACATAATATTTTTTTTTATTATTTTTCCCACTATTATGTAGTTCTTTTTTAGTAAAAAAAAAAGAATAAAAACATTTTCTTGCGCCGTAAAGGGTTAAAATACTGCTCTAAAACGGTGTACGATGGCAGCACCTACGCGTGTAAGACAAGTAAATTAAACTGTAATCTCGAAAACTGAATCACTGAAGTTTAATAATATTATTACGGTGAGTGCGCTTATTTTGAATTCAGAGTGGGGCAAAGAATTCTAATGTAGAATCCGGAGTGCAGCGAGTGAAGAGCGAAAAAATTGTGACAGAGTGGTACATTCTACTTTTTATCACCGTTTATGAGAAAAGAGTAAAATTTTATTTATTTCATTATCACTACTTGGGGAAAACGCACAAATTTTTTTTATTATACCACTAAGGTGGCAAACAAGCACACGGTCCGCCTGATGGTAAGCGGTGACCGTGGCCTATGGACGCTTGTAACACCAAGGCTATCACTCGCACGTTGCCGACCCTTCAAAAATCCAATAACTTCTTTCTTAAAGAACCCCATACTGTAGTATTTAGAGACAACCTTGGCAGGGAGCTCATTCCACAACCCAAGCGTTCGCGGGAGGAAGTTTCTCTGAAACCGCACTGTACGCGACCATTTTGGTAATAGCGTTAAGCCTGTAATTCGATGGATCTGATCTATCGTCTTTTTTGGGCATAGGGTGCACATTTGCAGTCTTCCATGAAGATGGAAATTGCCTAGTGTGGTAGGAAAGCGCGAAGAGGCGCGTGAGTACAGGACATAACTAAGGAGCACACTGCTTAAGCACCACTGCTGGTATACCGCCTGTCCTATTCGACTTATGAACGTCTAGAGAAAGCAACGCCCGCCGGACTTCTGCTGTGTTATGGAGATCTCCGGCATGGTCTTACCGCACCACGGTATAGTAAGTGGTATAGCGCTTTCGTCGTTCATATTCGAGTTGGAGGCAAAGAGACTGTCCAATAGATCGACTTTCTCTTTTGCACTATGGGCCAAGTCAAACAATTTATGGTAATACTTTTTATAAAAGTACAAGGAACTAAACAGTTCGTTTTGAATAAAAATATATTTTTCAAGTTACACACGCAAGTATTCATCAAAAAATAACATAGGACGTAGTGAACACATTACTTTTTATTGTATTATTTTCTTCAGAGGTAACAGTAGAAGAAGTGCCCATTCCGGATACGAAGTCGGAGACGTTGGACAATCCTGACATCGTCAACATTTTGCGGAACGATAAACCCACATTGATACTGCTGCAGGTCAGCTAACTGCTCATCTAAACTCTGGCGACAGTAGTATAATAGAACTACCATATAAACCCGCCTCATTCAGAAGCTGCGTTGGTACCGAGTCCGAAAAGCACTGTATAGAGTAGGATAAAGTTCGATGTAGGTACTTAGTGTATCATTTGAAAGCTTATTATTATTTTCGTGACTAGTTAGCTTATTTAATAAAGTTTGTTTCCAATCAAGGCGGAAATACGAACAATGACCCTTACGCCTAGTACAAGGAATACAAACCTTTTATGGTACGTTTTTAAACCGTACGCCGTTTATCCTAAACATTTGAAAAGTGGTTTTTTATCTTTGAATGACCGCGCCGCTACTATACGGCCTATATAGTACTTACTATAAACGCGGTGCTGAGCGTAAGCGATTTATAAATGTATGAAAAGCAATACGTATTGTTAGTTTTTTTTTTTTAATTTCTCCGAGTCATTGTCCGTTTATCCGCTTTGAAATAGTACGTTACGTATTTACTTACTTGCATTCCTTTAAAATATACCGGTTGCAGCTTCTGAACACGCCCCAGATGTAATTATTTTTTGCGATTAGTACGTAGGAACGAGCATGCGATTCGTGGTACAAAGCGTGAGGTTGACGAATACAGTATTAAATAATGGGTCGCAGAACTAATAATTTGCTGGCTGTTGTCGTACCACAGCAGTCGATAGGTGGCTTTAAAATTCTGACACTTGCTTGACCATGTCTGCCAATTCGCATAGTGCAGTGCACTGTAGCCTAACCCTTCTTTCTCTAATGAGAGGCCTAGACCAGACCAGCTCATCTGACTATGGCCAAAGCCTCCTTTCTTTAATAAGAAGCCCGTTTCCCTGAATTGGAGACAAACAATGACTGAGGCAACTTATCAGTTGTTTGTAAAGTCCTGGTTTGTTATTTAGTTTCTAAATCTGACAACGATATGCTGCTATAATTTTTGTCACTAATAAAGCGTAAAGCACCATTTCTGTAAACTATTTTTTCACATTTTACCACTTTGGAAGTGCCTCTCGCGCACACCATTCAGTTTAGAAAAAAATGATATTAGAAACCTCAATATCATTTTTGAAGACCTATCTATAGAAACGTCACACGTATGGGTTTGATGAAAAAAAAATTTTGAGTTTTAGTTCTAATTATAGGGAACTCACAAAATTTATTGTTTTTCTTTTATTTTTGTGTAAAAATCTTAATGCGGTTCACAGAATACATCTACTTACCAAGTTTAAACAGTATAGTTTTTATAGTTTCGGAAAAAAGTGACTGTGACATACGGACGGACGGACAGACAGACATGACGAATCCATAAGGGTTCCGTTTTTTGCCATTTGGCTACGGAACCCTAAAAATACAACTAAAAAATAAGGTATGCTTTGTGTCCTCTGGTTATTCCAAATAAGCATTTAAGTGTAGTGCTGGTTACCTTTTCCAGTTGCCGGACTCTCTGCCGGGACGCGGCGGTGGTGTGGAAGACGAGCACCCGAGGCGTAAAGCCGCCACAGAACCTTCTACTTCCACAGGGGACGAAGCTAAGGAAGATAGACCTGTATGTACAACTAGTTCTACTTACATATAATAGACTAGCTTTTGCTAGCAGCCTCGCCTTGATTACGCGAAATAAAATTATTCTGTGACTAAAATTAGGTCACCACATTGCCACGTGAAGAAAAATTGTCCTACACTACTTGCAAAAAAATGTATTCACTTGGCAGCTCATAATCACAGTAAATAGTATCCTATATTCCTCCCTGGCTCTCCAGCTATCAAACTAAGACAAACATCTGTTTACCCTCGCGTGCTCCATTGCAACATGAAGAAATAGTGCCTCAAGGAAAGGATCCAATGTCCTCCATTCTATTGCTGAATGCTCTGTTTCAATGTATATTGACACTCGAGAGCCCAGCGAAAAAGATATTCCCGTGATAATTCTTGCCCGGTACAAAAAAATCTAAACCTGGCATGAGTGTTGTGATATTCTATATAGCTCACTGAGTAGAGCATAAAAATGTTTTTTATTCTTTTTAATTTTAAAAAATAATGAAACGGGGTAGGGGCGCTAAGTTTACGAGTTTAAGGCCTTTTTAGGGCTTTTAGTGGAACCTTTTTTTCTCTTGAAGTTATTTTTTTATAACGTCTTACTAGCTCCTTTTAAAAGAAACTTTCTCAAAGTTCATTTTTTGCTGTCCTAGTGATAAAAAGTGTATAGAACTTTATTTTATGATGTTTATATGTATATCTAATTCGAAGATACAGTTAACTCGGAAAATAACTCATTCGAAGGTACACTCGACTCAGAAATAATCTAGTTCGAAGGTACATTCGACTCAGAAAAAAACTAAATTACCTTCAACTATTTGTACCAATGCTACTATACAAAATTTTACAAAGCACATTCCTATTATAATATTATTATTTCTTGTAACAGTACTGTATAAAGAAATAAAGTTTATTTATTCATCATCATTTAGATATTTATACAAGGTTATAACAACTTACTACTACTAACAAGCATTCGGCCCAACGAACGTTAAGCGGTAACCGTAGCCCATATCCAAATTTTGATCATGAATGAACCAGCAATATATCAACAGGCTCACTTGCTAAATGAAAAACATGGTAGTTTTTGATCTTAAAAAACTTAAATCTACGTTCATCAATCAACCAGCCTACAAAAGTCTACTGTTTGACAAGATGCCTTTTCCAATAAACGCCTCTCACCCGTTTCTTCGCCTTTTTCATCCAGTCACTACCAACCTTTTTGTGGTAATTTGGCCACTTTGTTGCGGCGCTAGTCTCACTGCGGTTACCAAATCCGTTATACTAATTCGTGGTCTTTAAAATATAATAGGAATTTAAAATAGACCGTATACCTACTGTGTTCTATCAACAAATGTTTTAAACTTTAATTCACACTGTATAGTTTGATTTTAAAGTTCCTATATCTTTAACTATAAATATTTGTTTTTATACAGCGCTTTTTACCATAGTTCCAAAACACATAATATGCATCTATAAAATGCCTAACTAGTTTTTATCGATTTAATTAAATGTATGAAATTAACAAAAACTGGTCATAATTAACTTGCATTTCATGAAAGAATATGCTTTTTGTGACTATGATAATGATGAGACGCGAGGTTGTACCTAAGGGAAAAATCTGATTCGGATTACAATAATTACTACATTATTATTACAATAATATCTTAAAATAAAAACCGGTTGTGTGTCTCTTATTTCTGGACAAATCACAGAGCACCATCTGGCTGGTCCCAAACCAAGCAAGGTTTGTACTATATAGAAAACAGATACAAATACATTAGTATTTATTTTTATAAATACATACATGTTTACTAGTGTTCAAAAGGTTTGTCCTGAGCAAGTACATTTGCTAAGCTTGTGTTGTTTTATCAGGCGGACAACAGATGTCGTCTGTCGGAACTGGCTGAGGGTCGCGTGGGGAAACTCCGCGTGCACCGGTCCGGCCGCGTCACTCTGCTGCTCGGGGACACCGCCTTCGAGGTAAAACTCATTGTCTGCTTAGCCATCAAACTATAGGAAAATTATACGCTCCTACTAAAAATAGAAAATAATTTCTTTATACCTCTAAGGTGGCTAGCAAGCATGCGGTTCGCCTGATGGTAAGCGGTCATCGCAGCCTATTATAATCTTATACACTAGTATTAAGTACTTTACAATAGTACTAAGAAAAAAACGATAAACATATCTACAGAATTAATCTCCAGATTCCAGTAAGTAATATAATTACGAACAAAATAATATAACTTTTAGCGCCATCTATAATCGAGTAGCTGTATACTTTATCTTTTACTAATTGTGAGCGAGTTCAAAAACCAACACACTAAGATATTAACCGTGCTTATTTAGAATTTAAAGTTATAAGTTAGGAAGTAGTTTCAATACTATTTTTTACACCATGTAGAAATTTTATTCCCTGTAAAAAAATCGTAAAGGTAACTTTATTTGTACCTACTTAGTACAGGAAATGAGTGTTTCGGAACGTAACCTAATGCAAAATATTTACAGTATTATTCGATATATAATATGTGTAAAATAAGTGTGCGATAATAATGCAAGGTATAATTTACCTAAGGAACATGGGTCAAATTCTCGAAAAAAAAAATTTAGTTTCATACATAGTGCCGATCAGCTGATCGAACTTAGTATGAAAGGTTAAATTTTTTTTTGAGATTTCGACCCAATTTTTCTTAAGGAAAGTTGTTCAGTACAAGGAGCAAAATTATACCCTGCATTATGATCGCACACTTATGCTACACGTTGTATAATATAAGTTAGTTTTTTTTTTAGTTTAATCACTCATCACTGTGGACTGTTAGTGATTTTAATACACATAAGGTAGAATACCTCATTTATTCATTCATTGATACAAAATGAATAATTTCTAAGCCTTATCAAAAACTTAAAATTAGTGACTGAATTATCTTTGGTACTGAAGAGTGATATTATACTTTTTTCGGGTTAAGAGGTGGGGGATTCTCCACGTCATGACCACTCCTTTTTTATGTACACCTATAACAAGTATCTGGATATAAGCTGTTGATAATAAATCATTTTGGAAATCTAAGGAAGGGTCTGTGTCCAAACTGTGAACATTTGCCTGGTTTTGATCATCATTTCGGTTGGTCTTGAGCTGACTGTGACTGTGACCAGATTGTCTGTCCATGCAGGAGGCCTTGCCTTCCCACGCTGTCTTACCAGTACTTTGTTGGTTTTTTTTTTTAAATATGACTATTGAACAGGTGTCTTGCGGCACGAAGGCAGCGTTCCATCAAGAATTGGTATCAGTGGCGACAGATGATTCGTCCCGGTCGGCCAACATCGTCGCGCTGGGACCCTTACAGCACAAACTGAATATTGTACCAGATTGGGAAACACTTTTCGCAGACATGATTGTATGATTAAAGATTATAGCTGAATTATGTAAAAACATGTCTGTGATTGATTTGTTTAAAGTAGAAAACAGGAAACACTGAAATTACGGAGAAAACAATTGGCAGCTGAAGTCGTAAAAGAGAAAGACCTGGCAAGAAAAGAAAAATAAAAAACAAAACAAAGACAGAATAAAATACAAATACCCCATTTGCAAGTTCTTGACGACAGAAGAAATTCGGGGTGGACAGGGGATTTATATATTTCTGATTTAGTTAAAATAACTTCGTGATAAGATACAAATCTTATCTAATTGTTGTAGCGGGAATAAAATACATTGTGATCAGAAAAACCTTTTTTTTTATAATATACCACTATTACTTACAAACCTAATTTTATTTTTCTATTCACCTATTTGGATAGTGGTTAATAATACAGGAAATATAGTGAATTTAAATATAAAAGAATGTTGTAAAACAGCAACTTTATCTTGCTTAATATACAAATTGTCAAAATACTACACAATGATAATGTATTAACAGTCAAGTACCTCAGTGAACGAAAGTAGTGTTAAGTGTTGATGTAAGAAATATCAACGGAAAACTGCCGTTTCTTTCAAACTTTCGTTAAAATTATTTGTGTTACAAACCAAATGGTTGATGTGACTTGAAAGATTTGTGAATTTATTTCATGAAAATCAAAATGGAAGATTTAAATATAACACTATGAATGAATTAAACAGTGAATCAAACTTTTACACACTATGTTAATCACACACTCATTATAACTATATTAAATTATGATATACTTGGTAGTTTGAAAAATTTGTACGCAAGTCTATGAGTGTGGTTTGTTTTGGAATAAGAAGTTCCCTTATTGATACTTTTAATAACGCCAGTTTTGCTATGGATAGCTATTGCTTTGAAACGCTACTAAGAAAATTATTAGTTACAAAGCAAATGGCTAAAGTACACACTACAATAATAACAGTGCTATATGTATACAAAACAAATGTAATATTTTTGACACAAACAAATGGATGAAAGGTGACAAATAAATGAAAATAATGATTTCTTATCAAAAAAAGAACACATCCTCAAGCTGCATTTTTTGGTGGCATAAGTAACAAAAAAAACTCTTTGGTGGTATACAATACTATAATTTTAATGTTTTTAGGGTTCCATACCTCGAAAGGAAAAAACGGAACCATTATAGGATCACCTTGCTGCCCGTCCGTCTGTCCGCCTGTCAAGACCTTTCTCAGGAAAGCGTGGAGGTATCAAGCTAAAATATCAAATTTATATCAAATACTCAGGTCTACTGCCCCTTGGAGCTGTGAAAATCAAACTTATAAGCCAACGCAATCAAAAGACACAGCCGTTTATGCCGCAAATTTTCGAAACTCTCAAGGGAATCAAAACCTACAGGGCCTTTCCTGTGAACTCAGAATCTTGAAATTTTGGTACGAAGCAACGACTTATAGCACAGATAAAGGAAAAATTGGGAAAACCAGTTATTTTTAGTTACATCATATAATAAAAAATGCTCCAGCCCAACATATTTAAGCGACTTTAAAGGGCAAATGTACTGCCTTAAATATTGAATATGGGACATTGGCCCCATACTTCTAAAAACGTCAACTGAATCCCAACATATTTGATTATAGTCTTACGACTGATGGCAAATTATAAATGGAGAAGACAAAAAAATATAATAAAAATACTTTTAATAATATTCAACAACAAATAATAAGTTTGCACGGGAGCCGCGGTGCGCAAGCCAAACTCGCATTTGGCCAGTTTTTTTTTTATTAAGAATTATAACTGACTATTATTGAGAATAACAATTATTTATCCCAAAAAGAACATAATCTAACCTGTATACCAATACTATTACACCAATATTCTCAGTACAATGCTGAATTCTATATGTTATCAAAAACACTCTGGTGATATTAAAACTTAGAACATTTGTATAAACCTAGTTACATATTAAGACTTTTAACTACGCTTTAGCACTAGCAATCTTCTTTTCTTCATCTTCTGTAGCCAAAACGTCTGTATCTCTGCCCTTATATAGATGGCCTTGTAAATCTATAGCAAAGTTGTAGTCTACAGGGTTTGCTAATGCATGCTCTATTGCTTCATCAAGATTTTCTGGTGTGATAAAAGTTGCACTTAATTCCTGAAACAATAAAGTTATGGCATATCATATCAGTAAATCCATGATTTTTATTATTTTAACTGGTTTTGAGATAATCAAGAAAAAGACTTGTATTGAAATAATAATTAATGTATTTTTTGCAGTCTTTTAGAGACACAATCTTATCTTACATGGAGTGCAGTCCCGGTTCAATAACCAAAAACTATATTTAACCACTACAGATGACCTTTTTTATTTTGTATGATGATGATTGATGATTTTTTTAGTTTGTATGTCAGGTGTCCACTTAATTTAATACGGTAAAAAAAACTTAAACCAACTAAAGCCATGGTTTCTTGTGGTCGTGGTAACGGACCACTACCCCTGAAGTAACAAAATTACAGAAAAGGAATATTGCCACAATATCACATAGAAAATATAAACCTAATATTGCAATATATAAATGCGTATTGCCAACAGAGGCCATATAAGGTGCAAACAGGCAGCTAAGTTGCCTTCCAAATTTTTCCTGAGAATTTTTGTAGTAAGGTGTGCAAGTATACAAAGAGTATAAATTTCTGCTATTTTATTTTTATAATATACAATGTGAGTTATGCTCAAAAAGAAATTTGCAGTAATCTTCTAAGAGGCAGCAGTAAGGCTCATAAACACACATTAATAATGGTACACATATTTTAATGTTATGTTACATGGGGTATTATCAGTCAGAAATCTATCCTTTAAGTCATCCTGTAAGTACAAATAATCTTTCAACTGTTATAACTTAATTGTGACCATAGCTTGTGATATCTTTTGAATCTGCATAAAAATATACTTCCTTTAAATAACAAGTGATAATATTACCTTTTGTAGTTTAATTTCTTTTGAAGCCTTTTCAATTCTTGCTTTTAATTTTCTATCCCTCTCTTCTATCAATGACATTGCGCGTTCTTCCAGAACTGCCACCTCCAGTTTTCTTCTCTCTTCTCGTTCTTGAGCTATTTGTGCATTCCACTGATCGTTAAGTTTGACACATTGCGCCCACTCCTCGGATTCCAAGCGCTGAGACATTTCCGAATCGGCACTTTGTAATGTGGATTTTTCTTTGATCATATCTTCATGATAAAACCTTTTTATGGCTCGCATCTGTGTTTTGTAGTTATTATGTATACGGAACAGTTCCGTTTTCTCCTCTATAGAAATAACTGGCCGCTTTGGAATACGATAAATCTTACTCTTAGCTACAGGTAACCACCGTGGTTTTCTGTGGGTTTGAGCCATTTGGACAAAAAAAGGCCATGCGGATTTTAAAAGTCTGTTCTGAGATAACATATTACGAACGGAATGAGGGCTGTGATTAAAAATAAATCCAAAATATTACGTCTGAGAGCAAAACAAAATAATAACCTTAAAAACCAGACCAGATAAGTGTGACCATTGTAAAATTAAGCAATCTTCTACATACCTACTACTACCGTACCATGTTAGAGAAAGAAAACAATGTTTAAATCCAGGGCATGATTTTTTAGCTGTTACGATTGCATTTGGTTTTTTTGCTGTCTCTTACTGTTTTGTTGAAAAATCTATTTGCTACCCCACTGTCAGTTGCAAAATTTGCGAGAAATTGCAAGCTGCAAAAACAGGCCTCAAGAAGCTTACCACTTTGAGGGGGACATATACTATTATATATGATTATATCTGTGGAGCGCAGCATAAATTTTTTTTTTGAATTCCAATTTGTTGCTTTGGGGCGTGATTTTTTAGCTGTTAGGATTGCATTTGCTTCCGTGCTGTCTCTTACTGTTTTGTTCAAAATCTATTTGCTCTGCTGCTGTTCAGTCATCTGTTTAGTTGCGAAATTTGCTTAATTTGCGAGAAATTGCAACCTACAAAAACAGGCCCGAAATCGCTTTGATAGATAGGGTGACCATGAGAAATTAATTACAAAAGGTTTTTTTTCCCTTTTTTTTAAACTTAAATAGAGCCTATTTTTTAGCTTGCAATTTCTCACAAATTAAACAAATTTGGCAATCGCGTCACACTGAATGCAGGATAGCAAATAGATTTTTTCAACAAAGCAGTAAGAGACAGCACGAAAGCAAATGTAATAGCAAAAGCTTAAAATCGTGCCCATAGTTTTTCTTTATTTTTAGGGTTCTGTACTTCTGTACCATAAAAGGAAACACGGAACCTCTCTGATATCACTTTCGTGTCCGTCCGTCCGTCTATCATAGAATAATAATAATATAATTTGTAACTTATATAATTATTTGAAAAAAATAATTTGTGTCTGAAAATTAGAAGTTTGGGTGAAAAATATTCAAGTACCAAAATTATTTTTTATTGGTTACTAGTAATACCGCTACACCAAACCGAGCTATAGGAAGCAACTTAAAGAAATTAACGCCTCCACTACCTCTAACAATCCTTTGCCGAGCAATTTTTGCTTAAAAAAATACTCTTTTACATTTTAATGAGCATTGTTTTTATATTTTTGACATTCATAAATAAACAACTGTAGTTTTATTACAGAGTCATCAGTCATCACAAACTACACAAGCGTATCCTTATTACAAAAATATCTGATAAATCCTACTTCCTACTAATATTGTAAAGTTTGTATGTTTGGATGGTTCCAAAATTTGGATATCAAAAAATAGTATTTCATAACTTTGACGATTCAAAAGTGTTTGTAAAATCCTAATTTGAATAAAACATTTTTATTTTGACTTTGACTATAATGTTTGTTACTTAATAACGCTTCAGCCACTGGATGGATCGGGATGAAACTTGGGACACCTATAAATTAGGTCCTGGAATAGCACATAGGCAACTTTTTATCCCGAAAAATTCAAAAGTTCCCGCGGGAATATCTAAAACCGAGCTTTAACGAACTATAGCTGTAGCTACAGCTTGATATAGCAAACTTCATTAGTATAATTAAGGAGTAAATCACAGTATTAATACTGGGAATAAATAAAGGATTCCCACACCGATAACTGAATTTTGGGCGGGCGGAGCCGCTAACAAAGTCTAGTATATAATATAATAATCCTTGTAGTCAAAATATATTATGTCGAGATTGGCCTCTTTTTTTTTTAATAAACATATATATCAATATAAATAAACATCGCAAACAACACAGTATTTTGATATATTTCGTCGAATTATTTAGGCGTCATCCATCAGTCACAAATAACAAAAAATATAGATTATACCCGTACATCGGTATGTTGACAGTGGTTTGAAAAATTGCCATTAAAAAATCTGTCAACTACCGCTAGGTACTCACAATTAAAATAAAAAAAAACTTTAAATAAATAGTTATGTTTACATTTGTATAGGTTGTGTGTGTGCGCAAGTCTGCCTGTGTTGGTTATAAATTATAATATGATTCTTGAAAGATTGAATGGTGGGAAAGATAAAATTAATGTATAAATGGGTTAATGAAATTTTTTAAGACTATAGCTATTAAATAATAATATAATATATTAATCAACAAATTAAAATGTGTACAATATAACTATTTATTGTGTTCTTTGTTTTTGTATTTAAAAATATAAAGAAACACTTGATGAAAAAAAATTTGTAGCAATATCCCAAGTAGCACATCAGCGTTGATTGCATCCGAAAACATATTATATTACAGTCTAATACTGTAATTTAGCTGTAATAGAGGATAAAACGTTATAATAACGTAGGATAAGAAATAGTGCGTAATATCTAGTTATCTCGCTCGCACGCGCTGGCTTTTTACCTGGCTTCGTATCTTTCTAATCTATGACAAAATGTGAAATAAAGCGCTACAAACTTTTCTGACCCGGCGGTCAAAAATCAAAACTACAGTCACAATATTGAAATGGTGTGAACTTACAACGACACTAACGACCAAATACCCCAGGTCAGAGAAGTTTGTTGCACTGTAAACATATGTACATTTGTTTATGTATATAGATAGGTACATCCATCTGCATGATGGATAAATCACAGGTTGCGTTCGAAATTGGTAATAAGTGGCAATTTTTTTCTCCACGAGAGGAAGTTTCTCCGAAATTACTGTGAATGAACTTCACTGAAGTGTAACTACAATATAAGTCTTCTGTTATTATATTGGTTATTTAAAAAAAATTAAATACTGAAATAAGCAATTAGATTTTACCATAACCTAGCCATTAAATGATTACCTTAACCATAATGTAATTTTTTTTTATTTATTGTATTTTTTTTAAGTTTCTAAACATAAAAAAAATAATTTTCAAAAATTATGTCATCCTTTTTCTTTAACCTTTTGTCACCCTAATCAATTTTCACGACAAGGTCTTATGCAGTAATATTAAAGAGATTAAAACGGTGAAAACAAATTAAAACACATCTAATGATTCTGCAATATTGTAAATGTTAAAAGGAACGTCGCATTTTGTTGTAAAAAGTCTCATTCATCAAAAATAACAAAATAAACATTCGCCATTTTATTACGAGAAAAATTATGTCATCCTTTTTCTTTAACCTTTTGTCACCCTAATCAATTTTCACGACAAGGTCTTATGCAGTAATATTAAAGAGATTAAAACGGTGAAAACAAATTAAAACACATCTAATGATTCTGCAATATTGTAAATGTTAAAAGGAACGTCGCATTTTGTTGTAAAAAGTCTCATTCATCAAAAATAACAAAATAAACATTCGCCATTTTATTACGAGACAGTGTGACCATGTAAAGAAATATTAACTGTAGCCAAGTTTAGGGAAATATATGCACCTAATAACGCTCATATGTCACCTGCGAAAGGGCACGGCCTACCCTCGCCTAGGGTGATTTGGCCCATTGTCCACACACAGACCCAGTACGAATTGTGGACTTCACATATGCCGTTTTTTGACATATGCAGATTTGCTTACGATGTTTAACTTCACCGCTAAGCCAGTGGTGTAAATAATCAATGTACTTAAGAAATTAAGAGAAAGACTCATTGGTACATGCGGGGCTCGAACTTCCGCTACTAAGGACGTAGGGTGAAATCGAATTCCCTGGGCCACTACCGACAACATGCACACCGAATATATGCACATTCGAGGTAAATTTTAAGATTTTCGTCATTACAAAAATATAAAAATCTAATAATGTATGAGACACTCTTTAGTTGGATTATCGACATTAAGTGCATAATTTACATTATGTCGGTCAACAAATCGCCTCTAAAGTTATATGTTGTACCAACTGAACATTATTGCAACTTATACGGACATATTCCATTTTTTTTTACAGCTTGCAAGGGAATGCACTGTCCAGTTCGATATATGTCTTTGGTTAGACTATACATGATATTGGGCTAAGGGCTATATGACGGGCCGAAAATCGTATCCGGATACCGAGATCGTCATCTGGGGCCGTTAGTTATTGCCGAGGCCGCCTAACGATAGTTTTACGACCATGCCGAGGTCGGTCGCGGGGATGATACGTTGTGGATTACGTAGTCGATTCGGTTGATTTTGTGTGCGCTCGAAAAAGCAGACTGAAATCTTTGAATAATTGGGGAGTCGTATGGAGCTCGAAGTCCCTGTGTAGGTCCGCATTGCGGACGTACCAAGAAGCTTCGGAGGCCGCTCTGAGAAAGTGGTTTTGGAGGGTCTTGAGTTTGTGGCGAATGCGTTGAGACAACGCATAAACAAGGCTAGTATGGGGCGGATACAAGTTGTGTAAAGAGTCAGCTTATTTCTAAGCGTCATCTTACTGTACTTGCCTATTATGGGATAAAGACGACCGGGGACAAAAGCGGCTCGGTCTCTAAATATTTTGGTGTGATCGCGGAAGTTCAAACGCTTATCCAGGGTCACACCTAGATATTTGGTCTTGTTTTGCCAAGGAATGGCACGACCGAAGAGAGAGAGGGGAGATGGCCGCGGAGGGCGGCCTACGGTAAAGAGGACAGCAGAGCTTAGGGCGGTAATAGTAGGTTGGAGTCTCTCAGTAATTCGACTCACTTGCCTATCGGTGGTATAAATCACGGTATCGTCCGCAAAGAGGGCTAAGTGGGTACCTAACGACACGTAGGTACTTGGCTGATGTATATAACCAAATATTCGGCTCCAAAATCACCGTTTTCGATTCAGATAGTGTCGTATCACCCTGACCTAGGGATGGTCGATGTTGAAAAAACATCGATGTCAGCTTTGATAGCTCGACACAAAGTTAGAACTACCTACATAAATAAAACACAGTAAAATTGTATGTATTATGCTAAACTCGTTAGTATAAGCTGAAGTTACTAGAAAGAAGTTTCAAAGTAATAACATACTTTTGACTGTATTGAGAATTAAATAAATAAAAATAAATGGACAAGAGCGCGATAACGACATTTAACTCAATGTTCGGTCGAAGTTCGTATTCGGTTCAAACCACGTTCGGCCCATCCCTAACTATAATATATTTGCAATAAATTTAATTCTAGAAACCTTAAGTTAATTCGTGTTCGACACACACTTGGCCGGTTTTCGTTTTTATAAGCTAAAGATATCTGTAAAACACATCATCCTTTTTTTAGTTTGCAGTCGAGTATTCAACCATTTAAAACGGTTTGTTTGTGGTTTTAAATCATTCATTTTGGTTTTTAACGATTCAAAACAGTTGTTTTACAACTACATGTGTAACAAAGTAAGAAAAATAGCTTTTATGGTATATGGAATGTGATGGCCAAAGATGTCATCTTTGGTGATGGCATACACAAAAGAGTTGATTTGCAAGAATTTGATTAATTTTGTTACAGTCCATTACACATAACATAACACATGTTATAGTTCTAACCTTAATTAAGTGGTTCACTTTGAACGAAGAGAACAATAAAAATATTAATTGGTGGTGCTAGTGGAAGTCAGGAGCCTGAGGCATGCCTGAAGTTACTTGTTTTGCATACTTATATAAAATTAAAAACTCAAAAGGACTTTTTACAAGAGATTATCGTTCATTTTATGTATCTACCTTCATAAGAAAATAAGGCCGAACCTATTTAATCTAGGTATATTTGTCGTAGGTATGTAGGATATATGTTAATCACAATACTCACAAAACTTATTAGGACTTATCACAACACATTTTTTGTCATCATATATGTATACTTAAGAAAGCAAATCTTAACATGAAGGAAGTTTTTACCTGTATAAAATTACAACAATATCTAATAGGCCTTTCTTCACAATTAATTTTGACCACATTCTGTTATATACTTAAGAAAACAACTCTTAACTTAAACTAAATAGGGTTTTTTTACAACAAATTTTGGTTTATTTTATATAACTGCCTACTTAAGAAAACAAAGAAGAAACAAAAAAAAAAGATTTTTTGCTTAAATAAAAATACAACACCTAATAGGATTTTTTTTACAACAAATTTTGTTTTATTTTATGTACGTACTTACTTAGAAAACATGGCTTAGACTTAAGCAAATTTTAGTACCTAATAAGAAAATATAAGACTTTTACAACATATTTTAATTCATCTTGTGATCTACTTAAGAAATAATAAAAATAAGATTCGTCATAGAGGGAGATAGGATTCATATTTATTGAGACCTGTCATTGTCTCAGCTGGAAGATGCCTGCTGTTTAACTTAGGTCTTTCCCACATGTCTATTGGCCGGTCTAAAGCCAATCTGACACAAGAACTTATCTTTCTGTGGGTTATCAGTTTAATTAGTATTACTGGGCTTAGACATTTGGGCTTGCTTACTATTAAAGTATGTGAGTGACTTTGGTCTTTCAGCAAAATTTTGTCATCCTGGACTTATCATTCAAAGAAACAACAAGAGTAGGTTCCACAGTTTGCTGAGTGACTGTAAGCTTTTAAGAGGCCAACAGTAAATACTACATTTCTGTACAATAAGTCTTCACTGGAAACACAGAACACACTGGCTGTAGATTTTCGTCTTTGGGCACTTCCTTGGGAAATTCTGAACCAGAAAAGAGCAGTTTTCGAACCTGTGTCGGTGTGCCTTCGAAGTGTCGGTGTCAAGTACATCGATTATTCACACTACTGGTTTTTCGGTGAAGGAAAACATCGTGCGGAAACCTGTATGCATAAAAAACGACATATGTTTACATATTGTGATTATGATTTATTACATCAATTCTTTTCTGCTCACCTTGGCTTCTAAAAATAGTTAGCAACTCTACCGTGTGTTCGATGTAAGGAGTATTGACAGTTATGATCGCAAATACATCATTTTTCAGATCATAATAATTGTGTAACTGTTGAGGCATCATCTTCGCGTCAAGTCTATGAACCACCAATTGTAGGCGGTCCTTATGACGACGATCATAGCAGCCAATCAGCGGTGGCAGCGTCGTGGCGCAGCGCGCTGGAGCGGGGTCAACGGCTAGTTTTCAAATCATTGAAAAGTATGCTCGTTAAAGTCACAATCGACAGCATTCATTTTGTTACCAATTTTTATTATATTTAATTTAAACGCAAAATTTGCTTCATTTACATCACCGACCAAACTACTAAACGCTACATAAAAATTGGTCATTCGAGCCGGATATTAGCTGAACCAAAGCAGTAGTTGGGACACGCAAATCGGTGAAGAAGTGAATATTCGCAGCAGGGAAGCAGGTAACGGTGTTTTAGTGTGACATACCAACTAAATCTCTATTTCTTCAATCCCTAACCTTCTTCGATCTGTGTTTTCTGTGTTGTGTTCAAAAGTGTACCAAGTGTAATAAAACAGTGACTTGTCAAATTGTAAGTACTTCGTCCTTTGCCTATCGCTAGTCCTTACAATGAACACGCAATTTGAACCTAAAGCTGAAATCGCGATGAAAGATTTAAAAAAGAAGCGCGCATCTATTAAAGGTCGTTTAACTCTTTTCAAAAAATATCTAAATTCATTTGAGGATGCTGATTTACCTGCTAGCCAGCGTGCAGAACTAAAGTTGCGCATGGTAGGATCTCAAACCTTAATGAACGATTTCAACCAGGTTCGAAGTCAAATAGAGGACCTAACTTCCGAGTTAGAGATAGAAAAGCAGCTTGAATCCCGCGAGGAATTTGAACAGGATTACTACGGCTCTTGCCGAGTGCATGACGAGCACGGAGGAGAAGAGCATTTGCGAGCTACCTATGACTAGTTCTAACAATTTTAATACTATTAAGTTGCCAAAAATATCGATTCCTGATTTTGACGGTTCATATGAACACTGATTAGAGTTCCGCGACACATTTAGCTCTTTAGTACACGATTGTAAAACTATTACACAAATACAAAAATTTCACTACTTGAAATTGTCATTAAAAGGAAATGCAAAATCTGTGATAGATTCCTTGGAGTTTTCGGCTAGCAATTACAGTGTTGCGTGGGAATTACTTTTAAATAGATTCGATAACACAAAACTATTGGTTCACAATCACGTAAAATTTATTTTTAGTATTTAAAATTTATCAAAAGAATCGCCAGGGTCGTTACGGAAGAATCATAGACACTATTCTTAAAAATTTGAGGGCATTAAAAATCCTAGGTGAGCCGACAGAGCACTGGGACACACTGATTATTTATATAGTTGTGTCGAACTACGGAACGTGAATGGGAGGAACACAGAAGTACTTTGCAAACAAAAAGTGATAGCGATAAAACTAAGTTACACGATTTATTAGAATTTCTAATAAACAAGGCAAATATTTTAGAGACACTAATTGTGTCACACAACAAATCACACACACAAACACCTATTCCTCGTCGCGCCTCGCCTCGGTTCATTTCAATGTAGCTTCAAATAATAAATTTAACCAACAGTCGCTAAGTACGGTTAAACGCAATTTTAGATCATGCCTAATGTGTAACGCACCCTCTATTTTCGTGTCAAAAGTTTCTTGATCTTGATGTACAAAATAGGCTAAATTTCATTAAAAATAAAGACTTGTGTATTAATTGCATGCGAGGCGGTCACTCAATTGATATTTTTGACTCAGTATGTACGGGCTGTGTCGCAAATGTGAGAAAAAACACAACTCATTAATATGCGACTCGAAAAACAACGCAGGTGCAATTAATTCACACACCGCACACGACCACTCATCTAGTAGGTCTAGGAAGGTTCTGGATATTGATGACAGTCAGAAGTCATTACTGGTTCACAACTTACACACATACAATCACAGTGACCTACACACACACAATCACAGTGATGACGTAAAGACGCATTCGGAGCAATCTGTATTGTTGTCAACTGCTGTTGTAGAAATACTCAGCTCGTCGGGGAGGTACCTTACAGCACGCGTGGTACAGGACAGCGGCAGCGAACGGTCATTCATAACGCAATCGTTTTGCAATAAATTAAACACACAAATTATACAGTCCACTCAGAAAATCCACGGCATGATAGTCAACCAATTGACTTATTGATAGGTGCAGATTTGTTTTGGGAGTTAATTAATGATGGTAAAATTCACCTTAAAAACGGGCCTTTCCTCCAAAACACACAATTAGGCTGGATAGTATCGGAAATTTGTCATTCTAGGTATAACATTTAGCATGTGCATTGCAATTTCACGCAATAAATAAACAATGATACATGCTCATTAGACGAGTCGTTGCGCAGGTTTTGGGAAATCGAAGAACTACCCGCCATGCGCCATCTCAATAAATAAACTTCATAGCGTCGATGAGCAAGCTTGTGAGGATCACTTTGTTCACACCACAAAACGAGACGTCGATGGTCGGTTTATTGTTCGATTTCCACTAAAATAATTACCCGAGCTCTTAGGGGACACTCGCACACAAGCTGAACGTCGTTTCTATGCTTTAAAAAAAGACTTCAACGTAACTCTGAGTACAAAAAAATGTACAGTGACTTTATTCACGAGTATGTAAAATTAAAACACATGACACTCATACAGAATTACGGCAATACGCACTATTTTCTACCACACCATGGCGTATTTCGCGAAAATGCAATAACTACTAAGTTACGAGCGGTGTTTGACGCGAGTATGGCTTCAACCACAGGGGTGTCACTCAATGACATACAGAAGATCGGCCCAGCCATACAGGGCGATTTAATTTGTATTTTGCTAAGATTTCGCGAAATTAGGTATGTGGCATGTGCAGACATAGAAAAGATGTACCGCCAAGTACTTATGCACCATATTTAAGTTGTAGATGTTTAAAACAGCTAGCTGAAGAATGCGAGGTTCGGTAAAGGAAACTATTAACAATTGTTTTTATGTGGACGATTTGATGTGCAATACCAACAGTATTCCGGAATTAAATAAGATTTGTGGAGGTACCAGTAAAATTTTAAATTCCGCAGGCTTCGTGTTACGCAAGTGGCTTTTTAACTTTGAGCGTGCCAACCCTAGTGATAACGCACCGCAACCTATTATACAATTAGGAGAAAAAGATAACGGTCAACACAAAACGTTAGGCATAGGGTGGAATAATAAATCTGACGAAATACACATAAAGAACGACACGAGTGTAGTTATCAAACGTGTTATTTTGTCAACAGTGTCTCAGATTTATGACCCGTTAGGGTTACTTAGCCCGATAATTACAACAGCTAAAACTTTGTTGCAAAAATGCTGGTTATTAAAATTAGATTGGGATCAGCCCGTGCCAAGTGATGTCGCACAAATATTTAAAATTTTTATTAAAAGCTTACCACTAATTAATAGTTTAAAAATTCCACGGTTTGTTAAATGTTTTAATTCTATTGAAATAGAACACCACATATTTACAGACGCATCGCAGATAAGCTACGGCGCGTGCGCCTTTCTTCGGTCGATTGATAGTCAATCAACTGTTACAGTGCGTCTTTTTTTTTTTTTTTCTTCTGAGCTGACTATGCAGTTGGCTGTTGCAGCCATTACTGCTTCACCGGACTTTTGGGGCGAGACTCTGAAGGAGCCTCAGCCCATATAGCGCCCAACGCTCAAGGGCTTCCCGCGGGGGAAGCCTCGGCTTGGGTTGTCGCTCTCGGGGGCGTCCCTTCGACCGGCGTGAGTCTCGAACCCGAAGGTGAGTCACCGCCAGGAGGGGAGTTCCCCGTTACGCGGGTGCGGTTGCGATTGAGTGGGGGCGAGAAGCGCCCCGGCACTCTTTGATACCTAGTGTATCCTTGTGGGCGCCGACGAACCCGGGGACGTCGGCGTCGTGTTTGGAGGGAGGCCCTATTCGGGGTCGACGTAGTAGAGACTAATCTCGCTATCCGGACAGCGAGATCGTCATCTGGGGACGTTAGTACGTGCCGAGGCCGCCTGAGTATAGTTTTACGACCGCGACGGGGACGATCGGGGGGAATGTACGTCGTGGATTGCACAACTAATCTATTCGGGTGATTTTGCGTACGCTCGAAAAAGCGGACTGCCAAGTCTTTAAAGTACTGGGGAATCGTGGGAAGTTCGAAGTCTCTGTGTAGGTCCGCATTGCGAACGTACCAAGAGGCTCCAGAGGCCGCTCTGAGAAAGCGGTTTTGGAGGGTCTGGAGTTTGTGGAGATTGCGCTTGGACAGAGCAAAGACTACGCTAGCATAAGCTAGTATGGGGCGGATGCAAGTTGTGTAAAGATTTAGCTTATTTCTAAGCGACATCTTACTATACTTGCCTATCATGGGAAGTGCGTCTACTTTGTTCCAAAGGGAAAGTTGCGCCGCTCAAACCTACAACTATACTTAGATTGGAGTTGTGTGGTGCAGTAGTGGGGACGAGATTGTACAAAAAAATCGTTGAATCTCTTCGGTCTAAATTAAATAAGGTTGTATTTTGGACAGACTCCACTATAGTCTTAGGTTGGTTAGGAATGCCAAGTAACTTATTAAAGCCATATGTTCAAAATCGAACTGCAGAGATTCACGAATTGACTAAGGGACTCCCATGGCACCACATTTCAGGGAATTTAAATCCCGCTGACATGGTTTCAAGGGGGGTAAGTCTAGATATACTAAGCAAATCGTCTCTTTGGTGGAACGGGCCGCAATTTTTACTAAATTGTAATTTTAAATTATCTGACTTATGTCTCAAAATTACATCACAAGACGATTTGCCAGAAGTAAAACTTATAAACAGAAATTGTTAACTCGCAAAACATTCAAGTGACGGGAACTTATTTCCTTTTTACAGATTTTCTCAGTACACACGGTTTAAGCGAGCTGCCTGTTATGTACTTCGTTTTTTACATAACACACGCAATAAACAATCCAGGCGCTCGGGTGCATTAACTGTAGAAGAGCTTGAATGCTCAGAATTAATGTTAGCTCGGCTCAGTCAACAAGAGTCGTTTTTACACGAATATACTTTCCTAATAAATAAAAATAAAAAAATAAAAAATGCTCAGTTGCTAAAATTATATTTGTTTATTCATACCGATGATTTGATAAGAGTAGGTGGACGAATTCAAAACTCGCCTATTTTTTCTTTTAACAAACAACATCCAATTTTATTAAATGCTAAACAGCATTTTACAGTTTTGCTATTTCGTTACGAACACATTAGGACATTACACGCAGAACTACAGTTGTTACTGTTCACGGTCAGGGAGTCGTGGTGGCCGGTCCGTGGCCGGAATCTCGCAAAAAAACGGTACACGCATGTATCAAGTGTGCGCGTTTGCAACCAACCACGATAAGCCCTATAATGGGCAACCTGCCCCAGGAACGATTAGATCCAGGTTTTCCCTCTTTTCGATCTGGTGTGGATTATTGCGGCCCAGTGTTAATTTTGAATCGTAAAGGCAGGGGCGCTAAACTTATTAA
The DNA here is from genome assembly GCA_946406115.1 of Apoda limacodes. Taxonomy (NCBI): domain Eukaryota; kingdom Metazoa; phylum Arthropoda; class Insecta; order Lepidoptera; family Limacodidae; genus Apoda; species Apoda limacodes. The sequence goes on along the minus strand of OX291560.1, from coordinate 21,188,285 downwards.
ATCTTATATTTGTATTTTTATATCTTTTGCTACTCGTGCACGTCATTTGGAGCTCGTAAGTGACCTCTCATCAGATTCTTATCTTCTGGCGCTTAAACGCTTTATTTCTCGACGCGGAAAACCGGTGGAAATATTTTCTGACAACGGAAAAAACTTTGTTGGCCTTATGAATGAATTTACAAAATTGTTAAACAATTGTTCTGACGATATAAAAGATTACGCAACGTCACCAAATATTAAATTTAAAATGATCCCATCTTACGCCAGCCATTTTGGGGGTTTGTGGGAAGCGGGGGTGAAGAGCTGTAAAGATCATCTGAGCCGAGTGGTAGGCAATGCGCATCTTACTTTTGAAGAGTTCACCACAGTTTTAACACAGATCGAAGCTGTCCTTAATTCCCGACCGCTTACTCCCTTGTCCGCGGATCCTAACGACCTCATTCCTCTCAGTCCCGCTCATTTTTTAGTTGGTCGTCCGCTGACTGCACCGGTGACTGCCGACCTCTGCGATATTCCATCGCAGCGACTTACGCGATACCAGAGGGTGGAACAAATACGCCAGCATTTCTGGAGCCGTTGGTCCAAAGAGTATATCTCGGAGTTGCAGACTAGGAGCAAATGGCAACAGCACAAAGGTGACCTCCAAGAAAACCAGCTAGTGCTCAACAAAGACGACCAATTACCTCCATTAAAGTGGAGTCTAGGGAGGATAATTAAAACATATCCAGGGGAGGATGGCGTGGGCATTCTCTAAAATTTGCCCGCTGCCTGCACAAGAGAATGATACAAATAACAACGGAACAGCCGGGAGCATAGCATCATAGTATCCTGAGTTTCAATTGGAACCTAATGCTTCCAAGGAGGGAGCATGTTGAGGCATCATCTTCACGTCAAGTCTATGAACCACCAATTGTAGGCGGTCCTTATGACGACGATCATAGCAGCCAATCAGCGGTGGCAGCGTCGCGACGCAGCGCGCTGGAGCGGGGTCAACGGCTAGTTTTCAAATCATTAAAAAGTACGCTCGTTAAAGTCACAATCGACAGCATTCATTTTGATACCAATTTTCTATCATATTTCATTTAAAAGCAAAATTGCTTCATTTACATCACCGACCAAACTACTAAACGCTACACAAAAATTGGTCATTCGAGCCGGATATTAGCTGAACCAAGCAGTAGTTGGGACACGCAAATCGGTGAAGAAGTGAATATTCGCAGCAGGGAACATGTTGCAATTATGAACTTCGGAATAAATTTTATATCTGTGAGAGGAAGACAATCTAACATTATTCTAAATCTGGTTTTCTACATACCAAAGGTGTATTCAATTAAAATTCTTGAAGATGATAAGCATTGGTTAAAATGTTTCTGCCTATTAGTACTACGTCCAAAATCTTTGAATGGTACTAGTAAATTTTTGTGGATTGGGTAAGCTGAATCTCCTAACAAATGATAATTGCTAGGAAAATGATAACTGTCATTGAGGTATCCGAAAACTGGGGAGCATTTAAAAACCCTAGCATCATAAACGCTTCCTGGAAACCCCACATAACAATGAGTAAAAATTTTTCTATGGTCACACACAGCTTGCATCTGTATGGAGTTTTCTCTTTTTCTATTTATTTAGGAATTGTCTCCACCCACAGGTTTCCTTATTTTAATTTGAGTGCTATCTATCGCACCTATGATGCCAGGAAATCCTCGAATCTTCCTAAATCCCTCCATGATGTTATTTGTATCTTCATTAACAGGCCACTTAATAACACCAGGGGCCAATTTGTATAAAATATTGATCACTTTTCGCACACATTTAAATGCTCTTAGCTAACTCAAATTGGGCTGCAACGGATCTGAAATTAATAAGATTTTATTTTAATAGATTATTGATCCAAGGACTTGGTCCAATTAAAAATTCCTAAACTTGTAACAGATTAAATTGATAGTCGCCTGAGCCATTGATTGAAGGAATGCATGCCTTTCATTAGACAAAAGAGGCTTAGGCAGGCTCAAGCAATTATAATAGTATACTACAATTTAGTAATATACCTAGAAGAGTCAAGAGTAGCCATAAACCATAAAGCGATTAGGAGGGTTTTATCCACTGGCACTTGTGGCTTTCCAGACCAACGATGTTTTGGATGTGGACCGATCATCGACAACAGTTCCTCGAATGTTGATGGCAATAATCTACAAAATAAATTGAAAAAGGTTAGCAAATATATCAAATCACTATCTATACCGTTATAAAACAGCTTGTACCCTGAAGCAGAGCATAAGGTAGGACCTAAGTGGAAGACGTATTGTGGGTTAGTAAATGTCTCAAAACTACACATAACAATACTGTTTTTTATTACCGAAAGGGTTGTCGAAAAGTTTCTGCATTTCCTTGTAGACGATGTGGTACTGTAATGGTGTCTTGTGCGCAAGGTTGAGGTCCACGAGTAGAACACACCATTATTGAAGCTCCTGCCAATTCATCTTCGGAAGAAGTGTCCGAAGAGTCTAAATAGCTGCTTTCACTACCAATATTTGATGATACTTCCGTATCAGACTCTAAAATAGTGCAAACCGCTGCTGTAACCAAATTCTTAATTGTCTTATCCACTTGCATTGTTTATTTATTAAAGCACGGACGCTAAGCAGGAAGAATTTTGTTCATTGACCGTTCAATGACACTATTTGTCTCTGTTGCACGCGCATAATTATTTGCCGTCACGCTAGCACAGGTGCAATGATCGACCGCTGTCATCAGAAATTACTACTATTTTGACAACGGACACAGGCTAAAAAGTAAAAGGTCAATGTACGAAATTCTTCCTGCTTAGCGTCCGTGCTATAGTAGGTCTTGACTTTATGTAAAAAAACGTAACAGTTCCTTGTTAATTGCTACAATACTTAGTAATTTACGGTTACTAGACAAAAACAAAAATCATGATACTGAATTTCCCGTCAAACGATGCGCATTGATCGCATTATTGAACGTTCTGTTGACATAGCTGTCAAATATTAAGCGTGCCACAGAAACAATGCGATTTCATAGTGCTGTATGCTTGTCAACAAAACACACCTTATAGAGCGCGTTCGTTTTGGGATGTAGGATGGATTGATTGGTATCAAAAATTTAGTTTCATCTGTGACAAACTATCATGCGTTCGTCTACGATATTTTTGTCACTTTTGACACCGAAAAATGAAACTTTAGACCCATGTTTACTGGAGGTGGGGTTTTTGTGCTAATCTGTCAAACTGCCTATACATTTTCATTGTTTATGGTAGTGTGTGTGTTTCATCGAAGTGTGTGTACGTCTGGCAAGTTTTCTAACCAAACATTTTGTTAGTAACGTTTCAAAGCTACAGGAACGGTAGGTGTCGGTGGCAAAACTGGCGTTATCAAAAGTGTGAAAAGTATCATTAGTGGGATAATCCCAGAACGAACGCGCCCATGTCTTTAAATTTGATCTGGTTACACTGAACAAACAGTTCGTTGAACTTCGTTGTTTCTTTTCAAAATTTGAATTTGTGTCATTCAGCCGCTGCGTTAATAACTTAGGATATATTATAGCAAATTCGCTCCAAAATGTCTGAATCTCTGTTTAACATTTTTAGCGACCATTTTACAAGACAAGCAGTGCAAAATGTTTCTCGTCAACCACTTTGCAATATTGGTAAGTCTTAGCCTAAGATTTAGATAAAATTATATTCAGTATTTTTTCCAATAAATCATATTAATTTTTTTAACCCGTATTGTTTCAGAAAACATGGGGAAGAAAGTTTTGGGAGGTCCATTAAAACCAAATGAGCCACTGAAAAAAAACGGAGGAGACAGTAAGAAATCCTTCCTTAAAAACTCTGGCAAAGCTTTTCAAAACACACCAGTTCGAAGCGTTTTCACGCCAAGGCCTATAAATGTAGGATCTTTGATTTATAATGATCAAAAGAACCATGTTGAAAAGGATAAATACTTTGAAGAGATCGAGTTCACAAAGCCCTCTTATAAATATGGTAAGGTCAAGTTGTGCAGAGTCATGCTACAATACTTACTTTAAGTTGCTTTGGTTTTAGATTTGATAGCTACTACTTAATTACCTCTAGCAAATTTTGTACCAAGCTCTATTTCAAAAAAGATTGGTTCAACTAGCTGCAGAAGTTACTTAATACAAAATTATGTACTTAATCTATTTCAGTAACTTTTCTGAAATTATACTAACTAATTATCTAGTGGTGCAAGTGGCACAATCTAGGGCTGCAACCAATACTTGTAATTTTTTTTCTGTAAAAGGTTTTCATGGGTCTAGTTTGTGACCAATATGGCACACCACCAATCATGTTTATAAAGATGGTAATCCATTGATGAAACATGGGTGTTTAATCATTGTTAGCTGTTTTTGACATCATAGTTGACATTTCTACTAACTAACCAAGCTTATCAAATAATTATGGGTAGTGTATTATCCTAGCTGGGAGCAATAATTACCATCATAAAATTTGCTTTGTATAACAGATAACTACCACACAGACTTGTTGGATTATCTACCGCAACAGCAGCAGCCAGCAGTTGACCTAGATCTATCACCTCCAAGCACCCCTAAACCTGTGCTGTCACAGCGATACAGCATGGAATTTGACAATTCCTATCAGGATGAATTTTTCTCAGGTAATAAATATAATAAATACATCACAATTAAATTCAAATTTCAAATAGACTAGTAATACCTATATCAATAATGTAACCTTCTAATTTTTTTTATTAACACTATAGAAGGTATTGATATTTTGTGATTTTAAAGAAGGTACTTCAAAGAGAGTGATGATGCCAAAAAAAATGACAAATCCCTCTCAGGGATTCAATAGGTATTATTATGTATGTAAAAAATACTTTAAATTTAGGTAGTGTTGTTGCAATAATGATTCTTGTTAAAAATAAATTTAAACCTAACTATGAATGCTACAGCAAATTATATTGTGTAGGTAACAGTAAATAAAATCCATGTATAGGATTTACTATTTCTTTCGTGCTTTATCCTATCAATCTCTATTCACTTCTTTCAAAGTTATTCTTCACAAAAAAAATAATAAATATTTCTAGACAAATCAAACTAAACTAAGTACACAGAAAAAAAGGTTATATGAATTTGTATCAGAAGCCCTAGTGTGAGTTTTGTTAGTAAGCAACTATTGCGTTAGTGTATAAATGCTAAACTATCAGTTAACAGTCAATGCCCGAGTGTGAGTGCCTATAGTTGAATACTTTGTTTACTCACGGTGTCAATAGTTAAGATTCAATTTTTCATGTTTTCCATACTGCAGTATGTATGATTACACGACTAATTTACAAAGTCTAATTTGGTGCTTCTATGACTCCTCATCTGTACTTATATTTGGTTGAGTTCAATATGCTTTGTCTCTTTTTGATGGATCACATACAAACATAGCCAGTGATCATAGTTTGCAAATATAAGAAGCGTGTTGTTAGATAAGCCATCGTCAAAGAGCTTTTATCATTATCTTTTGCTATATTGCATAATTTTGTAGTTATAAAATATCTACTAATTTAAAAATCTAAGTATTAGGAGCACGCACTGCCCAGTTAGAGGCTATGTTCATTGGAAGCAATATGCAAAGTTAAGTTACGTTAGTGTGGTCAGTCATTGAATGGGTGGCACACTTTTTTTTTATAGCAGTAACAGAATCAATTAGTAAGTAAGTGCGCAAGTCCGACTCACAAAAGACAAATTTTTATATATACACTTGCCTGAAAAAGAAGGTATAACACTGATAAATGTGAAGATAACTTCTGTAGTATTTAAATTAGATAAAAAGCATTATGTAGAAAATTTAGTTTTGTTATATAAAACCTTCTTTTTGACAACCTCCTTTTAAATGATGGCTGGAAAATAATTTTTTTTTTATTATTTATAATTTAAAAGCTTTTCAAATGCTGTAATTTTTTACTTTCTGCTTTTGTTTTCGCATTTGTTTTTTGATCATTTACATTTAATTCTTAAGCCAAGGTATCTTCAGCTCGTAAACATTAATTATCATGCCTCTTTCACCTGAAGAATGTGCAAGATTATGGCACATCTGGAACTGGGCATCAGTATGCGTCATACTGCAAGAATGGTGGGTGTGACATTAAGAATGGTCTTCAAGGTGTAACAAAGGTACGAAGAAACCGGAAATCATCTCAGAAGACCATGTGATGGCCATCCCAGATGCACGACAGCTAGAGAAAACTGATATATTGCCAGCACTATTTCGAGAAATCGTCCCCTCAATGCAATTCAGGTCCAACAGCAGTTTCTCCTGATAAGAAATGATTACATTAGCTAAGACACGGTCAGAAGACTTGCTGAGGTAAACCTGAAGCCCTACAGGCCAGCAAATGGGCAAAAGTCTTGTTCACGGTGAGTCACGTTTCTCATTATTCACTCATAACAGACGGTGAAAAGTCTACAAGCCGCATGGTGAGCGATACACTCAAGCCTGCTGGCTGGCATCTCTAGGGAAGGTCGCACACAGTTAGTGGCCATAGAAAATGGCACTCTGAGCAGGGTGAAATATGCTCAAGAGATCCTTAATGAGTATGCAGGAGCATATCTGGTAAATATGGGTGATGGATCAATTACAAGAATTAGACACTCAGGTCATACAAGAGTACATTCAGGAGGTTGGTATCAACTTGATGGCCTGGTTATCAAGAAGTCCTGACCTGAACCCAACATGCTTGGGATGAGCTCAGAAGGCTGGTCAGACGATGCAGACAACCTCCTGTCACCCTCAATGATCTTAAACAGGCACTGAATGGGAGAATATCCCCCAAAATCGTCTCCGAAATCTCGTCTTCAGTATGCCAAACAGACTAGACTGTGATCAGAGCCAGAGGAGGAACACCAGTTATTAAAAAGGTGATTTTAAGACTACAAACACCTTTTTCAGGGTTTTTTAAGTTTTTACCATTCAGTGAAAAAACTTTTTGTTTTTTTATTTCAAGTCTATAAGTTTTTTAGCTTTTTGTCTAAGCTTCAGTTTAGCAGAAAATTCAATTTAAAAAATGTTAGACCTTCTTTTGCAGGCCAGTATATATAAGTATTTTTATTCTAAATGTAAATTGGAATTTATAAGATGTAAGTTAGAAAAATATGTTTTTAATTTTGATTTTAGTACTTTGATTTTAAGGAAATTTATTTATTATTAACCTAATATGTGTAAGGTAAAAAATATTATTATTAAGTTTATACTACTGTTCTCTACTTCAGACTAAAGTACTCTTGAATTTAAAATTGAATTAAGTTTTAGGTATTGGATAGGTATTTGAAAGGAAAAATAGGTGTGTGTAATAAAAGATCCACGCAGATTAGCTTGTATTCATGTTATTCTATTGCGTTCATTTTAAGAATGAGCTGCAGAAAGCAGAATGCCATGCATGAAAGACCCGAGAATGTCGAAAACTAAACATTTTGTCCAAATAAAACATTAAATTCCACTATTTTATAACCATAACCTTGTTCCCACTCAACATAATGGACAATATTTGATATGCCTATGGAATTTAAAAGAAAAAAAATTACAGAAGTGTTTTCCTGACAAACATCTAGTTCAGAACTTGTTAAACTGTTTTAAATTTTGGCCAAATGTGATTTGTATATACATACATAGATGACATTCGGCTTACAATTTTCAACATATCGTGATGTATTAGAACTCACATTACCTTAATAATTTTTAATCCATTCCAAAGAATTCTGAAAAATTATTTTAATAACAGCATATTCATATTATGCAGGTCGCAGGCGTCATGATGCGAGTACCAAAACAGCTCTACCTAATCTATATATAAGTCCATCTATGTATAATAAGGGTAACACATGTCCCATCACATAAATGTTTTTTCTGTGCTGGGATTTAACCCACATCTTCAGTTTAGTATGCAAGATCACACTCTACTGGGTGGGCCACAATTAATTCTTCAGTGTTTAAAGCCACAAATGCACTACAGGTTGCATAGCTTGCCAGGTGTGTAGGCCTCTGGCCGCCTGCCAGTGCAAACAAAGTCTAATAAACGACCACTCCTTATAGTATCTTCAGTTGTACAAACCTATGATAGGTATTAAACTTAAGAGAGTCCACTAGCATTACAATTTGTTATAGGTAAATTACATTTTTATCACAAAGCAAATGATAAAAATGTCCTACTTTCTATTTTTTTTTAAATATTGTACAAATTGTTTCAGATGATTTTTATGAGGATATACCAGAAGAAAATGACCTCAACTTGCCTAAGCTATATTAACAGCAATAAAATTAGTGTTTTCATTGTAAATAGTTTTAGTAATGCATGTTACCGCCTAATTATTGAGATTTCTGATAAGTAATTTTAATAACTAGTTATTTGTTCTTTGATTTAATATATGAATTTAAATGATTTGATGTCTTTTTTATTTACATGCATTTAAAAAAAGGTCGTAAGTCAGTGAAATACAAATAAATGGCATCTTAATTACAAATATTATAAGGATTAAGAGGAACAAAGTCACAGAACTGTCAAGAGTACCAAACTTCTGAAGATTGTCCTCCACTATCAGTTGGAATGGAATGAAGCAAATAGAGTTTTGAATACCTACATAACATCACTACCGTTTCCTTAAAGGGGTAAGCAGAGACCAGAATAGTTATTTCTTATTTCACTGGACATCAGTTTCAAATCAACAGAGCACCATTTCCATTGTTTGTATGGGATGTTACACAATAATGAACATGCCGCAGTGGAAAAGCAGTGGTGTTGGATTTGAAACTGATTATGATTCCCAGCGAACTTATCTAAATCTTGGCACACCTCTTGTTTCATCCACTTGTTTTTAATTTAAACTAACTCTTCTGACTGCATTTGTGTGAGAAACAAATAAAAAGTCCTTAAAACTAAATAACACTTTATATCTTATCATATGGTTACTTTTACAAATATGTACATACTTAGTGGCCAATTAGTGAAAATCCTGACATTCTTAAGTTAAATATTTTTTTCCAAGAAATTGAGCTTTCTTGTCAAAAGCTGGTAAAGTTATAGGAGTATCCTCTTTGTAAAATGGATTCAGCATTAACTTTATGTATGCTTCATAGACATCTATAAAAAAGTTTTTGATGCCATCTTCATTACGACTATCATGTACCATGACAAAGCGCATCTGTGAAAAAATTATACATATTATTTTTATGTCATCATACTTTATTGTTGGCTACAACTATGTATATTATATGATCAATAAGTATGCCTGTAAATGAGGGGCTGCCTACATGCTGTCAGGAAATAAGAAGGAAGAAATATGTCCAGCATATTGGACTTGCTACATTGAAAGTAAAGCTAGATAAAATTTGCAAAACTTGGTACAATGTGGACACACAAGGCAAGACATGAATTTGGGGAGGCCTGTGCCTCACAAGCTGTGAAAGAAAACCTGCATTTATGCTTGAAAAAAATGTTTGACTAATTATCTTTAAGAATCATTATGTAAACTTATGTTTGTAGAGTATTGCAGCAATAAAAGCTATAATTTTACAATACTACTGTATTTTATATCAGAATTTAGAAGATTTCTTAAATACTTTTTGATTATTATGCAGGATATCCTATGCATACTAAATTTAGTGCATTTTGCTCTGCTGCTGTGTCTATGTTCCTAATACATATACTGTATGAGAATCCTTTGTTAAATCTGAAGCAATGGGCTATAAGCATTATAAAAATATATTAATATCTTGATATTCATAAACTTATAGTGTTTACCTGGCTTGCTGTAACAAATGCAGAAACAAACCATTGGTTAAACTTGTCTACTGTTTTGAGGTAGGTGTTGGTAACCTTCCACATGTGTTCATCCACTAAATCAAGTGCTGCATGAGCTATAAACTGATTCAAGTGCTTATTATCTTCTTTCTGAAAGTAGAAACAATTTTTTTTCAAACAAGACCTGTTATCATACAGATAGACTTACAGTGATGTACAGTACATACACAGGGATTTTAGTCAGGGAAGGCAGAACAATTGCCAGTCACACTCGACCGTGCATGATGAACATTTTAATTAGGCATTGAGGCACTGCCTAGTCCTTGTCTTCTTAATTAAATTTTATTTGTATAAATTTTAAGATGTGATATTCTTTGGGGTGGTGCGATTTTTATACATGGTATTGGATATTAATGTAACAGACTGAATTGAGTGTAAAGTAAGTACATACCCTAAGAGGGCACTGACAAATGTCTATAAAAGTTGAAATACCATTTTTCCATCCACTTCTGTCCAAAAAATCAGTGTAAATCTTCATGTTAAATATTACACAGAAAATAAAAATTTAGTTAGTGAAGTCTAATTTTTATATGTAGTTAGTTAAAAAAATTGTCTTTTTGTTTTAAAAGTTTAGTTTTTTAACAAAATAAAGCGCTTTATTAGTTGCCAGCCCCTTAAGCATGGATTGTTGTACAATAAACATTTTAAATAAGAATCCAGACTTGAAATATTTTCATCAGGTACAGTTTTCAATAAAAAACGGCCAAGTGCAAGTTGGACTTGTGCACGGAGGGTTCCGTACCATTATCTACAAAACAAGCAAAAAAATTGCATATGTTGTATGGGAGCCCCCTTAAATATTTTTTTTTTTCTGTTTTTTAGTATATGTTATAGCAGCAACAGAAATACATCTTTTGTGAAAATTTCAACTTTCATACTATAACGGTTCATGAGATACAGCCCGGTGACAGATGCACAGACCGACGGATGGACAGACCGCCAGCAAAGCCTTAGTAATAGGGTTCCTAGTTACCATTCGGGTACGGAACCCTAAAAATTAGGTTAAATGGTGCAAAAAGCACATTTTTAGTCATATTTACGATTTATTTCTGAACTAAGTACTTTTTTTCTTATTATATAACCACAATTCACAATAAAATTTAAATATTTTTTAAAAAAGACTTAAATGATTTTCCATCGCTAAGCTTATATGTATTCTCATCGCTCCTAGTACTCTGGAGCCTAAACTAATTTGTATGGAAAAGAAAACATTTTGGTAAAAAATTTATAACTTCGGTAAAAATAAAAGAAACTGTACCAATTTTATACTTTAAGAAATACAATAGTTCAACTTTACTATCATATAATTTGAAATGGACACAATTTTTTGTTTTTGATAAAAACAGAATATTAATAATTACCAAAATCATCAATTTTTGTCAATTAGATCTCATTTATCTTAAAAATATGAGCTAACGATAACTTTTCTTGGTGTTTATTGTAAAATATTGGCTTAAATAAATGCAAAATAAAACATATTTTGGAAGCATCAAAATCCTTGTTGCCTTGTGTAATTAAACAAATATTGAATTGTAGTGTAACATATCGAAAAAGTGCACTTTAGAACACTTAAATTAAGAAAACAAACAGCTAAAGTTTTTACTATCGTATAATATACACAATAAGACCTACCTTTATATCTTTAGTAACTGGAATAAAATCCATTTCGAAAATTGGGTTGTCCGAATGCCCAACGATAACAAAGTAATAAGTCCCTGCCATTTGAGTAGGTATAGTTTGTTTCTATGAATGTTTGTTAAATGTAAAAGAAATTGTTTCTTAATAATTCAGAAAATGCATACTACACTAGTATGTAAACAATTAAATTGCTATCCTCTGTCATCTCAACCATGATATGAAACACAGAAGAAACAAATAATACGTATAAAACAATACCCAGCTAAAACCAACACAATTCCGTCACAGACTAAAGACAGTTTTTTTTTTCTGAACTGTCTTCTGCAGTTGCTGATGCAGCCATTACTGCTTCACCGGACTTTTTGGGTCGAGACTCTGAAAGAGTCTCAGTCCATATAGCGCCCAACACTCAAGGCAAGGAACGCCTTGGGTTGTCGCTCTTGGGGTCGTCTCTTCGACCAGCGTGAGCCTCGAACCCTAAGGTGAGTCAGTGCAAGAATGTTTCCCGTTACGCAGTTGCGATTACAAGTGAGTGGGGGTAAGAAGCGCCCCGGCACTCTTTGATACCTTGTGTATGAGGTGGGTCCGTGCGTTGGCCGACGAACCCAGGCACGTCGGCGTCGTGGATTGCACAATTAATCGGGTATCAGCCGGAAGACGTCCACTGCTGAACGTAGGCCTCCCCCATATGTCTCCACAACGGCCGGTCCTGAGCCGCCCGCGCCCGTCCGCTTTCTGCGGCTCTGACCAGATTGTCTGTCCACGCTGCGTCTTCCGATCCGTGGTCGCCACTCTAGAAAGTTTCTTCCCCATCGGTTATAAGTTCGACGAGCGATGTGGCCTGCCCATTGCCACTTCAGCTTGCTGACTGTTTGAGCTATGTCGGTAACCTTAGTTCTTTGGCGAATATCCTCGTTTCACCAAGAAACACCAAGCATAGCTCTTGCCATAGCTCGCTTTTTTTTTTTTTCTGAGCTGACTATGCAGTTGGCTGTTGCAGCCATTACTGCTTCACCGGACTTTTGGGGCGAGACTCTGATGGAGCCTCAGCCCATATAGCGCCCAACGCTCAAGGGCTCCCCGCGGGGGAAGCCTCGGCTTGGGTTCTCGCTCTAGGGGGCGTCCCTTCGACAGGCGTGAGTCTCGAACCCGAAGGTGAGTCACCGCCAAGAGGGGAGTTCCCCGTTACGCGGGTACGATTGTGATTGAGTGGGGGCGAGAAGCGCCCCGGCACTCTTTGATACCTAGTGTATCCTTGTGGGCGCCGACGAACCCGGGGACGTCGGCGTCGTGTTTGGAGGGAGGCCCTATTCGGGGAGGTCGTAGAGACTAATCTCGCTATCCGGACAGCGAGATCGTCATCTGGGGACGTTAGTACGTGCCGAGGCCGCCTAACAATAGTTGTACGACCGCGACCGGGTCGATCGGGGGGACGATACGTTGTGGATTGCACAATTAATCGATTCGGGTGATTTTGCGTACGCTCGAAAAAGCGGACTGCCAAGTCTTTAAAGTATTGGGGAATCGTGGGAAGTTCGAAGTCTCTGTGTAGGTCCGCATTGCGAACGTACCAAGAGGCTCCAGAGGCCGCTCTGAGAAAGCGGTTTTGGAGGGTCTGGAGTTTGTGGAGATTGCGCTTGGACAGCGCAAAGACTACGCTAGCATAAGCTAGTATGGGGCGGATACAAGTTGTGTAAAGATTTAGCTTATTTCTAAGCGACATCTTACTATACTTGCATATCATGGGATAGAGACGACCGAGGACAAAAGCGGCTCGGTCTCTGACTATTTTGGTGTGAGCTTGGAAGTTCAAATGACTATCCATGGTCACACCGAGATATTTGGTCTTATTTTGCCAGGGAATGGCACGACCGAAAAGAGAAAGGAGAGGAGGCCGCAGAGGGCACAGTCCGGAGTGGCGTGATCGCGCAAACATTTGACACAGCGCGGTCTGCGTCTGCAGTTGCGCTGTGCGTGGCCATGTAGCTGGCATCGATGGCATTGGCCTGGGTTCGACCGCTTGTGCGGAGTCTCGACCCGGACGCCCTTGAGGCTGCACACATCTTTAATGTTAAAGATGGCCTTGCCTTCTTTTGTCAGATCGAGCACTACGAGCACCATGTCGTAGCACTCTGACTTGTTACGGCCATTGTACATTCTATGTACTTCCCGAACTGGGAGGCCTTGAACGATAAGGTCGTCCTGAACAGTCTTAGTGGAGAATTCCTTAGGAACTCCCCTTATGACTGCTCGGAGAACGCGTTCCTCGGCCAGCGAGTAAGTATGGTACTCATACTTTTGGGCCGTCTGGAAAGCCGTCAGATTTCGGAAATCTGACGGTGTCGGGACCTGCACTTTGATGCCGCGCTCAGCATCATTGCGGGCGTGCGTATAATTAATACGCTTGGCCTTCATAGCGTTGGCTATATTTGGCCAGGCCCCTTTGTCTTTGATGACACTGGGGGGCGGAGTTTTTTCCGTCCGTCCCGAAGTGGGACAGGCGGCCTGCGAAGAGGTGGCGGCGGAGGTTGTGTCCATGGCGGCTGGCTCAGGGCTGGCCGCCGAGGTGGACGAAGAGGGGGAAGCGCTAGGCGCTTTGAGGCGTTTAGCCTCGGAATCGGAGTGAGGAGGAGTAGAAGACTCCAGAGCGGATGCCGCCGAAGCCTTTTTTGGACTTGGCGGACTTCTTCCGCTTTTTCCCCTTTTTGGTCCCCAGGCCAACCACTTTGAAGCCTTCGTCGTCCTCGGACAACGCCGACTCAGCGGACATTACGGCTACTGGAGACAGGGGTGCGGTTTCGGAGGTTGCGGGGGGCGGGGTAGCGAGTGACCGAGAAAGGGTCTCATCGGCTACCGGAGTGGGGGGGCGATTGGGCACAGGGGCCCGAAGAGCGCGGCGAGCGAGACGCGGGTCGCGATTGCGGGGTTCGCGGGAGAGAGAGCGTGAACGATTGCGCGAGCGAGAGCGCGGAGTCGTACGCGATGAGACGGACGGGGAGGGCGCGGTTGTGCTGGACGCAGTGAGGGCAGGCCCCACAGCCTTGATGATGGCGTGGGCCAGCTCTGGGCGATCGCGAACAAGATTTATCACGATTGCCCCTAGCTGGTCCGGGGACAAGCCGATGAGTAGCTCGGCCATCGCGGGAGTGGCCGAGGTGTAGATTTTGAGTGCCTAGTGACTCCCCACCATTGCTGGCGAGAAGCAAGAATACCTAAATGTGGCCAGGCGCCCCGCAGTGCTACGGATTGCCTGGTGTGTACCTAACTCCTACTCCTACGGCCGGAGTTACGTTGTCACCGTTAGGTTTCCCCCCAGCAACGAGACGTTTATGAACGAGAAACGTTAGGTAGACCGCAACTCTGAAAAGAGCTATACGATCTCACCCACCAGCCCTTGAGCACTCGGAACTGGATTTCTACAAACTAAAACGCAATCGATACTTAAAACGCGAGAATGCGCGGAGCGGCGAACCGCTGAAGCGGAAATACTACACTAGCGATTTAACCCAAAGCCGGACTCAGACCGGGCGAACCGGTAACAGTCAAAGAGGAAAGCGAGGGTCACCGCTATGCGTAGTAGTTACGAGAACACACACTCACGCACAAAAATACACAGTATCGCTTCGATAAACACTCGGTTATGGGCGCGTTGAAGAACGCACAAACACACTCAGAGCGGGCCGAGAAGCAATTTCCCAGCCAATACACACTGCCGAGCAGCGCTTCAACAATCAGGCCGATTTTCCAGGAATTGCGGGCAATGATCCAAACAACAATTCGAGGTCGTCAGCGCTGAGGCAAAACACCACACAGGAATGCGCACCAGCTGAGTCACCACTGCACGGAGCACACTGAGAGCACTTGACGCTCTAAAACACGACCGCACAACACGAGAGTCGAATCGGGAATCTCCCATAGCTCGCTGAGCGACTCTGAGCCTATTTAAGGGGCCAAAAGTAAGAGACCACGTTTCTGTACCATAAGTCATCACTGGCAACATACATTGATTATAAACTTTCGTCTTTAGGCACTGAGGTATTTTGGACGGCAAGATGTTGCGTAGTTTCCCGAACGCTACCCAGCCGAGCTGAATTCTTCGGTTAACCTCTTTCTCAAAGTTGGACCTACCTAATTGGACTACTTGCCCTAGGTAAGTGTATTGGTCAACAACTTCGAGAGTAGCATTCCCAACAACAACCGGTATAGGCGCGACATGGACATTGAACATCACCTTTATTTGGTATAGTTGGGAAACTCGCCATTTATGTTGATGCCATATCCTTCCCACTCCAGAAGCTTAAACACATCCTTCAATGCAGTTGTAAACAGTTTCGGAGAAAAAACGTCTCTTTGTCTCACACCTTTCTGCAGATGGATTGGTTTCGTGTTCTTGTCTTGTAGTCGGACAGACATCGTGGCTCTGTTATACAAACACTTCAGCACTTCGATGTACCGATAGTCAATGCGGCACCGCTGGAGAGACTGTAACACCACCCAGGTCTCGATAGAATCGAAGGCTTTTTCATAGTTTACGAACGTTACGCAAAGAGGCCGATTATACTCCTCTGTCTTCTGTATAATCTGGCGCAGCGTATGTATGAGGTCCATGGTACTAAAGCCTTTTCGGAAACCAGCTTGTTCGGGAGGCTTGAATTCGTCAAACTTGCGTTCGAGACGATTCGTAATGTCCCTGGAAAACAGATTATAGTCATGGCTCAGATGCGAAATGGGTCTATAGTTCTTCAATGACTTGAGGTCTCCTTTTTTGAAGAAAAGTATGACCGCGCTTCTGCTCCAAGCTTCTGGCGTAGTGCCTTCGAGGATAACATAATTAAAGAGCCGCTTTCAGAAACTCTGACGTTATTCCGTCTTCGCCCGCCGCCTTATTGTTCTTAAGCTGTTTCAAGGCCATTCTAATCTCATATAAGCTGACGTCCAGGATATCTTCGGTATAGTGTCGAGTTAATTTGGCTCTGGGTTCTTTGGCCATGATGTTGACAGGACCACGAGTTGAGGTGTACAACTGTCTATAGAAGTTCTCGATCTCTCTCAA
Source organism: Apoda limacodes (assembly GCA_946406115.1). NCBI lineage: Eukaryota > Metazoa > Arthropoda > Insecta > Lepidoptera > Limacodidae > Apoda > Apoda limacodes. The sequence goes on along the minus strand of OX291560.1, from coordinate 21,171,752 downwards.
TATTTCAGGTTTGGACGTTGCCCAATAGACAGGTCTCTAGATAACACTTTTTAGCCTTTATTTCGCTCTATAGCCTTTTCTACACGTGATGTGTTGAAATGGCGTATATCGCGTCGTATGACTTTCGAGATTTGTCTATCAGATGAAGACTGCAATTTCATTTCGCGCCGCACCTTCATAAGATTGAGAGTTTGATCTGAGAATTTTTGTATTCTATTTTTGCGGCGAGCTTTGAGGAACTTAGCTCAAACCGCTTGGACAGTTTCCACCAGCCTATCATTTAAATTATCCACACGTTCGCAATCTTCTAGGCACTGAAAGCTATTTTGAAGATCGAGCTGAAAATGTTTGGGGTTCTGTATGAAGGCAATCATTGGACGGAGCGTAGACATTATTAAATAACTTCGTTCAAATTCGAGGTTACTATTCAGCGTGCCTCTTACCATGCGGTGAACGCTGCCAGTCTTCACTCTATTGATCACAGAGACATCGCTGAATATTCGCCTTCCAGAAGTCAGGATAAAGTCAATCTCGTTTTTGGCCAAACCGTCAGCCGTCAACCGTCATCCAGGTCCATTTTCTGTGGGGTGGCTTTTTGAAGAAAGAATTCATCATAAACAGTCCTTCTTTCTTCATAAAGTCAACCAAACGCTGGCCCCTGCAGATTGCGCAGTAGTAGTTCCGCGCTTGTGGTAGCCGGATCTCTGCCGGGGATTCTACGCACCCCCTGGCCCACCGTTACCTTGACCGCTACCATAGTCAGGACTAGTGGGGCTGCCGGGGACTAGGGGCCGTGGTTTTTTTGTGCAATACATAAGGGGGGTTTTGGCATGAGGGTTGGCGATCGCAGATTGATATTTAATACTCCCTCAGTATGGTGCTGCTGCCCACCATCTGGTATATCCCTTAGTCTTCTCGTACAACACCTACGGGAGGATATGGGGTGGTATTATTCTGCTCTGCCACCACACGGCACAGTTTTTGTTGTTTATAGTAGTAGAAATAAGTATTTCTCATAGAGAAACGTATGTCTTTTGCGAAAATGATGACAAGAGACAGCTTTTTTAAAAATGGCTTTTCTTAATTGTTTGCTTCTTACGTATACTGGTTCCATTTGTATAAGTGGTGTTCGAGTCTAAAGGAAGCCGATCATTTTCTAGTTGACAAAACCTGTAACAGAAAACTTTATTATTTTAAAAATGCATATTGTTCGGTAAAACTAATATCTATACGTATGCACCCTACCTAGACGACAATCCTGCATCACACATACTTGCGGACTCTCAGAGTCGATCGATCGTAATCTTACAATATTGTGGTAAATCGCCAGCAGTTCAAGTTTGATAATTTGTAAGTGAATTCCGATATTATTATATGTAAGCCAGTAAACAGTCGAAAGCTGTCTTTTTTCTTCAAAGTCCACGTGGTCGAAGTCACAGGCAACAGGTATTTCAAAAAAGCTTATATATCAAAACATTACTACTACAGGCTACAATTTAATGTATTTAAGACCTTAGCCTGGGCTTAGCGAGTAATAAAAAAACAAACTTTGGCAGCATGGTCTAAGACCATAGCTTGTCCGTAGAGACGAATAGAAAATAAAAGCAAAAAACTTTTAAAATTTTAGTTCCAACGAATTTTGGATTCACATTTCAAACTTGGTTACATATTTATTACAAAAATATATTAACTTTCTTATGCGATGCTACCTACAAGATTTCAGCCCGCGCTGTCTTCAGCTCAGCGTAAATCCAGGTACAGTTTTTTTACATAGTGGAACTTAACGCGCTTTAAATATTTGACTTTTTATACTAAATATAATTAAATTATCTTCCAAAAAACATATATATTTAACGCAGATTGGAAGGTAAACCTTCTATGTTACCTAAGCCGCGTCGTCCAGGCTCGACAGACCGATTCTCAGCAGAAGCTCGCAGGCCTAGTGGCACTGGGCTACGGTCGATTAGCGCAGAACCACCACGAATAACCATCGGAGGTGGAAGACTCAGCAGAGAAGCTTCTGCTACTAAACTGCCCTTGAACAGAGTAAGTGGTTCTTAATTTTTAAATTCTGTCAAATTAAAGCTAGTAAAAATCAGTAAACTTTGCTGGTGGCAATGTTCAATATTCATTTTCTATATAAAATAGGCGGTTTTACTACAAAACATATTTTATACAAGATCTTCAAATAAGGAACTTCAAAAAGGCTTATGACAAAACATTAATTGGTATTATGTTATTATGTCATGATAGGGTTGGGGTGTACAAAAGGGGGCGCTGAGAAAAAAAGACTGACCCATGATAGGGCAGTAAAGTCATTTCTTCAAGCAGTGAAATTTTCCTAGAGTATCTGGGTCTCTAGAATCCTGGAACTGAAAACAAACATTCTGATTTCTTTTTAAAGCAACTTAATGTTCATACTAATGTTGCTTCCTTGCATATGTACTTTAGGTTTTCATTATCTTTATTCAGGCTTCTATCACTATTTGGACAGTCGATAGAGATTAATAAAAAAAAATTTGGCCAAGTGCAAGTTTGGGTTCCAACCAAGGGTTCCGTGCAAACTTAATATATGTTGTTGTGTATTATTAAAAATATTTTTATTATATGATGTAATTAAAAATTTACGGTTTTCAGATTTTTTCCTTTATCTGTGCTATAAGACATTGCTTCATACCAAATTTCAAGATTCTGAGTTCATGGGAAGAACCCTGTAGGTTTTGATTCCCTTGTGAGTTTTGAAAATTTGTAGCATAAACTGCTGTATCTTTTGATTGCGTTGGCATAGAAGTTTGATTTTTTCACAGCTCCAAGGGACAGTAGACCTGAGTATTTGATATAAATTTTAGCTTGATACCTCCACGCTGCAATACAGTGTGTAGAGATGCACAACGACGCCACATTCATAATTCTGTTACAAATTTCTAAAGTCTTTAGTTGGTTAAATTCAAGAAAAAACATCTTTTGACAATTTCAACATTAATCAACTTAACCTTAATTTCTCTTCTGTTGTTGCCATGGATAGCAACAAAAAGATGAATACTCTTAATCAACTTTCAGCGATCCGAACTCTTGACTTTCCTCCTTTTTCTTTTAGTCAATTCAATGCTTGTGATGTTAAGAAGAGTATTTTGTCCATTGCCTCCAGTGCTGTTGGTAGTGATTGTATTAGCCGTAAGATGATCATTCCTGTCCTTGACTTAGTTGTACCCATCATCACCCACATCTATAATGCATCTACATCCTCCAGTACCTTCCACGCTCAATGGAAAATGCTTTCATTATTCCCTTACCTAAAAAGGCAAATCCTTACTTTTTCTGATTTTAGACCCATATCAATATTACCTTTCCTGTCAAAAGACCTTGAAAGACTGGTTCATTATCAACTTAACACTTTCCTGACAAAAAACCGTATGTTGAATCCTTTACAATCCGGTTTTTGTCCTGGTCATAGTATGGTGACTGCACTCACTAAAATTACTGATGATATTCGTTATAGCATGGATACCAAACAACTCACAGTCATGTCACTGTTAGATTTTAGTAATGCCTTCAACACTGTCGACTTTGACCTATTGCTGGGCATCTTACGCTCTCTTAACATATCTCCAACAGTGATAGACTGGTTTCACAACCGGCTGGCAACGCATTCGGTTAGAGGATACATGCTCTGACTGGTGCTCCACTTCGGCCGGTGTACCACAAGGTGGCGTCTTATCTCCAGTCCTATTCTCTATTTTCATTAACTCTATTTCACTCCAGCTATCTTCTCTCTACCACTTGTATGCAGACAATCTCCAAATTTACACACATGCCCCTGTACTACCTGTTGAACTTGATTCAGTTTTTATTCCTTACCTAAACTCAGTAAAAAATCTAGGTATTCTTATTGACAGTACACTATCATGGATTCCACAACTAAAAATGGGTCAGTCGTAAAATTTTCGCTTCTATTGGTTCAATGAGACGGTTGCGTAACCTGTTACCTATTCCCACCAAATTTACGCTTGCACAATCTTTAGTTCTTCCTTTTCTTGATTATGCTGATACTTGCTATATCAATCTCACCGAGGAGCAATTAAACAAACTTGAGCGACTCTAAAATCTCTGTATTCAATTTATATTTGGATTACGCAAATATGATCATGTCTCTCAATTTCATGCGCAGCTCAAGTGGCTCCCAATTCGTCTTCGCTGGAATACCCATATTCTCACACTTCTTTATAACGTACTGTTCAATCCATGAACTCATTATTTGAAAGAACGTTTTCAATTTATTTCTTCATCTACACTTACACTTCCTTTGACTAGCTTTCTTTTAAAAACACCTGCACATAACACCAACTACTACAGCCACTCATTCACTGTGCAAGCTATACAGCTGTGGAACTCCCTTCCACTAAATATCAGGAGTTCACAATCCATCTCTATTTTTAAAAAAACATGTTAAGGAACATTTTCTTTCATACTAAAACTCTTATTTTAATACACCTGGTTTATATAATCTTCATTTTGATGTATTTATTATACTGTGTATGTATTTAGAAGATAGGTAAGTATATATATATTTATAATATAGGTATATATGTATTTATAATAAAGTTATATATGTATGAATATATATATTATATGTGTATTTATATATACATAGTTGATATTTATGTTGGTATATCTGTTGCATGTATATGTAATTGTCTGTTCTTTTTATTTTAAGTTACTACTTTCACTACCGCACCACCTCTCATTTATTATTTCCTCTAAACAAAAGTTTGCCTGGTAGAGATCGCTCTTTAGCGATAAGGCCGCCTATTTGTACCTTATTGGTCTACTTACTTTTCTTGTTTTTGTTATTTTTATGTGCAATAAAGTATATTCATATTTATTTATTTACTTAAGGATTGTATCATACCTTATCATTAAACAATGTTATACATGAATGTTACATACACAGGTGGATTATCCCTAAGGCAAAATAGGCACTAGCCTAAGGGGCGGGAAATAACAGGGGGACCTGTTAAGATCCTAACTACCTTTCTCAGGTTATCCCTGTTCATCCAGAGCAGGGTCTTAGTTAGTCTGGGATTTAGATTGGGTGTTGAGTCGTCGGCCTGTCTGCAACCTGTACTACCCACCCATTTTGATTGATGTTATTGGTGAGTGTGTTGTCTAAGCCAGGACCGCAGCTGGTTTAATGGTATGGTTATGATTGGCTCTGGCCCTATTCCTGTTGTTCTCATACATCAAGTTATTACCACACATGCCAATCTAAGGTTGACAACCAGACAATGGTTCTGCCTTATTGATTATTCCTACAACGCCTGATCTACCTATACATATGTATGTGCCTATCTATACCATAGTTTAAAACAAACTCGTTTCCCGGTGTTCGCCCCTATGTACGCTTAGATCTTCTAAATTGGGTATGCAACTCATTTTGATACTGTTTTCATTATCATTCAGATAATTACTTCGGGCCAGATGGTTTATAGATAAAGTATATTATGCATTTTATATTTACAGAAAACAAAAGATTTTGATGCCATTTTTCACTATTATTCAGATTTATCAAGAAAAAAACTATCAACTAATCATTTTAATTAAATTTTTGTTTCTGCACAGAGATCTCGTTCGCAGCAGTCTGATTCCCGATATGGTCAAGCATCCATGACCCCCCTGCGGTCCAGCCAGTATCTAAGGGCAACAGCCACACCAGTTGTAAGAAATTGTTAATATAACTGACAGAACCATAAATCAGGTTCAAGAGTAAAGCATGTTTAAATCCATTTACTTAGGCAACCTATCCTTCATTATATAATATAAGTTATGTTAAAAATGGAGTATAAAAGTTAATTTGTTACAGAGAACACCATCAGAAGAGCGCTCAAACCGTAGCTGGCAAAATTCTCTTGAGAGGGCTCTGGCATTTGTCACAGTCAAAGATCAAAGGTCAGTAAAACCAGTAACAGTACACAGTAAAAAGTAACAGGCTTTAGTCAGTAGTTAGCCCTTGACCTATAGTGGGCCCTCAAAATGAAATTCCGGCCAACAGAAAAAAATGTTTCAACTTTGTTGTTAACATTTGCACAATCATTTTTCAAAAATTTATGTGAAAATAGAATTAAGCACCTTTTAAGATGATCAGTTAAAGTCTGTTATTTAAATTATAATTTAGTTAATCAATATTTTTGGACATTTAACATGTTTTTACCATGCCCTAATCAAGGAAAGGGGAACTTGCAGGAGCAGGAGATATAGTATTAATAAGAAAAAGTTGTCAGAAACCTACTTGAATAAATTAATTATTTGATTGATAAAGTATTTCTTTTGTAGGCCAATATCGAATTTAGCGTGGCAACGCGCGGAGTTTACGCGCGTGCATCAAGCGTTGATGCAGCGTGAAGAAGGCGTTACACTCATTCGGCCGTTGACCATCACGCGCTTCGTAGAGATCGTGGGTGGGCTGCTACACACCATTATTCACGACAAAAAGCTCAACAATGATAACTACGTCACTAAGGTACCTATGTATAGTACTCTCCAAATTTGAATGCGCATCTAAAGTTAAAGTTAGTCGAATAGTTATATAGTACTTTCTAAGCGTCAAGTTAGTTACCTTAGTGTTATTCAATTTAATTTAAATGCCAAAGGCAAAAGTGTTGTTATTTACATACATTCTGGGATTCCGCCGCTTCGTCAGTCTTAGACGAGAATTGGCGGCGGAAAACCTGATCCTTTAAGCGTGAAATTATGCACCTATAACAGATAACTGATGTTTGTAAGTTATGCTATACAACGTAAATATTTCTGTTATCTATAGTTGCCGAATGTGGCGAAGCGCCTACTTTACCCTGGAACGGTGTCGAAGTCTTGGCTGAAGACAGTGAACACTCTCCACGCGTTCCCACAGGCGCTTGCCTTTATTGCCTACCTGCTGGACCTTGCCAATCGCATCGTAAGTAGCTATATGCTTTTTAAAGCAAAAGCAGCGCCTTTTCACCTAACAATAATCACCTAAGCCATTGTAGGCCCCACTGGAGTGCCCCTTCACCTCTGAGTGCCTCTCTTTGGAGAAGAAGGCCAAATGATAATAATTTAGAAAAATAAAATTTCGTTAGAGTTTGTGTGAACCAAAATTGCAGTAAAATATATAGTAAGGCAGGTAAAAGATGTCTGTTAGATGCACGTAGCTCAATGCTCTGTGAGTATGCCTGCTATAGGGAGTTATTTTCATATTTGGTGGATTTTTAAAGTTGGATTAATTTTGTTAAAATTGTATGCATTGTCATAGGAGATGCCGATCTGTGAAGAAAACCTGTACGTGTTCAAAGACGAAGTAGCTTGTCTGCGACGCGATTTCCTTCTTAAATGCAATATCAGGTATTTAGAAAAAAAAAATTACAAATTAAAATATCCAGGCCAGAAAAAACTTTACATTAACTAACTTGAAAATACCCATTGATTTAAAATGCAAATTTTCTTTATTTAAAATGTAAATAACTTATTTTTTGCTAGATTTCAAGAACCTAACCCTTCATTTACGGACCTCATTGAAGATTATTTGCAGAATCTCAAGAAGATACTTGGAAATGACGACGAAAAGGTTGCGGAGCTGAAGCAGACCATTAAACGTAATCACAACCTTTCATTACTATATTCTACACTTAATACTGCTACCTCAATAATATCTAAAACGTACGCACGAAGCCGCTTCACTCGTACCCTGGCCAGATTTGGATCTATTATAACAATTAACTTTCAGCTTATAGATTGTTATATGTCCCCAAAACTGTTACCTACTCAGTGTCACTTGCATCTCCAGCGTTGGAGATAAATTTCTTTTAACCTGTTAGACCGAATGGTGACAGAAGTTTGTATGTACAGAATACGAGCAATGTTTGGAAGACGCGGAGGAGATAGCGGCGCGGGCGGAGGAGCAGCGGCGTGAGGAACGTCGGGACGCGCTCGTGGCGGCGGTGCGAGGGGAGCGGGCTGCGCGTGCCGCCACCGCCGCTGAGAGGGAGCGGTGTCGCGCCAGGGTCACGGACCACGAGCTGGCGCTGCGGCAACTGCACCAGGACACCGAACGAGCGCTGTCAGTATACACACTGATTCATAACAGACAAAGATACCTATTTTTGTTTGGTCCTTCGAGCCGGATGAATTCGATTACTTAAATAACTTGATAGTCTCAACGTCAATACAATCATTTGTTATTGAGAATTGCAAGACGAAAATATTTATAAAAGATTTTTTAGTAAAATAAATTAACGAACGTAATATGTAAGACCTCTTATGTTCTTATTTTTAAGTGTTTTTATTAAAAACCTAGTGTTTTAGCAGCTCTTAGAAGTTATCGGACTGCCTTTTTTTCGTACGGCAGAAATGACGCTTTACGAAGCCTAAACTTGTCTATTATCTCTTTTTCAAGTTTGATGTGTGATAAATATTGACTCCTTACTGTTCTTGTTTGTTGTTATTTTAATTAATTTTTACTAAAGAACTTATAATGTTCTATTTCATAGTGCGGAGAATGAGCAACTGCGTCGCGAGATCGAGGCGCAGCCGATGACTGTCAGCGAGCGCATGCGGCTGCTGGATGACGTTGACTACTCCCACCGCGTGCACGACTCCAAGCAAGCGCTCACAGAACAGATCGCAAAGGTGAGACCTCATGTTGCACAAGAACATAAAGCTGTGACTGTGGACTTTGAACATTGTGGTTATATTCAGCGGCGTGCACAGAGATTTCAGACGGGTATGCACGGTAGAAAAAAACTAACTCATGTCAAAAACCCCCGTACACATCTTCCCTTTGCAATCAATTTTATATCCTCAAAAACGAGGCAGATTTTAATTTATTCAAACACACTTCACCAGTACATGCAGGTCCCACGAGTATAGTTTTTAATTTTTTTACAACTTTTTTTCACGTTCAAGAACAAATTTACTAAAAAATTACTTAAAATCAATAACTTGCACCAAGAAAAAACAACCGAAAAAACGAAATTGCAAACTCTTCGTTAGGAAGGTACGAATTACAAGTAAAAAATTACAAACTAAATAACATTAATTCGGTCAATCCGACTAATACAAGTTGATCTTTTGCAATCAATTCCCGCTGAGCGCCTGGACAAATCTGACGTGCGTGGTGCCTTGTTGCTTTACAGCAAAAATGGGATTTTAAGGACAAAAACCACAAATTAATAAACTAAAATCATCCACCATCTTCTTCGAAGACGACGTTAGTTCTCAATATATGGCCGTAAAGTCAAACTTCTGCCTTTGGAAATTCAAGGCATACTCAGAAACGACTAGGCTAGTATGCACCTATGTACATAACTTTAATAATAATTATTTATCTATGATTTCAGAGTATCCAAAACAAGGAGACGGAGCTGACGCGCTGGCAGAAGCAGACCCTGGACAGCTGTATGTCGTACAAGGAACAGCTCATCCACTTGTCTGCAGATTTTCCGGAACTGGCGCCGCTCGCGGTTGATGAGAAGTAAGATACTCATTTATCTCAGATTTAAATTCAATAACTACTTAAACTTACGTTTTGAGTCCAAATGGTTTTATTTCTCTTGAAAATCACTTAACTTATACTACTTGAAGACACTAGTCACATTGCTAAACTTTTTTAAAAGTCACAGTCAATTTTTTTTATTTAAATTAATATTTTACAAACACTTTTGAATCTTCAAAGTTATGAAATACTATTTTTTGACTATAAAACCCACCCTCCGGTTCACAATATTGTTGATTTCTACCGAGAAGAATCCGACAAGAAACTCGATAGTTACTCTTTTTAAAAAAAAACGAGTTGCACTGCGGGAGTGCCGGCAGAAGTGAAAACCTTTACACACGATTCGCGCTTAACACTCAAATATGTCACAAGACATGACTTTGACATTGTCAAGAAATAATAATGTTTGTTTATTTACTTTTTTGACGTAGTATATTTGACATCGCAATCTGTCATAGAATAAAAATTCCATATCCAACCTCCCTGTACTACTCATAATCGCGAATACTAAAAATAAAAATTATAATAGGCGTGGCATTACGGTTTCCGTCTTACGAATTTCCACGATTAGGACACGTGACCTGACGCGAGTTTATAATTTTTTACCCATACTAAAAACAAGTTCACAACGCCGCTAAAGAAGTTTTCATTTCAAAAAAATCATGAACACTACAAATACAATCAATGTTTTAAATAAAAAATTTAAGCCGGTCAATTTAATATTATTTCCATTTTAATTTGGTTTTGGCATCCTGTAATTGAGCATCTTCAGTCCCATGGATTTTTATCTGTCTGAAATATTTTAGTATGCTTTTTTGCAAAGTAGTTGTTTGATAAAAGATTTAAATTAACTTATTGATAGCTTTGAATATTATTTGGAACTTTGTTGTAAATGTGTATACATTATCCCATAAAAGAGTTACTTATTTTGTGTAGACGTGTATCATGCACCAAAAGCTTATGTTTACTTCTAGTATTTACTTTGTGAACGTCACTTTTCTTGCTGAAACTATTGATATTTTTATGTAGATATATAAGATTTTCATATATGTACTGCGACGCTAATGTTAAAATATTTAGTTCCGTAAACCTATCCCTTAGAGATATCCTAGATCCTAATTTTAAATAGCTCGAATTGCTCGTTTTGTAACACAAAAATTGTATTTACATCAGCAGCGCTACCACACAATAAGCTACCATATATCATTAAACTACGGAAATAGTTAAAATATACTATTTTGCAGTCTCGACATCGGTCAATTGTCTTATTTTTTAGCAGAGCTAAGTTTTTTGGCTAGGTTATAATTAAATATTATATAGGGGGGTGCGTTGAGGGCAGCCTGTCAGATAAGTAAAAAAATCAATCTTCAGAAAGACTAGTCAGATTAAGACAAGGTAAGTTAAGTGTATATTTCAATAATCTGAACGTGTTATAAAGAAATGGGCGAGTCACAAAGTTACGTAACCTCGAAATACTCGAGCACGATTGATTTTTTTTTATTTTGAAGAAAATCCTATCAGGATTACGAAAAACATGTAATCTGACGATTTTCATAGGGCTATGCCATATAGATGGTTTCATTAAATAAGACTGCAAAATCGGTACTGGTTTAAAAATTAGAAAAAAATATTGAAGAAATGGAACAACCGCCACACCAGATAGATTGTCTTATTGTAGATGGCTTCTTCTTTTCAAATACTCTTATACAAATGCCGCGCAGTTTTAGAGATACATCAAAGAAGACTTTTCAATCTCTTGTAAATACTTCAGCTGATAGTGCTGCCATTATTTTTGATCGTTATTTCACACCTTCGATAAAAGATTGTGTATGTTGTTCGACACAATACGGATGACAAAGATTGCTATATCGCTGGTCCTGAAATTAAAATAAAAAAATAGAAAACTTAACATAAACTATTTTTCGTTTCAGAACCTAATCTTCACAATCCAATAGGTCCTTATGACGCTTTAGCAACTGCAAATTTAGCATCCCAGGCTCCCCTTGTACTATAACTATATTGATAAGGTTTAACAGATGACTACGAGTGTTAAGAATCTCTGTCAATAATCAAAGTTATAACCGGTTATATAATGTAAATTAGTATCTTATATGGGTGTTATCATATAGTGATTATTTTAATGTTTACTTACTAGTTGATTTGAATCTTTTTGTCTACTGGTATACTTAGGGATAAGTTGGACAGTTTGTTTCAAACATTGGCAACACCGGTCTCAAAGGTATAAATACAGTAGTTGCCGGCACTCTCGTTATCTTAAATTTTAAATTTTTTTGAAGGAAAGGTTAATACGACCTTTGAACCGTGCAATAATTATCTACATTTGCAATAAATATTAGAATAATTTAAAGTTAGTGTAATGTGGCTGGAGAACAGCCTTTTTAATATGAGTATTATGTTGGACAGTTAAGGTGAAATGTTCCCAGGGAGCTGATGGAGCCATCATGTGTGGCGCGTGTCGCGAGCGCCGTGGACACGCTGCGGGCGCTCGCACACCGCCTCGCGGAGCGACGAGCTGAGAAACAGCGTGCGAGAACCGCGCACTCTAGGCAACAGACACATTTGCTCGTAATTACACAGATTAGGCACCTAGCCTTTTATAGTCTATTATACCCTCGAAGACTAGTTGCTAGTGTGGCCGACTGCTGCGCAGAGGGTGTGGGTTCGATTCCCGCACTGGACAAACATTTATGTTATGTATCTGTATCCGTTGTCTGGTATACTTAACACAAGCTTTGCTTATTTTAGGCGCCGTGTTATGTCCAAAAATAAATATTTATTAAATATTAAATACCCCTACTTGGCATCTCAGAAGGCGGAAATATTTCCATGGGAACCCTCGATTGGTATCAAAAGTTACCTATTTGCTTTTTGCTTTGTGTATTGAATTTTAATTGTATAGTGACCATAACTTTCTGAATTTTATTAGATAAAAAAAAAATATGAATAAAATTTTATTAAATTAGAAAATAATTCACATTCTGTTTAGATAATGTTTCTCATAAAAAGCGCACTGATTAAAATGCCAAGCCACCAACAGCTTATATTTCGGCAAAATTAAAAAAAAAAAAACATGTTTCCGCTGCATTATAACTTTGAAAGCTGTGCAATAATAGAAACTTTGTGCAAGCAAGCGTGTTGAAATTCTGCCTCTTTCTTACTGACTAACTTAGCTTCCTTGTATCAAAAAATACTATTTTATAAGCGCAGAAAATACTATTTTATAAGCGCAGAACTATTACCAACTTCTCCTTTCCCAATTCTGACTTACTTTTTATAGTTCGTAAGGAACTGGCAATGAGGGTATATCATTCTGTCCCAGTTTTTTTATATTACCGCTTATAACTTTAAAGCTGGTAATTTTACTGGCTGGTAAAAAGTCATCTGCCCTAAAACTACAATATTATTTGATAACGTGTGAACGAGAAAAACAGAGCATCAATCAATCTTGCATGTTTACGGAGGAGTTCGCTTTATGTCTGCGCAAAAGAATTCTCGACTTATACATAAAATATATATTGTATTTTATTTATCTAGGAGGAGACTCGTGTAGCGATATCGGAGACAAAGGCGGCGATAGCGCGGGAGCAACAAGCGCTAGAACAGGAAACGGCGCGAGAAGCGGCAGAGAGTGCGGCGTGGGCGAGAGACGAGAGGGAGGCGGCTGTGAGGGTCGAGGAGTTGCACCGAGCGCTGGACCAGCACGCCGCCGCCGACGCAGAGCTCAGGACATGGGAGCGACAGGAGCTCGGGCTAGTACCGTACACTGTGATAACTTGCAAAAGCATGGAGACCTCAGAAACCGAAGTGACACTAATCACGCTGTGCTTACTAAGTAAAAGAGCGGCGTACTTGCGTTAGTTCTCTGTATCTTGTATTCCCCAATACTAGACACATTTTTTCCCTAGATACAGTATGTTATAACACTTTATGTTATATGGCTACTCTCTGTCGCTCCCTAGTCTCGACCTTACCCCTCTGTAACGATCCTGTGACCACTTGCATCAAACACGCACATACACACGTCATTTGGTTCACACGTATATGGTTTTGGAACCAGGGGGTTCAGAGTAACTGTCATTGTGTCAAATTGGAATGTCAATGGTGAAATTGTCAAGTTGGAATGTCAATGGTGAAATTAAACTGTCAAACTCCGTTTCTCTAACAGGTGGAAAAATCGACTTTACTGGGCGATAATCACTCGGCACAAAGTAAAAATTGAATTGAAACGTAGCCCTAGTTGCCACAAATTATGCGGTTCTCGTGTTAAGTGTAAGGGTGTGCCGTAGGGGTAAATGTTTTAACTAAGATGACTGTTACAGGTGGCGCGCGCAACTGACAAAAATACACGAGTACATCGAGGAAAAGAAAATGGAGAAACAACGCGTCCTGGAGGAGGCGAAGGCGAAGAGGATCCGGGTTGTGATAGACATGATCCGCAAGTGGAACGACAAGCTGGAGATCAGCTGAATACTGCGTGCTATTATAATTCTTAAGTTATCATTAATTCTAATAAAGAATAAATTCCAATAGCTGAACTTAAAAAAAAAGAATGGCATTTATGGAAGGGAATAGTCGCTACAGTAAAAGCACAGTGGTGTCGACAGCTATTTGAGAGGCCTCATGACGATCTTGAGTGAAACCAAAAATTTGCCTTATCTAAACCGAGGCTGCTAAATGTGGTAAATCGTTCTGCGGCAAATGCCCAAGGCTGCTGGCCCAGCCTAGGAAAAAAAAGGATTTTTTTAAAGTGAAAAAACTATAATACCTGTAAGTTATCGGCACCGACCGCTCGAATTTTTTAAATGACAACAGCTCTTATCAAATTATTCACATAGTACAGCTATTTAATACTGAATTATAAATATATATTTACTATTGATAAAAAGTAAATAATTAAAGTTTAATTTTTTAAGTAGTGCTTTTAGAAACATCTTTAATAAAAAGTTCGAGACAGGTAGTGATATTATTAAATTCTGTAAAAAATAAATAACCTTTATATTACGTAATTAAAATTTTAGTTAATTATTTCATATTATTTATTCCCTAAAAACTGTATATGACTCAGATCGACTTTGCTCTCTACGTTCTCGCAGTATTCCTTGAAAGATTTCTGCGTCCACGTGTGAGGCGCGCTGGAGTGCTTGTTTTCCCCTTTGCTCGCCGTCCGCTTGGGAGGAGGTATGGCCGGTTTGAACGACATCTGTGACCCGTCGTACTGCTGTAGAATCTGTATCGGTGTTCTGTAATAGTATTTAATTAATTTGCTTTACATTATTTTTTTAAAATGAGTCGAGTTTCTTGCGCGCTCTTTTTGGTACAAATTTGCAGTAACATATTACAAAATAAATACTAGTAATCATAAGTGAACTACATTTGTACGGAAAACTGAGCTTTATGGCTGCTTTATTGTATTCCATGACTTGGCTAGCCAGGTTCATGAAGTTGAGTGCAAGGGGCCTAACAGGGTAGACTGCACAGTGGCCCAATAGGCAGTAACTGCCTGCTGTAACTGCGGGTTTGATCCCCGCAACGGACACACATATAACTGATAAGCATTAATGTTTTTTTATGTATCATAAGTATGTATATAGATTATAATATTTGTTTTGGTTATCTGTTCAAGCCTTGCTTAGTTTCGGACTAGATGGCGCTGTATGAGATAATCGGGAATATTTTTTTATTATTATTGTGGGAGGTTTGATGCATACTCACAACTTGATCAGTTCGGTCGGCATCGTCCTGTCCCTAAGCATGGTGGTGGCGGCGGCGCGAACGGTCGGGTGGTAGTGTCGTCTGAGCGCGCACAGTTCGTGCGTAGCCGCTCCCCCCGCGCCGCAGTGCTCCGGCGACGCGAGCATCGGGTCGAACCGGCCCGAACCCGATTTCTCCTCCGTCTCAAATAAACTACACACCGCTTTGCTTTGCTGGAACACACAAAGACAATTTTACTAAAAAGATTATGCTCCGAGTTGTATGTTCTTAGGACAGAGACATAAAAAGAACTAAGGCAAAGAAAAAAAGGCTTAGGCCATACTATCACACCGCACGGAATGGTGAACATTGTAGTTAGTGGCAGTAGCCACTGGACTGCATTCGTCCATTAGGGCTTGTGGACAACGACTGTCGTCATAACCGACGAATAGGATCAACGCACGTTTTAAAGATGCAGATGTCCAAAGCACAGAAAGCGCTTTTTTTTTACACTAGGCGGTTTCCCATTCTGATATTCGCCTGACGTTGCTTATCTTTACTGATTACGTATTAAACAGACGGTACAAAAGGCCTCAAAGTTGTCACCTGTGTGAGCTGGTGAAGCGCAGCGAGACATGCGAGCGCCCCGCAATGGGAGAGCTGCGCGCAGAGTGTCGCGACCCGCTTCCCGAACGCCTGCAGCACGGCGGAAGACACGCGACGAGCGCGGCCGCAAACCTGACACACCGCCTCTATCACAATCTTTGCGTTCGCTTCACTCACACCTGTCATTATACATAGACTATTTAGAACAAAAGCCTTAAAAGCCAGTACTATGGTGGTAAAAACAAGGATGACGCGATATGCAAC
This sequence comes from Apoda limacodes, assembly GCA_946406115.1. Lineage (NCBI taxonomy): Eukaryota > Metazoa > Arthropoda > Insecta > Lepidoptera > Limacodidae > Apoda > Apoda limacodes. The sequence goes on along the minus strand of OX291560.1, from coordinate 21,155,644 downwards.
TATGCATGCTTGAGTAGTGCAGCTACATCTTAAATACCTGAGATTGTTATTGAAATACAAGAATTAAATTATTGGTTTTTTATACATCAGTGTTATCAAAAATGCTTTTTGTGAAGGTTTAAAGCACTATCACAGCTATGCTTTACCAGAGTTGTAAATCAATTGCAATAAGAACTTTGAAGATTTCTTTGCAAAAACATTTTAAAAACCCAGACTCGCTCACGAAGGGTTCCGTACTACTATCTATAAACAGCAGAAAAAATCACGTTTGTTGTATGGGAGCCCCTTAAATATTTATTTTATTCTGCTTTTTAGTATTTGTTGCTATAGCGGCAACAGAAATACATATTCTGTGAACATTTTAACTGTCAACTATCACGGTTCACGAGATACAGCCTGGTGACAGACGGACAGCGAAGACCTAGTAATAGGATCCCATTTGTACCCTTTGGGTACGGAACCATAAGAAGAGTGATAAGGAGTCAGTTTCGATTTTTTTTTCTATTGATTAAAAGTTCATTAATCGTGTTTTCAGTATATTATTGTCAGTCAGGGTTTGAACTATCTGGATCTCTCCAAAAACAGGATCCGGAGAAATCCTTGCCAAAAAATATTGAAGCCCTTAAATGTGCTACGAAGTAATAACCTCAGTTATCTATAAATACCGTTTTACATACTATAGCGAGCAGGCAAGTGCTTTACCACCTAAAAGGCGAGAATCAATACAACCTACGCACGTGAATGGTCCCAGTGAGATTTTTAACTTGTAATATATGAATGTGTTACAGTTAGGCCCGTAAGATCAATCGCAGATATAACGAGAGTTTACTTGAACTAGTTTACTTTAGTTTACTGTTACAATGGACTCGCGAGCTCTTTTTTTCAAGTTAAATTTCCCGATTTTCATTCCCTAATTAAAGGGGTATAATCCAAACTCAAGTTATGAGGGTTCAAATAATGACGAAGCGCTTGGAGGAGGAGGAGGTAGTGCCTTTGCGCTTCGCTTGGCTTGTCTCAGATAATCCATTTGACACAGCGGATCGCTGGATAGATCAGATAGTAAATTAGTTAGACTACCAGTTTATACTGACCTGCGTGGACGTGTATAGCGTTGCTGTAGAGGTGCGTATGGAACTGGGCAGGGTCCACATTGAGTGCGTCGCCGGTGCCCGCGAGGATGGATAGAGCGGTCCGCACGCACAGTAGTCGCTCCCTTGCACCGAGCTGCTCGTCCGCCATCAGCCGGCCCAGGATCGTAACTAAATCCGTGTAGTAATCCAGGTTTATCACGTGCGTAAATCTAGACGAAATTTATAAAAGGTTTTATTTTTCAAGATACAAAAAAACGTGTCTATTTTTTTACCTTTTACTGTCAATTGAACCTACTTACTTAATAGCTACACATGTATTAAATGCTGCAAGGATTCAACATAATATCTACACCTACTTAATATTATAAATGCGAAAGCGAGACAGGACAGAGGCATATCTAAAAGTTCCAACAAGAGAAACTATAACCAAATTCCGCATGGACCAACTATGTATACCTTGTTACCTATAGCAAACTTCACTACAATAATCAATAAATTTCCGTAGGGATCTCACGTCGATAACCGAATATAGCGAAACGTGGGCAAAAGCTAGTAAATGATACAATAAATTATAAATAAAAGAATATATGAGCCTAATAAAAAAATAAATTAAATTTTGGTTTACTAACTTAGCCAGTCCATCGAGTACAGCTGCCAGCAGCCTAGATCGCGGGGCAGTCTTGAGCAGGCGGAAGTAGATGTGGAACACTGTCTTCGTCACTTCCGTTAGCTGCTTCCGCCGCGACATCTCGCTCTCTTGAGCCTCCGTCTCCAGAAGCTCACGCTCCACTTCTTTTAGCTTCTTGGATCGCTGAACACAAGAGATTGTGGAGTGCGAGAGATTGTTAGTAAAGTCGTTTTTAGATTTTTAACTTTAGGAAAAAAAATCTAAAACTAGTGTCAAAGATTGGAAACTGAAACATATAATTACTTTTACTTTCAACTTAGCTTACAATATAAGATGTAATATAATGATATTTTTTGATTTTGTGTTGCGGAATCAAAGCCAGAACATGTTATGGAAAGCGAATCGTCCAAGACCAATGATTAAAGATTCATACCCGAAAAATCATTATCCCAAAAAGAAAAAAAACTAGGAACTTGAAAAATTAATAGATATATAGAGTAGGGCCGTGCGCAAAAGCCTTAAGTTCACTACACGCCATGGATATTTGTGCTTGTGAAGTTAGCTATGACATGAAATCACCAATGAAAAGGAGCAAGACGTGGTTGATGAAGTGCTAATTTTAGAAACGTAAAGATCTTTGGCAAGTGCTGTAAGTCATTGACGAGAAATCAGTGAACATAAAAAAATATGCGTCAAAGAACCTCCTTCTTTTTAGAACTCGATTAAAAAGTCTGAAATTACGGTAATAAAGGTAAAGACGAACACTCTAGCGAAGTCACAGGCTCCGCAGCCAGCGATTTTAAATTTGTCATCTAACCTTTTTCTCCTTCTTGCTCAAATTAACTATCCTCTTCTTGTGTTTCTCTTCCTGTTGCTTCTTGTGTTTGATGTCGGCCTCCGCGTCCAGCTCCACGTCTCTGATCTGCAGCGCCAGGAGACAGTCGAGCGCGGACGGGTGCAGCCGGTCGCCGCGACGCTTCACCAGTTGGTTGATCAGACGCACGATCTGTTCACAGAAAAGAGGAAATATTACTTGGCAGTAAACTTGAATTAAGCCAAGACAACGCGATATCCAACTAGCGTGCGTAAGTAGTGCAGCTTCATATTAAATCATCTTCGAAATACAAGTTTTTTTAATAGTTTTCTAAACTTCAGTGCAACTTCAATGAATATCACTACCATATTTTACAAAAGTTATGAAGTAATTAACATTTAAAGAAGGACAACATTATTTGTCACATCACGTTCCAAAGAACGTGAATCATGATATCGTATTTGTCAGGGTTTGCGGTATATTCCAAAGATCACTTAATATAAAATTTCAATTGAACCTACAAAACAGATAGACAGAAACCCTTACCGTAGTATGGCCACTTAAGTCAGTCAGCTTGGCATTGCCGTAAGGGCAGTAGTTACATTCTCATGTACGTAAATAATACCTAATGCCTAAATCAGCTGACCTGGCGAACATTGTTTTGCAACCTTCCCTCTCTCTTCCACATTGAAAAACACACAAACTACCGCTAAACTATTTGAAACACACTAGCCTTTTTGAAATGACTCACACGTCATACTCGGACAAATAAATTTTTAATTTTTGCAAATACATACTCCGCTGCTATTGACTCACCACCAAAGTGATCTCGCCTCTGTTGTCATCCCCAAAGACCCTGACACAGCACTGAGTGGCCAGTTCCCTGGCGCGGGGCTCCCTGCATCCTAGAAACGGCACCACGCTCTGAGCTATGTTGGTTGCGTAGTTGAACTGGGGCCGCGCCTCAAGCATGCCGCACATGCAGCGGAACGACACTAGCGCCAGACTTAAAGCTGCTTCTTCCACATTCCTTTACAAGATATATTGAAATGTAAGTGAAAGCAAACGAAAATAAGTAGGCATAGTAGTTCCGGCGTCTGCCTCGCGTTCTGAGGAGCGGGGCGCGCTCGAGTCTTTTTCAGAATAAAACTCTTAAATTGTTCATTCACACTACTGGCTTTTCGTTAAAGAATAACATCAGGAAGAAACCTGTGAGGTCCAGAATCCGCACTAGGTCCGCGTTACGAACTATTACAGAATCCGCACTGGGTCCGCGTTACGAACTATTACAGAATCCGCACTAGGTCCGCGTTACGAACTATTACAGAATCCGCACTGGGTCCGCGTTACGAACTATTACAGAATCCGCACTAGGTCCGCGTTACGAACTATTACAGAATCCGCACTAGGTCCGCGTTACGAACTATTACAGAATCCGCACTGGGTCCGCGTTACGAACTATTACAGAATCCGCACTAGGTCCGCGTTACGAACTATTACAGAATCCGCACTGGGTCCGCGTTACGAACTATTACAGAATCCGCACTGGGTCCGCGTTACGAACTATTACAGAATCCGCACTAGGTCCGCGTTACGAACTATTACAGAATCCGCACTGGGTCCGCGTTACGAACTATTACACAAATCACCCTCAGCCTCCTCCTCCTCCACTATAACATGCATTCTGTAACCGCTTCATTTTTTTAAAAACCATGACTTTCGTCTAACTTACTTCGTCGTTTATTTCATTCCTTTTTAGTGATTCATACATAATTTTATCACTTCCTGTAACTTTTCTCTTACAAATGCAAGTACTGACGATCATGGTCATCGATATAGCGGAGACACTACATAAGTGACTTGCTCATTCTTAAACCAAATAATTTCGCTTTCAAATCCTTAGACAAGTGTTCATGAAGAAGTTCAAACAGAACTTAATTAACTACCTAACATATCAAGCGAATAGATAAGCATGAGGACATGTGTTTTGAACAAAGGTCACATATACCTTTTGAACATTATTTGGACAACCTTTTTAGTGCAGTAGCGTGCTTACAGTGATATTAAATAAATAAATTGAGATGCACCTTGTATCTCCTTTCTTGCGTCGCAGCAGTGACGCCGCCTTCTCGAGACGTTGTAGATATCGTTTGTAGAACTCCAACAATTCTTTTTCATATTTGTAGAGAGCCAATGTGTCCTTTTTTACTGTAGATGATTAAGGTAAGTAAAATGAGCTTATTTTGTGTAACTATATAGGAAAAGCCTAGAATTTTTTTATATGTCCCATACACGCAAAATTAAAGTTTCATTTAACATTTAAATTGGTCAGTAGCTGGTTGATGTGGAGATGTTTTGTATGTACAGTTAGCCCTGCACAATGGTAAGTACAACTCTGCTAAAATTTTGAGCAAAAAAAGGTATTTAAATGTTAAAAAGTGCAAGACGCAAAAATAAACATGAAATAAGCTAAATACTTAACTGCACTTGATAACAGAACCCTGCTTATCATTAGGGTTGGTGGTGAAACACCAGTGTTGTTTAACAGCTAACTGTTTTCTAACAGCTTAAAGTTATTGGTCACCCAGGGTTTATTTCTAACGGGTTAGTGTCAAAACACCTACACCGGCATATACTTCTAAAAGAGTTTTAGTGAGTGTTAAACTTACGTTTGACATTAGAGTAGTCCTGGTGTCGTATTTGGTAATCAGGCAATATGTCTCGGAACACTTCATAGGCCGACAAAGTGGCTAGCTTTCTTACTGACACTAAGTTCATGGCACCATCTTTTAGTTGTTCTTCCATCAGATATAATATTGGGTACAAGTTCTTTAGCTGAAATGTGATTCAGTTTTATATTACAAAACACAGTGTAAGAGGACCATAAATAAAAACAAAAAAATTAAGAAAATAACAAAGTGGAACTGTTCAGACACCTATTGAATCGTCATACTACAAAGGCTTTGTGGAAATTGCGAGCATTTAATTGTTTGCTAACAGATAAAGTTTCAGAGATCTTTGAGCGAACTAGTTAAGTAAAAGCAGTATTTATAATGGTATTTATTGTACAGGAGATACTTACCTTTTTCTCTGGGCTCTCTAACAATGAGGAGCATAGCGCACCAATACGCAACTTATCATTCCTCAGCTTGTCCCTCCTTGCAGCCAGCAGCTGCACTGTACTGACCACACCTCCTTGAGGACCCTCAACTTCTTCCACTGTACCTTCTAAGCCTGAGTCTGAACCGGAATCTTGCTCTGACTTCATTTCACTCTCTGGTTGTTCTTTTTGTACTTCAATAGGACTCTCTTCTTCCGAGTCTAAATCCATGAAACCGTATATAGTTTTATGTTTATTATTTATTGACAGCATATTCCAATGCAAACAAAAGTTTTAAGGGTATGAGAATAATTTTAAAGCACTAAAAATGTTTTAGCATGTTTAAATACATATCTACATTATATGATCAAACCAAAGTCTAAAAACCAAACTAAAAAAGATGTCAATGTATAAATACATATCTACATTATATGATCAAACCAAAGTAGTGTGCTAAATATGGAAAGAAATGTACAATTTTGTGAATTGACACAATTCTGCTAACAAAACACTTGTGGTGATTAATTACTTAAAGACAGGAGTGGTTAAATTACTAAATGGTCGGCAACATAATAGTTACACCCTTGGAGTTGCAAGAGTCATAGGCTACTGTGACCGCTTAGCATCAGGTAGACTGTAAGCTTATTAAAAAACCATTAGTTAAGTATTCAAGTTAATTAACCTTCACACTCTTCAGCCCTTTCCTGTAGACCCTCTTTGGTTTTAATAGGCAATAAAGGTCTTAACCGTTTAGCTGGTCTCTCGGCTTGCTCTTTTTCATAGTTCTCTTCCAACTCACTATTTGACTCATCTTCACTCTCAGCTCCACTGTCACTTGTTCGGCCAACACTTTTTGTTTTGACTTTAATTTTTCTTTTCTTTGGTTTTCTGTCAAAATTTAAACATGCAACATGTATAAAAAATTTGGACATCTATATAAAATAATTAATTGACAACTGCAGGTAATCAAATTATTTCCAGGACCTCCCATTAAGAGGACAAGAAAGTTTAAGTAACTAAACTGTGTTTTTTATACAGACACCTCCAATCCAATTCTCCAAAAATATTAAAATAGATAGATTCTTGATACCCATAATGTATCCCAGAACTGCACATTTATAAGAATTAGGAAAAGTGTTGTCACTTCAACTGCAGGATTGTAAAAATGTGAGTTGCACAGAAATAACCTTTTTTTACAAGTTTAATAGGTTAGAGTGTAACTTTCTCTATACACAGGGTGGAAATGATAAGTGATTTCACTTGATTATTTCTGAACCAGTATCAATAGTCAGTATTTCGTTATTGTGTATGGTTTAGAAATAAAGTGAGGTCACTTATCATTTCCACCCTGTATATTCTGCAAAAGGCAGAGAACCCTTATTACCCATAATCAGATGTAGTTCAAAACAAATTATAAAAATCAAAGAAATAACAAATTGGCGGTCTTATCGCTAATGAGCGATCTCTTCCAGACAACCTTTGGGTAGAGGAGACTTTATACAATTATCGAGTAGAATGTGCTAACTGAAACTTAACAATATAAGAAAAAGAAAAAAAAAACAACAGTTAAATAATATATACATTAATAGCAATAGATAAATTTATATACATATGAATAATAAATAATACTAATACATACAAACATCTAAACAAAATAAATATATATATATCAAATACATAACATAAAATAAACTAATATAAATACACAAACTACATACATCTTAAATAATATAGATAAATAAACAGTGTTGATGAGACAGCTTTTAAGTAATGTGTGATTACGAGATTTTTAAATATTCTTAAAGTTTGTGCTTTTTTGACATTAAAGGGTAAACTATTCCATAGCCTTATGGCTGTGACAGTGAACGAGTCATTATATGCTTGCAAATAATGTGTTGGGGTTTTCAGCATCATGTTTGTAGTGGCGCGATGAGCTGTAGACCCTATAAAATTGAAACATTCTTTCAAGTATAACGGAGTAGACGGATTGAACAGTACCTTGTAGAGAAGAAACAGAAAATGAGTAATCCGGCGAAGGCAAATTGGAAGAATTCAGATTATTTGATCTAGGTCCAGTATTTATTATTTCTATTATGTATTTTCATATAACTAAGTCAATTTTCAAGTTGATAGAGTTTTATTTTATAATTTCGGTTTCAAAGTAGATTAGTGTTGATTCAGAGCTTCCATCTGTTCCAAAATAACTTACATGTCTAGATTTTGACATGTAAGTGATTTTGAAAAAGGTCTAATTTTCTATTTGTCTATATTAATTATACATTATGGCCTAAATTATTAAAGGTGTTGCTTTTTGAGAGGTATAAGATCCTTAAATGCAGAAAATGTTGCATTGAAGCTTCAAAAACTGCAACATGTTAAACTTTAAATATTATTATGCAATGAGAACTACAACCTGACACAACATGAATCTAAGATATCAACAGAACCCTTTAAACCATAATAGTATTTCAGATAATAAATAAAAATACCCCCTACCAGTCCCCCCTCACGGAAATTCATAGTTTCGGAGATATGGACCTTTCAAGGTTCCTACCTAACTACTCCATTTTTTATGTCTACTCCCTTAGTGGATTGTTAAAATGTAAAAAAGGGGGTTTGGGGAGTTCCCCCTCTTACTGCTTCATTTTTTATGTTTTTGTAATACCACTAAGGTGGCAAACAAGTATACGGTCCACCAGATGGTAAGCGGTCACCGTAGCCTACGGATGCTTGTCACACCAGAGGCATCACTCACGCGTCGCATCGCCCGCGTTTGACCCTTTGCCACTCCCCCACCCTAAGGAACCATTCAGTTTTAGAATAAGATTTTTTTTACGCAACACTTTACTTCCGCCTTATTTCCGGCACTGCGGGACTAGTAGCCCCTTCGGCGTCACTCACGCTCCCCTCCGCAGCTTTGGCTTATGGGGCGCTTGCTTCGCTTTGCTCCTGCCTTAACTTTCTAACCTAACACGCTGTGTTGGGGTGCCCTGACAAAATTACTGGGTAGAAATAAAAAAACTAACCATGAAGGCAAAAGCAGGAGCTTACTTCGCTTTGCTCCTGCCTTAACCTTCTAACCTAACCCAGCTATGTTGGGGTGCCCTGACAAGTTTACTAGGTAGAAATAAAAAAATAACCACAAAAGCTTTTGAAAAAAACTTGCATTACACTCTTTTTTTGACAAAATACTGCTGTAGAAGAGTATCAAAATCAAAAAAAAGTACTCGATTACTCAATCTATCTATACCCCAAAGTATCAATACATTTTTTCTGTCCCTAAAAACAAATCTCTGGCCAACTGGCCATAATTTAAACAAATATTACGACTTACAATGGATTTTTTTACGATTTTCAAAAATTCATTACTCAAAAAGTATTCACTTCCGTGAAATGAAATTTCAGATTTGAGGTCAAAGGGATCATATTTATCTACCATAAAAGTTTGAATGAGCTAGCGAGGAGGTCTCTTTCTCAAGCTGAGCCACTGACACGCCTGTGCCCTCCTAGCGAAAAACGGAGTCTAGGATTAAAGCCATAAATTGGTTAAAAGCCGAAACAAATACTAACTCATTATTTAAAGTTTCATTTTCTGGTATATTAGACAACAGCCCTGGCTCTTTCGCTAAACGGTTCATAATATACTCCTGTTCTTCAGCATCTAACATGTCTGCCCATTCATCTCCAGAAGCTGAGTCGCTTTCACTACTATATTCTACAGATGGCTGGTCCGGTTGTTTTTGTTTCTGCTGCTGCAATTTGGTTTTATGCCTTTGAAGACGCAGCTTCCCTTGCTTCTTCATCTTGTTGGTAGTTTGATTATTTCTTTTTACTTTACTTACTTTCATTTTGCCTTTTTTCTTAAAAAAAATAATTAAGAACGTTAAACATTGATAACCTTAAAACTTAATTGCTTTATAGAAAGAAAAATTCAATATGGTAAAGTAGAAACTGAAGACATACAGCCATTTTTGTAACTGGTTAAACCTTTATGTAATTAATGCAATTGAATTATTTTTGTTGTGAAATATTTAGCAAAATATAAAACGTGTATTTGACAACTGCTTTTTTGTTGTTGTTTGTTTTTTTTTATTTGCCAATGTGGCAGGCAAAGGACTTTTTTAGTTTTTTGCAGTTTTTTATTTTACGTATGCAGGTGTATACTTATAGTACGGCACTTTGAAGTCCATAAGACCGTATAAAAGAGCAAGCCGTTGGTGGATAATCCTGGCTACCAGGTTATGCCTATGCAAGTACTCACTGTTAGCAAGATGACCACAACCGGAAATACTATGTCTAAGTGACTCTCCGCGACGGCGGCATACCCAACATATATTGACCGTACTGTCCTTCAGGATATATTTCAGGTAATTGTTCGTCATAATAACTTCATCCGCGATTTTACAGGCAAAACCTTCGTTTTCTCCGAAAAGGTTCTCGAAGCGTAGCCAGTTCCCCGCTCGTGTAGTTCCTTACTCTTCCATACCGCCTTGCGGTCCTCTGTGCTCAATACCGTAAGTCTGCACCAGTTCGCGTTTGCCAAGGAGAGCGGGATGAAGGATGCGTCTACCGCCACTACGTCACGATGCATCGCACATTCGTTGCTTAGGAAATATAGCCTAAGCCTGCACAACTCTCGGTTGTGGAGATTTTTGGCATTTAAAAAGCCGCGAACTCTACACTTCCGTGCGATATACAGTCTTATAACAGACATACGTGAGTGTAGCATACGATGCGCAGTAAGCAGTACACGGACCCTGCGGTCCAGGGCGTCCAGTTAACTGAGTCCACCAAAGTAGTATATTAGTATGCCAAAGGAGTATGTGAGCAAGGGCATCACCCAGGCGTTAAAGGCACGCACCTTGTTGCCGCTCGACAAAAGACTATTAAGTACTTTTGCCAGGCGACAGAAGAAGCGAAGTGAATTTACAACTTTCCCCCGCTATACATGCATGACCGCATATTTGTTGACACCAAATTCCATTTTGATGGCGCTACTGAAGACTTCTGTTTTTTTCAGTAGCTCCAAAAGGTCACGTCTATTTGGTGCAAATAACTTAAGGTCATCCATGTAGAGCAGATGAGAAATGATCTCTCCCACTCTTTGAAGCCGGCAACCTAGCCCTGAATCCTTCGTCAAGGTGCTGAGCATATTAGCGCCAGGCAGAACCACAAAGGACTCAAACTGTCACTCTGAGAAATGCCTCGTTCAATCCCTATAGAGTCCTGCGGTCCAAAGTGGTCATCTCGTCCCCCCGTTGACGAAGGACTGTGGTCCACTGCCCCTTGCAGCTCCAAGATCCTCCCCAGCCATGAATGGGGTGCCGAATCATGGGCCGTCTTGAAGTCAATCCAGGCAGCCGAAAGAGAAAGAGTTCGACACCCAACCCTTCATCCATTTTGAGCGGGAGTTCAAATATATTATTATTATAATTATTATTATTTTTTTTTCTCTTTGATTCATCTTAGCTTAATAATCACAGTTAAAAGCCAGAAAACCTTAGAACAAGCAGAAATCTACAGTTTACGAAAGTAAATAAACTTAACTGTCACTGTCAAATTTCGATAACTTGTCCAGATGTTTAACTACAACAAAACCCAACTTAATACGTGGTATGTTGTGGTCGTTTGCTAGACCGTAGCCCTAATAATAAGCATTTAGGGTGTTCCATCTGGCGATTTTTTAACACTAAGTAGCAGTTTCATTAGCTTTTGGTAGCAAAATGATAGCAAAATGTTGACTTTTAGCGTTTCTTTTGAGCGGTTTTGCTACGAAATGTTGCTACCCAAAACCCATGTCGGGAGGTGGGTATTTTGCGCAAATGTGATAGTGAATCCTTTCAGAAAAATACCTATAACGTTGTTTTTTTTTAGAGATAAGTTTATTTTTGCATTATGAACTATATATCTATGTTATTATCTACAAAAAAATCAAAACAAAATACTTAAACATATGTACACGGAATTTCAAAAAATGACGCGAAACGCGTTTCCTTTGCACAATAATAGCGACCCTGAAATTAGCAGATGCGCTTAGACTGAACGGGTAGTTGGTGCTCAAATGAGGTTTTACTATTAAATTTAAACGCGGCTCAGAAGAAACGCCTTAATTGTAGTATCATTCTACTCATTTCACCAGCTAAAGGTACTGTTTTTGTCTCTTTCATAGAAACAAAGGACATATATTATAGTTCTTGGGATCATGCTAAATACAAATAATACAATCCATCTACGTTTTTACCTTAATATTTGGTCCACTTTTTGTAATCTAATGTTTTTTTTTATCTAAATGGCAAATTCATCAGCCAAAGACATTAGAGTAGCTTAACCTAATGATTCTAATGGGTGCGTTCCAAATCGCAACGAAGAAGTTAAAAAAGTGGTTTTGGGACACGCGGGGTAGAGTTTAATTCTTTACACTGCCATAGAAAAGGTTGGTTCACCTCTTCAATTCAATTCACTCCTGTCAGTGTGAAAATTAAGCGTCAAACACTCGTTCCAGAACGGGTTGATTTTTCAACTTTACCGGGCGATAATCACTCGACGTATTTGGAACATAGTTTGAAAATGTATGAAAACCACAAAAACCCGATGATTACTGATTACACTGGTCAACACGACTTTTTGCCGTTTGTCTAAATATATATTTTCGGTATCCCTAATGTTCATGTATTAACAGAAAAATAATAAAAATCTTCTATTACATCGAGATGTCCGAAAAAATTTTTTTTTTGTGAATATGACAAAAATTTGAGGGTATGTCGAAATAAGTCATCACTATTGATCATAATACCAAAACTAAAACTGCTACTCGTAAGTACACTATATACCCTCACTTTTCGATGCGACATAATTGTTGGTTCATGACGTTTAATACTAACTTTAACGGCGTATTATTTTGAGAAGTTTTTCTGCGGAGTTTATTAAATTGTGACATGTTTTTGGAGTTATATTTCGGTTATTTTAATTTAAACAAGTGTTAGATATACACCGCTTACAATATGAATCGAAAGTGCTCAAATTCACCAGACCTTTTTTGTTTTATTTGTGGAAAATTTACTTCCATTTCAAATCGAGAACGGCCTACACCGTCACTAAACAATTTTTATAATTTGTATTTTGGTTTGAACATTCCAAACACTATTAACAAACCTTGGGCACCAAGTTATTTTTGTCTAAGGTGTGTACGCTATTTAAGAGGATGGTCTAAAGGTACCCACTCAGCAATGCCATTTTCTAAACCTGTTATTTGGAGGGAACAAAAACATCACGTAACTGACTGTTATTTCTGTCTGACTAAACTGAAGGGATATCGTACAAGACAAGAGATAAAATTGTGTATTCTGATGTAGAATCCGTAACAAAACCTCTTCCTCGCAGTGAAAAGTGTCCACCACCGCAACCTCCAAAGCAGGGAACAGATATAGAGAAGAAGGTAAGCGACATAGAATCAGATTGTTCAACTCAGACCATCATTCCGTCTCAAGATTTTCTTGTAAATGAAAAGGAACCACATTTAATACGGCAAGGAGAACCAAATGATTTGGTCAAAGACCTAAGTCTGTCTTAAGCTCAAGCTGAACTCTTAGGTTCTAGACTTCAACAATGGAATTTACTTAACTCTAGTACACAGATATCTGTTTATAGGCAACGCGATGCTGAATTTGTGGACTTTTTCGCAGAAGAAAGTGGTCTCACATATTGCAATGATGTGCGGGGACTAATGGAGAAATTAGGATACGACTATTCACCAGACAAATGGAGACTATTCAATGACTCTTCAAAATTAAGTTTAAAAGCTGTCTTACTGAATAATGGCAATGATCTTGCATCTATACTTTAGCACATGGCGTCCACATTAAAGAAACATATGAAAATATAAAGAATCTGCTCGAGAAAATTCAGTACAACCTTCATTCTTGGAAAATATGTGCGGATCTAAAAGTTGTGGGAATAATACTGGGATTGCAAGGAGGCTACACAAAATACTGTTGTTTTTTTTATGTGAGTGGGACAGTAGAGCTAGAAGCGAACATTACATAAAAAAGGATTGACCAATGAGGACAAATTTCATCCCTGGACAAAGAAATGTTTCTGAAAGCCCCTTAGTAGAACCGAACAATATTATTTTGCCGCCGTTGCATATAAAATTGGGTCTCATCAAAAATTTTGTTAAAGCCATGGATAGAAATGGCGAAGGTTTTCTATATTTAAAATCTATATTTCCTCGACTGAGTGAAGCTAAATTGAAAGAAGGAATTTTTGTAGGACCGGATATAAGGAAGATCATGAAGGATTCCAATTTCCTTTTAAAATTAAACACAGAGGAAAAAAAATGCATGGCTTTCATTTGTTGACGTTGTAAAAAATTTTTTAGGAAACAAAAAATCTCCAAACTATGAGGAAATGGTGTCAAAATTACTAGAGGATTATAAAGCCTTAGGATGTAATATGTTCTTAAAAATGCATTTCTTGCATTCCCATTTTAACTTTTTCCCAGGAAACTTAGGTGCGGTGAGCGACAAACACGGGGAAAGATCCATCAGGATATCATGGCGATGGAAAAGAGATATCAAGGAAAATGGTTGCAGATTTTTGTTGGACGTAACGTGCAGTTACAAAAGACAAGCAAAACGACCCAAAAAATCACCTGAATAATTTTTTTTTTAAATGATTATCGTTAAAAGTAAGCCCAATTTTTGTTTTTCAATAAAAAAATTTTTCTACGTAATTGGCTGTTTGCAATTTTTTTTACACACATATCTTGACTACCCATTAGCTAAGGTATAAAAAAAAAAGTAGTGGCGAACAACGGCAAAAAAAAAGTTTTTTTATTGTGTTATTATCTGTCTGTTCTGTGCACAGATAATAGTATAGGTTCTGTGGGCTGCGGCAGGCAACCCTGAAATTGTTTCCTTTTTCAATATTTTTAACGAAATCGCGACTTTCTAATTTTCTCTCTCGTGTAACATTTTTAAATATTTTGTTGTTGTTGGTAGGTAATTCTTGCACTAACAAAGCATGCATCGATGAGAATTTTAATTTTATACATTTCTATATAGTGAAATGAAGAAGTGTTTATGATGGTGCCTCAGCAGCAGCGTAGAAGACGACGTCGTGCGGCACTTGTACGTACTTCCGAGCGTCGTCTAATTGTAGCCCGAGGAGCTGGAGGCTTTGGGTTTACTATTGCTGGTCAGCGACCGTGTGTCGTGTCAGCTGTAGCGGCAGGAGGCCCGGCCGAGCGAGCAGGTCTTAGAGCTGGAGATGCACTTCTCACTGTAGATGGGGCTAATGTAGCGAGAGCTCCTCATGCTTCCGTCGCTCGACTTGTCGCTGCGGCGCCAGGTGCTATCGCTTTGAGTGTCACTCCGAGAGAATCTCCACCTACTGACACTGAGGATACAGAACCTGACGAACGTGCTAGAACTAGAAGGAGACATCCCCCACCAAGACGTAGACCTCAAGTGGCTATGTTGCATCACCCAGGTAAATTAAGCATAGTCTTTTTAATCTAGCATACCATACAGTGTGGATTCAGAAGAACTACCTCCCAATTAGGTGTTCACTTAAAACATAAATAGAATCAAATTACAATCTTATGTGGGAGAAATAAATATCCTGGACTGATTTTATAGTTTAAAGTTTAGAATAGGTTTATCATATTTAGATAAACTGTTGTTAGCATCTATTCATTTCATACATTTAAAGCACCTAATGATTTTAATACTGTAACAATATAGCAGGAGCTTGATAATATAGCAGGTGCTTGATAATATAGCAGGCACTTGATAATATAGCAGGTGCTAGATAATATAGCAGGCACTTGATAATATAGCAGGGGATTGATAATCCAAACACAAGCAAATGGAATGCATAAGGAACTATTGAGGCATTACAACATCCTGGGGGCCGCTGAACCTTTGAGTTTGCTTCTACTGATTGCTTAACTTTGCAGGTTACTAGACTATAATTTTGGGCTACAAGATTTATTTGAAATTATTAAGTACATAACTTAAACAAATTTTTAAATTATATACAATATGTTGAAAAAATAAAGGCCTTTTGTGTACTAGCAAGGGTTGTGGTAACCCTAATTTTGTTTATACCCTATAAAACTCCACAATGGGTTTATCATATATAATTGAAAGTTTCATAGATATCTTTAAGGAATCTAAATTTTATGGCAAAAGTCAAAATTGTGACTTCTAATTTGAATTTAAAAAGTAATATGATTTGTTTCTTTTTATGTCTATCATTGAGAAAGTAAACAAAACTAAAATCTAAAGACTGTAAAGGTTGAATTATGAACAACAACTAATGAAAATTAAGGTAATTTAAACATGAAACAAATTAAATTTTATCTGAAAGCTTAAAAAATGGAATTAGGTTTAATAATTAATAGGTTGGTGACTAATGCTGAGTCTGAAAACAAATAAACCTTGATTTTAAATTACATAGACTAAAGTGACAGCTGTAATCCATCTTTTTTTTTTTAAAATGTTGCAAGCATGGCGCATAGTGTCGTAGTAGTGATTCAACTAATCACTTGTTTTGACCAACCCAAGTAAGTTTGCAAAACACAGCGGCGAAAGTTATTAAAAATATTTCATATATTAAACTATGGTGTGTGTGTGTTGAACTCATGGTAGTGTGTGTCGAACTCATGGTAGTGTGTGTCAAACTCATGGTAGTGTGTGTCGAATGCATGGTAGTATTTTTTTATGATTTTTTTTTATTTGAAATGCATATTATACGAAAATAGTAGCTTCCTGGACTCTTCTCCATATTAACTTTAACTGTGCCTTGTATACTCCTATGTCCACGTAATTTGTGTAAAAAGTGGAACAAAGTTTTTGCTTCACGAATTAATATAACGATTATAGCTATGTCTGCGATGATCTTAACATATAAACTATTCTTTTCATAATTAAGAAATAAAAAATTAAATAAATTATATGTGTATGTATGGTCGGTTTCTGTAATAAGCAATGGCTCTCAAATTTAGCAATCGTGTGACACCGAGAGCAACATAGTCTATTAATTTTTCAACAAAACAGTAAGAGAACAAGCAATAGAATGCAATCGCAAAAGCTAACAAATGATACCCATAAGCTCAATTAAATGTAATTTGACATAAATAAATAAATAAACATTTTATTTCAGAAATTATTTACATGCCCATAAATGACCAAAAATTTAATGAGAGCGCTAGTTTTTTACGACTGTAATTTTTTACTGTGAAATACTTGTATATGGCAACAATCTTGTGATTCCTATTTTATTCACTTTTCCCTTTTTTTTCTTTTTCTTTAAAGGTGTGTGTTCTATTGCCAGTGCAAAGAATTACTATTTTATGGAATTATGCCGAAATAAAAAAAGGATTCCATTTTGGTGTTAGATTATGCTCCTTACCACTCCCGTAAGGTAGAAAAAACTCCCAATACGGCGTGGCGTGAAGCCTAAATTCAAGAGTGGCTGAACTCAAGGAATTTAAACTTCAAAGACACAATGATTAAAGATATTGAAAATCGTTAAAAAATAAAAGGCTAATTATCAAAAGAATGTAGTTGATGAGCTCGCTGCCAAGTACAGTGTCACTATCCTAAGACTGCCACCTTACCACTGTTAATTAAATCTAATAGAACTAGTAAGGGCACAGGTAAAGGGGCAGGTCGCAATTGCTTAGTAAACTACAGTTCCCATTAGGTTTGCGAAAACAGTTTCTTTGTGTCAGATTTCTTTTTAAAACTTTCCAACTAACCTCTCATCCACTCCTAGATCGTCTATGCACTTTGTGCGCGTTGGTGTCCCTAAGCTCATACTGGAACAACATAGAACACCCAAGACTAGTTAAAAGGTTTCAAAAACTTAATTGTCTTCCATGTCCAGTTGCACAATATCCTCTCTTGCGTCTTTATGATACAGATTTTGACTCTCTTTTGTTCCAACCACGAGTTTTTCTGGACTTAGGACTAATAAAAGGTGACCCAGGTGCTGATAGTGCTTTTAACACTTGTCTAAAAATAGTCTTTTCCCTAAATGGTTAACAATTTTTACAGATGCCTCTAAACTTTCTGAAGATAGTGCGTTAGGCTCAGCCGTTTGGATCCCAAAATATAAAACTGTCTTCAACTTTAAGAATCCTCTACAAACTTCAGTTTTCACAGGAGAATCTATAGCCCTATTAGAAGCCATTTCATATATAGAATCCCATCAACATACTAAATCTATAGTCCTTTCAGATTCAAAAAGCTGTCTTCAAGCTGTTATAGCAAATCAATTAAAAAAAAAATATTTCCCCAATTATATTAAATATAAAAAAAAGTTGTTAAATTGTCACCATCAAGGAATTGAGGTTGTCCTTGCCTGGGTCCCAGGCCACAGCGGAATAGAAGGCAATGAGAAAGCTTACCACTGGGCTAAAGAAGCAGTTCAGTAAGGTGTAAAAAACTTTAATAAAATTTTCTCTTTAGACTTACTAACTTTAGCTAAAAGGCAAATGGCAGTAGATTGGAGTCATGTGTGGAAACAGTCTTTATCCATTAAGGGCCGTTATTATGGCCAAATACAACCTGATATCCTTACAAAACCTTGGTTCTTTCGGTTTCGAAATTGTGACAAATTAGTTATGTTGACCATTTGCCGTCTCAGACTGGGACATGCATGTAGTCCAGTATGATCTATTTGTGAGTGTGGTATTGACGAAGGTACTGTAGACCACATATTTTTCAACTGCCCCAAATACCCAAACCAACCCAAAAATTCCTCACCCTGTCAACATGTGTTAACCAAGGATAGAAGATAATCCTTGGTTAACACCCCCTTCATTAAATGTTTAACAAAATTCATCAAAACCTTTAATATTAGACTAAAATTCTTTTGCATGCATTAATATGTCTGTCACCACTTAATATAATCCTCTCTCACTCTTGTTTGTTTGTTTTATATGTTGTGATATCCTTTTTTGTTTTAGGTAAAACAACCCAGAATCTCCCAGCTCGGACGCCCCAATCTTCCTAGTTTATATTAAATTTATTAACACGTGTCTCTTTCATCACGGATACTGACGAAATGTTTTGGCTTAGACCGAAATGAAAGCCATTCTTCAAACAATTAATTAAACTACAGTTGTTGGGACCGCAACTGTGGTCGAGTTGTATCGATCATGTTATAAAATAAGAGCAAAAAATTATGCAACTTGATCACCTTATTGATAATGAGGTTTATTATAAGTGTAACTGACTTATAACAGAACTCAAAAGTGATTAAGGAAATTCGGTTTTTATTTATTTTTTCTATCTCTTCCGACTAAGACTTTCGGAAACAGTTAGTTTAGCATGTTACTTATTGCATGGGTATGGGTATGAATAAATAAAAGAAAACCGGACTGCAAACACATTAAGAACAAAAAAAAACAGGTGCACCTAAAACATACCAAATATTTAATTTTAAGCAGACGGAACTCATTTTAAGCTAACAACTATTGTTTAAGCAATCTGCACTACACTTTGGGCTTGCATTGATTGAGTCCCGCCTGCTTATAGTTGAATATTTAGTTTGTTTTAAATGAACTCATTTATGTCTTTTTGGTTCTTACTGTTTTTGGTTATTTTATTATTTATTTTTAAATCAAGATCATATCAAATTTTTTTTATTCAAATGGGTTACTAAGAACACTTTCGAATCGTCAAGTAAATTAACTACAACTCGCGTTACAAAAATCACAAATGAAACATAAAATTATAGTGTATCAACTAATAAATGAATGTTTTGGATTGAAACACTAATAAACAAGATTTACAATGTAAATAGTTTGATTTCTAGACATATACATTTTATTTACACCTTTTTGTTATTTTTTTCGACTCGCGCTTGACTATTTTATGTACCCCATAACACTCGGGAGGTGAATACCTTTTAATTTTAACCTTATTTATTATAAAAAAATGAATCAAAAAATAG
The DNA here is from genome assembly GCA_946406115.1 of Apoda limacodes. Classification (NCBI taxonomy): domain Eukaryota; kingdom Metazoa; phylum Arthropoda; class Insecta; order Lepidoptera; family Limacodidae; genus Apoda; species Apoda limacodes. The sequence goes on along the minus strand of OX291560.1, from coordinate 21,136,046 downwards.
TTGAACTAAACAAAAGCTTGAATCATTCAGGAATAACACTATTTTTACGTTTGCATTAGGTAGTAACCCACCAAATGTCACTTTAGTCTACATAATTAAAAATCAAGGTTTAGGAATATGATGATACCATTGAAAGAATCTTAATTTACACCTGGCATCAAGAATAATGTTACAGGTGAATTAAGTTATAGGTATTTAAGTAATAGTTATAGTTAATTATTAGGAGTACTAATAAGACTAAGGGCATCGTTAAATTTTCTGATGAAGTTATTTTTATATTAACTGAGATGGTAATTTATGAAAAATATATCTGAATAAATAATGTGTTAGGCAACTATTTATGAACACTTAAATTATTCACAAACAACATACACATATTATATAAGTAGTCAAAATGTTTGTAGTAGAAGAATAGAATACTTTATAAGTAAACAAATTTCTTCAGAAATTACACACAGCACCATTTGGTCCCAAACTAAACAAAGCTATGTACCATGGATACAAGACAATTAAAACACATACATATTTTTCTGTAAATACATATATAATGCATTGAATACACCCAAAATCAAGATAAACAAATAAAAAGAAATAAAAAAAAATCATTAGTTAAATATTTGTCCTGTGCGGAAATGGAACCCACACCATTCAGTTTAGTAGACAAGTCATCACCACAATAGTTTTGAATGTTACAATTTTTAGTCGACTTATAATAAAATATTATTACCAGAGGGATTTTATTTACAAAAAAAACAGTAGTACATACAATAATTTATTTACAGCTGACGGTTAATTCTGGCCAAAAATTAGTAACACATTGTTTATTAAAGAACAGTATTACTTAAAAACTTTTTGTAAAATAATTGCCTTTTGTTTTAAAGTAACAACTAAATATATTTGCAAAAAACATCAAGCAAAATGCCAAAAATCGTGTTTTGACATCTGAACAATTAAACATTAAGAGTTTCAAGTTTCCTATGTCAAAATATTAAACTCATAAGTAACATACAAACAGATCTAGAGCAACAAACATGACCAATTTGACATATATGGAGTCTAAATTTCCCATTTCTAAACTTTTAAGCTAAGAAATTATACAACTTTAACTTGTTTGTTTTAGTCATTTTTATTCAAAACTATATTTATCTTTGTATTGTATGATGTTCCCTAAAGTATCAACTTTGATTACTTTAATAGTAATTTAATATTACTTATGTAATATTCAAGAATTTCTTTGGCATTTCAGAAAAATCAAGGTAGTTTTTCTTGATTTTTGATTTTAGGATGATTTTTGACTAAAAGAATGGTGTGATAAATCAGTACTGCTCTGAGATTCTGCCTATAACATTAACTTTAAGACTATAACTTCTAACAAATGGTATATTTTGATGAAATTAAATCAGTAAAACAAAAAACACAAAAAAGACAGTTTAGAGTGAAGGGAGTGGAAACTCATTTTTACTGTATTAAAAATAGTAATATTCAACAAAAAAATGGCTATTATTATAGACAAAGCACTATGCTATCTGTTAATTTTTGTGTTTAATTTCATCAAGTATTTTTTAGTCTCAAAATGTACCATAAAACAATTAACTTTTAACAAAATTGTAAAGGTGTCCCTTAAATAATAGAATACACATTTTGTGATGACAACAAGAATTACCCTGTTGTGGCGAAAAATTTAAGGTTTGGCCTTACTATAATAGAAATGTAACTGGAAACCCTAGGTTCAACAAGCAGGTTAATTACAAATTTAGCCAGCGGGGAGTGGTGATAGCTTAGCTTGGAATATTTACTTCAGATCTCATCAAAAAATCTCACAGTCTCAATTTGAAAAGACCCAAACATAACAATTTCATCTTAGTCACCCCTTCTATTAATCCCTTTACTCTCTTTTACAGATGGGTAAATCATGAAAGAAATGGGTATGTAAGAGTAAATTAGATTGTCAATCGTTGTTATGCATTGCTTTTGTCAGAGTTATGTGTGTTATATAAAACATATATATTGCTACCACCTTGTATGTTCTACATTATGTTTGATAGTGTCTATGTTGTTTTTGTTCTTCATGACTCATTATTTACCGTCTCAAACACACAAGCAGTAGTCAGCCCTTAAGTGTTTGTACAGAATTGGTCTCCTTGTGTGTATTCTACTTCTTGTATAATGGGTTGTGTTGTTTGAAATGGTGACCACAGTTACTTTTTCCCGTCGCGCTACTCACTATTGGTTTTTCATCCTCCCACCTAAGGAATTAAAAGGCACGGTGTCAATTTAAATTAGCTTCCTCCTGTGAATTCTTAAGACTTTGGAATGAGTTCTCCGACAAGGTTTCTCTTAGGGAATACAGTATGGTATGGTTCTATAAGAAGCAAATGATTGGATTTTGAACCAGTGCAACATTTAAGAGTTACACCTTGTGTCTAAATTGGTTGCATGAAAGAATATTTTCTCAGGCATTCTTGCATGTAATAAATGTTGGAAAGTTAGTTAACAGACACTCATGTATTCATAGTTTGTATGGTGCTAACCCATTAACCTTAGCCAAAGTAAAGCCATTTGTGTGCTCTAAAAACTTTGGTGCATGGTTTAAGAAAAATATTTTGTTATTCAATTATGTGCCCCTGAGTGGTTCTGGTGCTGAATGTGACACAATGTGAAAAGTATTTAGAAGTATTTTTTCTTATTTATTTTGCATTAAGTTGAATTAGGTGTGTTTCTTTATGAGTATTTTCTATTTTCCTCAGGGAACTCTTTTTGAAATAGACTGCAGCTTAAATAGTGCACTGGATATGAACGAAATACACGCATCAGCTTTAGATGTCTGACACTAGTCATTGTATATAATAATAATAATGTTTGTGATTCACTGTGTGCAGTATTGTAAATATTTGACACCATTATTTTTATATATGTGTCTTATGAGGAATTCTTTTATTTTCAGGTTGCCATGCTGCTCCTAGCACATCAGGTGTAAATGAGATTTTACAGAACCTGAGCCGAGCGCAACTGACGCCAAGTCACGTAGCGCGACTAGAGTGTCGCACCGTGGTGGGGTACCTCGGAACCATAGAAACCCCTCAGGCGGCCGCCAACACTGCACCCGGCAATGTCCGCACCGCCGTCAGGAAACTGAGGCAAGAAAGAAGACCTGCAACACCAGTCTTACTATCGGTTCTACCCAGTGCTCTACTCCTCAGAAGACCAAATGGCCAAATTTTAGCGCAGTATCAACGTGAGCGAATAGTTTACGCGGGCTGTGGCTCAGAAGCTGATAGAAGATTTTTTGGACTTGTGACTTCAGCTGAGAGTTCAGACAATGAAGTGGAAGCCTCGCACAGCTGTCACGTATTTGTTGTAGACCCAAGAATGGCCGAACACGAAGCTCATGTTGCAAGAGCTGCGGAGTTCCAAATAGTTTGCACGAGGGATCCCGTTGCTGAAAGGTGCTTGGAGTTTCCGCCATCTTCAGAGTATGTTGTGGGAGTTATTAGAGGAATGTATTCTTTGCCAGCGGATGATTGCGTAAGTCCTGCTTTGCAGCAAATCTCTAAGTTAGCTGTCAAGAGTGACAGTCCAGTACAAGGTAATTTTGCTAGATGTTATAGACCAGTATTCCGACCACGTGAACGTAGAGTTTGTCGCCAAGAAGATGCAAGGTTTGAGGGACCAGAATTTTTGGCTAATTCTCCACAGCCAAGTAATCATAGCGAAGTTACCACGACATCCAGCAACAGCGACTCTGGTATTGGTTTCCATAATGACGGGCGTAATGTTGCAGACAGAATTTTAGTAGTCGATTTTGCTGGCCAGCAACCGCTACCTCACAGATTCCGCATGGAAATGCCTCGGCGTCCTATTGGCTTGGTTGGTTGCAATGGTTTCGAGGATGGATTATTTCTGTCTAACACAACTCCTGTAGTAGACGGTTTTGGAGGTCAAGGAAGGCCTCTAAACCTGGACGATGTCATTCTGAACTCCAACGATTTGCAACCGGTCCGACACATGAGTCCTAGGAATGAAGATGATAATTACAATTACAACAACATCTATGGGAATGTACCTTCCAGTTCTAGATCCTTTGCAAATGGTGCAGTTTATGATCAAGTATACACTGAAAATGAAGCAAACCAATATGAACTGGTACCAACACAATTAGATGTAGATTTGGAGATAGACCGTGTAGCAGAGACATTTAATTCTGTAGAGATATATGAAGATAGTCAAAGATCACGTTACCCGCCAGATTCCCACTCTAATGAGTCTGTAGAAAACGTAACTGTAATATCTGGAGGCACAAGCAAGGCTAGTATGGACTCAGTATCAGTGTATTCGTCACGGAGTCACGAGGATACGCGGCCGACACACAGGAAGCATCTCCAAGCATCCCTGGATGACATGCTAGTCATCGGGCTAAGAGAACCTCCGCAAACGCAGGATAAGGATGACGGGAATTTCGTTCACCCGGCGAGTGTGAAATGCAAGGTATATATTGTTTAATATCTTATTCTGTAGACTTAATATTCGTTCGCAGGCTGTCTCTCCTCGGAGGACTTTATAGAAAGGTTTCCCCTAAGGATCTGTTTTAAGTTCACTCTTGTACTGTATAATCTTGTAGTCTTGAACATGCTGTCATTTTTTTTGGAACATATTACAGTATGCTACTGATTTGACACCCTATTATTCTTCACAGCATTATGGATTCCCCGCGCCGTTCAAATTCTGCTTTAGCATGTTTTAAAACTTGGCTGGATGACCATGGACTTATCCTTTCGGTTCCAAAAAGGAGAATAGTTATTGTCTTCAGTAAAAGATTAACTCCAAGCATTGAAATAAAGTGTAATGATCAACTGGTGCCATTAGAAATTTCTAGGCCTCATACTAGACTCAAAACTTACAGGTTCCCCACATTTAATTTGTAACTGACAAATGCGAGAAAGGTGGTCAGGTGTGTGGTGGGTGGTCATCCTTATAGCCAAAAATTGTTATATAATGCCATTATTCGTAGCCAGCTTGACAATGCATCTTTCCTTTTGGAATCTGGTTCTAATTCCCACCGAATGCGTAGATCCACCACTGGGATTGCGGAAACAATATCTATCTGAAAGATATCCTTTAACAATTTCCCAGACCAGACCAGAGGCACCCACTCTCTATCCTTCTTCAATCTCTGTCTGATAAGTTGCAATCTAGTTCTTTCTGGAACCACAAAGAATTTCCAAGACTTATAAAAAGCTTTAAAAAGCTTATCCGACTCTTGCCAAATTCTATCTGATTCAACAAGCTGCCTCGAAGCTTTACTATGCAATACATTCAAAGCTAAAAAATTATAATCTTTTATCTTTCCTGTGATAAAAAAAAACACTATATGCATGCCAACTTCAAGGTATTGATGTGGTTTTTGCCTGGGTTCCTGGTCACAGCCGAGTGGAAGGTAACAAGATGGCTGACTGATGGGCTAAGGATGCTGATCAATAAGGACATTCGACCCACTGCAAAATATTATCCTTAGACTTGTAATGCCTTGCATAAAGACAACTTGCAATGGACTGGAAAATCAAAAATTTCAGAATTATGGTCTAAAGAGTTTTGTAATGAATGTGATTTTTTCCAATAAAAAAAAAAATGTTTTTGTCTCTACAACATCTTAACTTTTAACTGAGCACTTTTTTAATTATATTATGTACTTAGTAAAAATTTAACTTTAACTTAAAATTAAACTTGAAATGGTAGCGCTAGTTAACATCACATATGTCATCTAAGCTTTAACTTAGTAGATTTTGAAATTTGTGGTCTCTTTTTATGTAAGTTTTATTTTAATTAATAAAGCATAATTAATAGGGCAATTTTTATATGCAGGTCCGCAAATCAAAGCCACTGAACATCCTATCTAAGACGAAGCATATGTTCGGGAGGGAACGGGAGAAGAAACTAGAGAGTCGCAGCCGAGCGCTCAGCGCAAGTGCGGGGGACGTGTGCGGGGGCGGAGGGACAGGGGCAGGTGGTGGGACGGGGGGAGCGGGGGACCTGCCTGCTGCAGCCAGCGAGCCCGATCTCCGGGACACACAGGTCAGTGTGTAGCTAGACGTTGTAACTAACTTTTACCATTGATATTGAATTTAACCAATCGGAGATCTGCATTATCAATAGCTGTTGTAAATACCAGCCTGTGATTGGTTTGATATACCTAGTACTAACCTGTAGTACTCACTATAATGGCAGACTAGATGAAACTTACATATTTCTTTGTACCGCACCAATAGCCTACAGTGGATGCGGATAGTTATCCTAAATTAGAATCAAAGCGGCGTGTTCAACGTAATTTCAATCTTGATAAGAAGAATATGTATGTATGATACCCGTGTTCAATAGGAGTCATTCGCTGCAATATATTCTGGCGTCTTAGATGGTATTAGTGTGCACATATCACGGTGTCTTCGTTTACCCAAATATTTTATTATTGCATTATTTGTTGTGAATATAAAACCAACATTTAACATTGTATTCATTTTGCAAAGTAGTCGGAAAGCACTGACGGAGCGTGCGTACGATACACTTGACATGGAACTGTGTGAACAGGCATCTACAGGCTCATACAGACTGTATGCTACTGATTTTTTTCCCCATGCCTGACGGAACCCCGTTCCCATATGTGTGGATAGCCTTTAGTCAACTTTTGATGTAGTTATGAAAGGTCATAACAGATGGCGCTACTCGACCATACCTACTTACTTTTGAAATCAATTGGTAGTGGTAGTAGGGTAGGTTTTTTTTATGAACTTGCTTTAGTCGCTTATTTTTTTGTGTACATGCGCGGTTGCAGTGCGAAGCTATGAGAAACACCTCCGACGCACGCCACCTTTTTGCACACACAAAATATGCACCCGCGCACTTTAAAACTTTGCAGTTTTAAAACATATCGCATGATTAAAAATTACGTACATTACTTTCTGTATGAATATTTTTTAAAGTTGCCATATTCATGAGAAAATGTGACTTCTGTACTCTTTAAAATAATTCAAATATCAAACTCAATGATTTAAAAAGGATATTTGTGATGCATAAATTTATCTCTGTCTAAAAAAATATTTAATTTCCGCGGTACTGGTTGTATTTTATACAACCGTAGTCTTCAGTATAATATAGGATCAAAACCGTATTGTTTTTCTAATTTATAATCTACCAATGATTATCTAGGCCTCTATGAATCATAGTATAAAGTCAGTTTTAAAAACACCACTAAAAATTCTGACTAGCCATGTTTTCATCCTATTACTTTAGTTAAGGTAAATAAAAACAAAATATTTTTTTTTCTTTACATACAAGCATCGGAATAATTTTTTCAAATAATAAACCATAAGTGTTAATCATATTTTATTTTACGGCTCATAAAAGCAAACTCCTAATATTTTTGTACTTTTATCGATTATTAGAATATTAACTTATCACATAATCTTTAAAATTACTTAAGAGCGTTACCCCTGCTACCCAGCGCCGCCAGTTGAATTTTTTATTTCCCTCTTTGCGCAAAGCAGATTTGAAAAATGTGCTTTTACAGAAATATGTAACTATTTTTAGAATGTTTTGTTAAATTTCGAGGATAAAACTCCGTGTTGTATATAGCACTGCTGCTGAAAACGGCCACTTTTAAAAAATTAACGGCGGATTGTGGTGCCAGTATGCAGGTTACCTCACGATGTTTTCCGTCACCGTTAAGCCAGTGGTATGAATAGTCAATATAGGTACTTGAGAAATAAAGAAAAAGACACTTATTGGTTATTGGTACACGCCGGGTTCGAACCTCCGCCATTCTTGGCCATAAGTGTATGAAATTTATAAGAAATACATCTTATTTGCTTATAGACTTTGACGTCACAGTCGAATTGACGATTAGCGCTTCTATTTTGATTTTGCTCATATTTTTTGTACTTACTTTTGAAATTTCAAAATCATAATTATCAAAACATAATAAAAATAATAATATTGTTGTAGGCTCAGTGGGTGGACCGGAAGCGCGGGTTCGATTTCCGCACAAGACAAACTTTTAATATTTGTGTTTGTCTTGAGTATAGGGTTTTCTATATTAAATATGTATGTATTTTGATATCCATTGTCTAATGTTCGTATTACAGGCCTTGCTTAGTTTTGGGACCAGATAGCGCTGTGGGATTTGTCCAAAATAATTTTTATTGTTATTATAATTCCATAGCAATAAAGATTAAAAATAAAATGTCTGGAATAAAAATATTGGAATGTCATACATATGGCACTCTGCTTTTCAACAACAGTATTTTTCTGCATTAGGCAAATAAATTTGTTTCATTCACCTGAGTCTAAAAATATTCTATAATCCGGAAACAGTTGATCCACCATAGATAACTTGATATCAGCTGTTTCCGGATTAGTTTTGAAGGTTGTTGTGTGGTATTAACATTATCGTTAAAGTAATTAAATTAGAATTAGAATCCCCAATGCGGATTTGTGACTCCAGTTGTAATCGTTTTTAATTCCATTACTTTAACCGCTCGCGCTGTTATTGTGTACCATTCAATATTTATGCGTGCGGCAATGCTGATGGCAATGAAAACCATTACTATTGAAGTAAGATAATCGATCTACGAGTTATTTGTTTGTACACTAGCCTTTGCGTGTCGGACTTGCATTAGCATAGTCAATATATGTAGCTTCATTATTGCCTGCATGTCCTTCTCAAGTATCCAAGTTTGTGTTTGTACTATAAATAAATAAATATTTAATGGAAAGCATGGCTTGTGCTATGGATAACAGACAACGTATCGAGTTGTGTGCATGACATTTGAGTCCGAACGAGACTGTGGTCCGAGGAGCCAAGAGGCGCATTCACTGAGACGGAATATCTGTATCGTGTAGTCAGCAGAAAGTCCAGTAAGGAGCACGTATGGTCCTCTATATCTGGTATTCTTGTTGGAGAAAGTACCAGCTGAGAGAATCCATATGTCAGAGCAAATTCATAAGCAGATATCCTTGCGTAATTATTGCTTCGAGAACTGAGCCACTCACGATGGTGGGCGTTGAAGTCTCCCAAAATAACTAGTTCTGCTGTGGAATATTGCTCTAGAACTTTGTCAGTCGTTAAACTCAGGTGCGTGAAGAGTCGAGTTACGTCCGTGTCACCGCTATGAGACCTGTATAGGCACGCATAGATCGACTAACCCTGATGTTGCAAAAATCCACATTATATGTTGATGAAGTGGTGGTGCCGTTTCATCATGTCTCCCTGACTGCCGTACCAGAGAGCCGCGTTAACGCCGAGCAATGACAGCAACGAGCATCGCCGGTTCCCCGCTGTCCGCGTAGTGAATCCTCAAAGAGCTCTGGCAACCTTACTCACCGCCAGAAACACAACACTACTTAATGGTAGTGTTATTATGGCCGCCGTTTTCTGTAAGGCGGAGGTACTTCCCCAGTTCGGGCCGCTTATTGGAGCACTCGCTATACCCCGCTTTAATCGTTCGGGAGGCTTATTCGAGCGAGTATTCGCATTGCCCTACCTCTCTTGGGGGCCTGAAGAGATTTTTCACACTCGCGTGTTAAATCTCGTATCAAAAATTTTAATAATTGCAAAAATCGGTATCAACATATGATGAAATAATGAAATTTCTTCAGATTTTATAGAAACAAAACCATAACACGGAATTTAACGGTACAGCGACATCTAGTAATCTTTTTTAAAAATAATTGTATAGTTAACTAGGTTTGGCCACTGGTTTTACTCGCGGGCGTAAGCTTTTATATTAATAGTACGTCAAATTGGTATAAAGGTTAAGTTATAGGCTAGGTCACGTTAATCCGCCGTTTTTGTGGCAACATTATAGCATTTCAGGTGAATAATAAATAATAATAATAATTTTTTTTTGGATATAACACACAGCGCTGTCTGGTCCCAAACGTAGCAGTGGCAGCTTTGGATACCAAACAACGGATACAAATACATGTACTTTTTTTTTGTAAATACATACATATCATACATAGATTTCAACTAAAAGAAATTAAGTCAAACTATAATATAGAGAATTCTATAGCTTTCTTAACAACGCAGAATGAAGAATTTAAAAAGATGTTAGAATTTCTGGAGAACACAGTCAAGAATGACAAAAACTATATAGCACTAACAAAATAGAGCACCTGCAAACTATCAGTCGAAAATTAAATTTTGAAATTAAACTAAATTATGTGCTAAGCATCTACGTTTTAAAACGCAAAAAGATACCCCCGTTTTTCTTTATCAAAGCATCTCAACTTAAAGAGGTTTCGCTTACACTTTCTGGCTCGAGACATCATAAATTCTAAATCGTACAAATTCTGCTGGACTGCATATGGCAAAGTCTATTTAAGAAAAGATGAATCGCATCAATTTTGGTCAAAAATGAATCATAGATACACTAGCTCATTACAGAAGCATGATGGTTACCTATACTACTTGCGCTTATGTATTTACTGACAGACATTGAACTGTGTAACCTAATCATTAGGCCAGCCATTTAGGAGGAGTACAATGACACACGTATAATAGAATTATATATAAAAAGATATATACAAAAACACACGCAGACACACACGACTCACACATACAAAAACACAGTTTAACAAGAAAATAAAATAATAAGCTATATATCGTTACTTCTGATTTTACTAAACTCTACTAATTTTATCAAAATATATCTGTTGTGTATTCTATATTCTGTAAATTATTTTCTAATTAAAATTATGGAAGAACGGGATATCCTGGCACTAGTATTTTTGACTTAAAAGGATGTTTCAATATTAAACACTACTACCACATGTAATTTACGAATAAAAATATTTTCATTTTTCATTTGTTTTATAGGAAACACCCACAAGACAAACACAAATATAATCAAAATTTGTCTTGTGCGGAAATCGTACCCCCGATTTAGCAGCCAGGTCAATAGCTACGGAGTCGACTATTGTTCCAACACAAATTTTCTAAACATATAATATTTTTATTAAAGATTTTTAATATTTGTTGTTTTACGATCGTTTTGAGTTTCAAACTTCTATGTATTACTTATGCAAAAACACATATTTTTATTATTATTTGTTAGTAAATCCGTCATGATAACACAATACATATTTTGTGAATACCTTAGGCTTCTACCTACTTCGGTCTAAAAAGATATAGCCCTTAAAAGGTTGGACATAAAAAAATACATTGAGAAACCATTATTTTAACACAGATCTTCCTAGAGATAATACTTCGTTATTAAGATGTAAAATAATACAAGTCACTCGCTCGTGTAACCGTCCAGCATTCATCAAAAACGTTGGCCCAGATAGTTCACACAATTCATTCATACTGATCCAATAATTGCGGTCAAATGAGATGACCTGAAGATAACGGACATGCTGGTATCGACACTAAAATCATAAATATGTCAGAAAGTAACATTTCGAGATAATAATTACAATAAAAATTTAAATGGGGACATTTTTAGAGTAAAACAAGGAATTCCATAAGATCGATTCCAGTTTATAACTAAATTCATTACACATGTTATACTTCTGTTAGTGAACTCAATAGAAAGTTGCACAGTTTAATTTGTTCTTATTTTATTTACTGAGTTTAAAAAAAATACTAGTGGGTATAAAGTACTCTGGGTCATAGAATATCGTACAATAGTTACGATTCAAAAGTATTTGATAAAAATCTTATTTGAATAAATGTGTTTGTAATTTGACAATGAAAATTATAAAAGTTAATGTAATGCTGCAAAATATCTGTTTGAAAGTGTACTTTAATAATGATTGAATACGTTATGCTAAAGTTTTGAAAGAATAGTTTAATTCTACATCTATAAAATAATATATACAGACCTAGATAAGTATTTAAATGAATGTTGGTTTGTTTGATTCTTTATGACACTCTATGCAAACTATACAATTTGATTGTGTTAATACATTTTGTAAAAATTGCTAAAAAATTTAATTTTTTGGCCAAGGTTTCTTTATTAGTACATTAATTTTACAATAGGTTGCCCCAAATTGTTTAAAAAAATGAGCGTACTTTATATTATAGTTTAGCGAAAATGCGTGTGTTTTCGGTGTAAATTAAGAGGGGTTGGTAGTTAAATGATAAAAGAATCGATCATTCTCAGTAGATCCATTGTCTAGATCCATCATAAGAATCCTGGTAACCAATGAAGGCCAAATCCCGCGTTTATTTTATTTATATCTTATCTTTACATTAACAGTCAAAGATGTATCAATACCTCTCGAACTTGGCATTCGGTCTTAGCTCGGTCTTGGTGTGGCCTAAGACAGACAAGTACAGACAGCAATGAATTCGTCTCCGACAACCATTGCTTGGTAAGTTAACTTAGAAAATAATTAAATAAAGTTATTTATTTATTTAATTTCCTATTTCATTTCCAACCTGTTTCCGCTAGGGTTTTTTTTGTTACGCCTTCGTCTCACTGTCTTGTCATTGACCTTAACTTGTGAAAATTTTGATTTTTGTGATAGTAAAAGGTGGGAGATTACCTTAAGAGCGGTCTCAACTCTTAGTTTCTCATACAAACGTAGTTCACCTATAGTGTCGTGTATGAATTTCAATTTTTTTTTCCCAGGCACCATTCATCACACAGTGGTGCGAGGTTTCCGAGTGCGTGTTCGTACGTTGCCGCGCGACTAATTTAGATTAATTGAAGTCTGGTTTGCTCTAGTGATGCTGCGACGCATTGGTAACCAGCAATAAATATGTCACATTCATTCACTGCTCCAATTTTTAGCTCATTGTCTAATAACTTACTATTACTTAGTAACTTAAAAATAATGAATAAGCACGTTCCCGAACCCTATACTTTTCAGAATAACACATATGTATATTAAACTAAATTGATTTTGACTGCCTTGATGGGTGGAAGTGCTCTTACCTGCTGAACCAAGGGGAGTGGGTTAGGTTCCTGCATAAGACAAACACTTATGTGATGAACGGGTATCTCGACATCACAGTCTAAGCTACTAGCGAATTCTACCATTGTTGGTATCAAATAGTATCGATGTGTTAAAAACATTATTATAATAATAACGACCCAGTGGCGATAGAGATAGTAAATACATTATACTGCCATACTGACATCTGAATACCATCAGTGAAGCGTGAATTTTTAGTGTTATTTTATTAAATTACTATCTTGTCCACTCTTTCACTCTCCATTTAACTCCACAAATCAAAACTGACCCGTCATTATGAAAAAGCTATTTCGAGTTTACTTATTAGAATTAGCAATTACAATGTATGAGTTAAGTGCCAATTGTAACAGGCAGCACTATACATTGAGTCTATCCCTTGATCTGCGGGCGCTGCGTGCCAGTTCTATGCCGGGAGGGCGAGCACGCGGCGCGCTCTGTGCTCTACTTTAGTTTGTTGACGTATCGTCGTCGTGTCAGAGTTCGCGTACCGACTAACGGACGATACGATATCGGTGAACTGTCACCAGACTAGTGGTACACATATAGCTTAATGCAGGTCATGCCGAGATGGTAAAGCTTGAACGTTCTTGTCTTTTGTTTAGTTTTACTATGTTTATGAATTTAGTGATGTAACTATGGCAACATATTAGCGATTATAGCAATAGAAAACATTACGTATTTTAGTTATCATAATTTTTTTAAGTCTATATCCTAATGTAGTACGTAGCCCTTTGATGTTTGAAGTTGAACGTTGAGCCATCCTCAAATTATTCAGCTAAACGTAGAGCCTCCCCTCAAGGTTTTTTACAATCTACGGTCATAAGCATTCAGCGGCTTGTCTTAACTTAAGAAAGTCGCTCTCTCTCGTACACAGGGTCATTCACTGCTCTAGTAGGGTGAAACATGATTTTTTAAGTGAAAACTTCTTTAGCGGCGTTGTGCTCTTTTTTGTGATGGGTAAAAATGATAAACTCGCGTCAGGCTGATCGAAAATTCGTAAAACGGAATCCATAATGCCACGCCATAATAGGATGATTGGCAAAATAAAAAGATTGATTTTGAAGTGAAAACTTCTTTAGCGGCGTTGTGCACTTATTTTGTGATGGGTAAAAAATGTTTAAGAAATTGGGTTGATGAAAAGATGAAAGTGCGGATTACACATGTTGAAATGTTATATCCAGGTTGTATGTTTTTACTTCTGCCGGCACTCCCAGAGTGCAACCCGTTTTTTTTTTAATTACAGTATTTGTAAAAGTCAATTCTTCTTATTTTTAGGTTTTTTTGTGAATTTTCATATTTTATTTAACCGAGTGTGTAAAGATCATTATATCCATCGTAAAAACGCTCAATATGTTCTATTTTTGTCTTAATGCAAGCGTTTACTTATTCTCTATTTACTTCGGCTATATTTAGTTCAACACGTACAGTGTACACAGTTCAGACGTATATTTTTATCAGAACTCATTTTGATGCGTTGATGGACTTATTAACTTCTAAATAATATAAATCGGTTCTACAAGCGTAAAATTAATGAGTATTTATTATAATTTAAGTTAAATAATTGACAACATCGGAAAACTAAACAATCAATAACGTTAGAATATATCGAGAATATTCTGTCTATAATTGTATTATAGAAGTGGCCGAAATTTTCTAAAATAGTAGTTATTTATGATACACATGCTGGAAATAGGTTATAACGAATAACTGCCAAATTAAAAACACGAATTCGGAATAAACTTTTAAGCTCACGTATCTTACCACGTTATTCAATACATTCTGCGAGAAAGTAAACCATATATTTCGTTCTACTTATGAAACGATACAGGCGTGCGTTCATAAAGATTTTGTTTCTACTAGGCAAATGTCTGGGTATAATATGTACAGCTAAATAATGGACAATATATTTTTGTTTGCAGAAACAAAAAAAATACGTATTTTGAAATCAATTTAAATTTGAATAATGTCGTTTACGTTACTTATGAATTATAGAATTTCTTCGAAAATTAAAGCTACTTGCATCCTATTCCATAGTGTATAATGCAAGTATTAAAATTAAATAATATTTTGTTTCGCGCGTAAAATAAAGTATTCTAAGGGTGTTTTATTTAACGAATGCTTTTCACAAAAACAAGAAGTACGCCCAACCGTATTGAAAAATTGTTTAAAACGTGCTTTTAATCAGCCTAACTGTTTGACAACGGCAGAATACAATGAATTTAGGAACAGTAAAAAAATTTAAAGCGTAAATCACGAATGACTAGGTCTTCTACCTACTGCTATGTTGGTATAGGAATATTGTTATGATAATATCACGCATCTAATTGTTAACTATAACTTGCCAAAGCCCATAGTTATGCTCGCTGGACGTACAAGTGACCTACAAGTACTAAAGGTACTAAACCTGGCCAGAGAATATAGTTATAGACCTTAACTAAAAGGACGAGATTCGATTCAACGTTCCATCCGACCCTACTACGCGGCTTCCAAACGGATCGCTGTATCAGATCCGTCTGGGACCAGTGCTCCAATATCCGCTTAAAGGTATTTTGCGTTTTTTCTCCGGAGGCAGAGTACGTGGTGGCCATAGGTTACAAATAACGCATGCTTTACCAGATCGGATCGACGGCACAAATCGCGTCTCGTCAGTAAAGTCTTTATAACCAAAAAAATCATATAAATCAGATATGACAGACAGACAAAGACGTAACTAAAGGATACGTCTTGCGGCCCTTGTTGGAAAATCTGCACCGAGTTTTGTATATAGGGCTCGTTTTCCTTATTAAGCACTTTGGTGCGGAGATTTGTTGCGACGCTTCTTAATTCAGATCTAATATTTCCTTTCCTTTCCCTTCTTTGTTACCGCAGGTACATAAGTATTTCTTGCCCGACTTGTCGTAGCAAAATAAGGTTGTTGTGCTTAACGTCTAAATATATATGTTGTAGATATGTATGTAGCTACGTAATTTGTTTCTACTTATAGTCTTAAGATAGCGATGTCTGTAGGTTATGTAGAAGATAAGAAGGGAGTAGATTTTCAAAGGCTCGGCAAGCTGCGGGTAATTCCCTTGTAGTAAGCGTCCATCCATAGGCTACGGTGGCCACTTAATATTAAGCGGGCAGTTAGCAAAAAAAATACCGTAGTTTATAATCGACTTATATACGTATACAAGGTGTTGCCCGCGGCTAGACCCACGCTATATTCGGTTATCGGCGTGGGATTTTTACTATAACTATGTAGCACATTCGATTTTACTCAGCATAAGACATTCAAGCTCCCCAAAATCTTCTTTTTTAGACTTGATTTTCATTATTTGGTGATAGACAAATGTCTTTATGTAACAAAATATATCCTATAACCTGGCCAGATAACTGCTATGAACTTAACAAACAACCATCTTGAGTGGTTCTCATGTGTAAAGTACATTAACGGAAAGACAGACAAAGAGACGTTGGGTTTTATAATATGTGCATATATAGATGGGTATGGGTATAGGGTTGTTATTGTTCGTTCCTTTTCTGAACTTTTGTACTTTACACATATTATTAGAATTTGGTTTTCACACTGGCCCAAATTTCAATTCGACGTTTAATTTCTTTGTAAGACATAAGGGTATATCATATACAGAATAAGTTATAGTACAGGTGTGCAGACAAATCGCTTCTTTACAAAACGTACCAAGCACAGTGCACAAGAAAGCGGAAATAATTTTAGAATACAAAATCAAACGTAAGAGTATTTAAAATCTAATATAACCTAGCATATTTATTGATTTTTATTTTCATAAAATTATACAAATGACAATATATTAATTATAATAATCTGTTATAATAACGAAATCAAGAATGTTGTCTTACACATTGTACTAGTGTATTATACGACTGTGTTCTATGTCAAAATGAAAGCCTGTCTGTAGCGTGAAATCCTTGATCCAGTAAATTTTAAATACATAAACTATGCTGCAACAACCCTCTCACAAGTAAATTACTCGCTAGTCACTTTATACAATCTTATTATTATCTACCCCACAAATACACTCAATTTAACAATTCTATTTCGAATAATATGAGGAAATCTGCATTAGTACATACACGACAATCCCACATTCTATTTCTGTACTATCAGTTGTTGGTATCTGTTTGTTATCAGTCGGATTTGTTCACATTTGTCGAGGTGTGAGGGCTACGTCTATATATAGCTCGAGTGAGTCAGCCTGAGGACGCGGGACTATTATTGTGCTAATAAAGGTATTATTATGGCTTGTTTTATTTTGTTTGTTTTGGACTTCCGTTTCATACGGAGCCTTTGTTTGGTGATTGTGCTACTGGGCTTACAGGGCTAGGTAAATTAACAATGCTTTGTTTCGTTGTTTGGTGGGAAAAAATATTTGTATAGGTAGTAGCAAACTCGTAACGACAGCAGTCGTCATGCCAAGCCAGAGGCCTTAAGAGTGGCTTGAAAATATTGACGGTGAAGTTTATACTACCAAGGTATCAAATAAGCTTACAGTCTGCCTGTTTAAGAGTGACAAATCACCACATCCTATGGACTCTTGTTACACCTGTAATATCTTACTCGCGAGTTTCCGATTCTTTAAAATCTAATAATTTCTTTCTTGAAGAACCCCATATTATGGGACTATAAAGAAAACCTTGGCAGAGAGCTCATTCCACAACTTAATCGTTCGAGGGAGGAAGTTCCTCTCAAACCTGTTCGGTTTGTGATTTCGGTTCCTAGGTGTGAAGATAATTATTCCTGCTGCTGGTCGACAATGTCTGCCAATTCACACTGATGGCCAGCAAGATGTCCCATGGCCTAAGCCTCATTTCTATAAAAAGAGGACTCTGCTGTAATGGGGGGATGCAACTTGCTCAGGCAACAAGCTCGCTGTATGAATGTATATTACAGTTCCAATCCCCCAAAGAGAGTAAGCAGCGACTGGTTGGATAGTGGGCTTATGTGTGGGGTTGAGGTTATTTGTATCTTTTGCAGATGTTGCCTCATAATCTAAATAAACTGTAACAATTATTTATCTACACAATTAACAGAAAATAGGCAAAAAAATTAAAAATTATTCCTTGCTATCAATTGTACCATGGTGCAAACGATACCAAACAGTGGCATTTGCACCATCAATGACGCTGGTCAACGGTGCGAACGACACTACGGGCTATGGTCTCTTAGTACTCCTATTTATGTTCTTACAAAAGATAGACTTATATTCCTTAACTACATATATACCGAGACGACGCGACGCGGTACATTCCTTGTTCCATTATAGGATATTTTATTTATAAATAACCTGGATCGCTATCGACTGCCTTCTTCAACGTCAGTAACATAAACTTATCTTTTAATTATAATCTATTCCGATTAATATTCAATAGTGATCGCTTCCAATAAACTTATGTGAAGCTGACGGTTGTCGCGCGTGCGCAGAGCCGTCGTGTTATATCAACACGATCGACGTTCTCTAGCCTAGCCCATTGTCTGAAGACATCCGCCCCATTGTGCCGCTGGGAATGGGAAACAGTCTACTTGTCGAAGATCTCTAGTCGATTAAGTACCTACCTCCTTAGTCGTTTGAAAGTTCATATAAATGAGCTCATTGTAAGTTTTTCAATTCATGAACTGCTCCATTTTTTATCCTAAATGTGTAAAATGGAAATTGGGTTTTAAAGTATGTACGACGTTGGCACCCCATTTCACCTACTTACGGTATTTATAAATAACGATTTCATTTCAAATTTATTCCCAACTTCGCTCAATTACCAACCTCGCCACGGCAGCATTAAAATATTCGTACATATCGAAATATCTTTGAAAACTGCATAACGCATACACATTAATGAAAGACTTTATTAACTCTTTGAAGTTTTATTGACGTTCATTTATTTCAAGTAGACGTTCGTTTAGTTTAAATTTCTCTGTTCGTCGAACGTCGAACGCTGATCGGTGATCCCCGAAACGGGGTCAATTCAGTCGGCGGTCGAATTGAAGATTATTGCCGAGAATAGATCGATTTGATTGATTGATCGATGTAGCGCGGCGACTAAGCGATCGAGGACGCGGCTTGACCTAAATAAACATGTGAAATGTACTTGCGATTCGTCTGAAGATTGATTTAATTGGTAATTTCGAAAACGAATCTGCCAATCGATTATTGCGTCGAACAAAAAAAATGGAAATCTCACTAATTAAGTTGTCAACTGATAACAACTTATTTTTGATAATTATCGGTGTGCCTAGTGTGTGTGTTCAATTTCATACATTAATTTCGTTGACGCGAACGCGATAGTAGAGTTAAAAACTCACACTAAGCACACGGGTCTTAACGCGACGGTATATGTACGGAAATAGACTACGAATGTGGATCTGGAGACAGATAGTTCCATAATTCTTTAAAAGCTAGTTATCATCATATTTCTTTAAAAAAAAGTCCTGCTCAATTTCCATATGTCGGTATTTTTATATTAAACGTTTCAACTCGCCAGAGGGAGTGCCCGAGGACCCGGTAGATCTTAACTTGGAAAGGATATGCGAAATAAAATTTACCTTCTACTATATAAGAATATTCTTCATATGTAGTTATGATTGTATTTACATGGTTTATTATGTATTGCGCAATTTACAATCCTTAATCCAGGAGTTTCGGTTGGACTGTCTGCATTGATAGTGCTTTTTCCTTATTTAACTAAGTCGTTTTGCGTAAACTGAGCGTAATGACATTTTGAAGGTTTTTTCCTCAGTGTTTCATTTGTTTTCGTTAGTCAAGGTATGCTAGGATTTGGTAACCGGATTATTGGCCAACTTAGCTTCGTGTTGCTAAATAACAATTCATTTAGTTTAAATTGATCTAGCTGATGTTGCCTAATATAGAATTATGCAGGTAAGTGAATTCATTACTCTTGATTGTAGTACTTATATTTGATTTATTAGCCTAGAATCTTGAGCTTAACTTAACTTATATTTCAACTGCTTTTACAAATTTTACAATGGTCAACTTGTATTTTTTTTAAATTCAAGTAAATTCAATGTAGTGGTTTTGCTGTAATAAAAACGATAAAGAAAAATCTTACTTGTTATTGGTACTTTTACTATACCTGAAGATATTTTTTTTAAGATTTTAAATTCACTTAAGTAAAGTATTTTTTTTTGATTCTTGGAAATGTTACATAAAGTAGGTACAAATTCACATAAAATAAGTACATATCTAATGTTTGTTATATGTAGTAGGTTAATTAGCTTGATATTAAATATATCTGCTAATGAAAATAAACAGTAGTTTTTTCATTATAAATGTTTAGCTTAAACGCGCCGATTTAGCATATAGTATTATTTGTGATCGTGTGTATAATTACTTAATTATGTCTCGATTTTCACATTTCATTAAATTTCATTAAACTCACTTAAGTAAAGTATTTTTTTTTGATTCTTGGTATGTTACATAAAGTAGGTACAAATTCACATAAAATAAGTACATATCTAATGTTTGTTATATGTAGTAGGTTAATTAGCTTGATATTAAATATATCTGCTAATGAAAATGTACAGTAGTTTTTTCATTATAAATGTTTAGCTTAAACGCGCCGATTTGGCATATAGTATTATTTGTGATCGTGTGTATAATTACTTAATTATGTCTCGATTTTCACATTTCTTAACAAGTGTGATAAAGGAAACATTCTAAGATTTTCAAAACATAATTATGCCACTATTGCATTAGTGTATATTTTTTTCTGTCGTTGCAGTATCGATAGATTCGGTGGGACTGTACGGTTCCTTTGCGCGCCTTACGGTTCTGGTACAAACATTGAATAAATAAACGATATTTTAATGTCTCTTTGATTAAAATCTATACTTACTTATAGTTAAAGTACAATCATAATTTAAATAACATATGCAATGCTATATTTAACTACGTGTCTATAAAGATGTAGTCAAGTAATTTTACTGAATCATTTTATTTGCCGAATTAAAAACAAATTGTCGCAGTTTAGTTTTAATTTCTGTCGTATCAAACTCAACTTTGATTCACATAAATTTATAACATAAATAATATAATAACGATATTAGATAAATAGTAGCGCCAAATCAAACAGTTTTAGTAAGCCGGACATGGGAGTAATAAAGGTAAATTGCATACGCAAATACGACGTACGCCTAGTTTGGTTCGTTACGGTGTGTAGTGTTGTCCTTATCAGCGAACACCATTAAATTTGGAGGTCAAGACATCTTTTCGCTATCGTAATGGACTAAATTAATGCGTATGCACAGTTTTAGTCATGAAGACATATTTGTGTTGGTTATATTTTGTTGGTATTTTTGCAATCTTTAACCGCCTTTACCTACTGCAGACAGTGCTTCGATGATATGTGTATATAAAACAGCAAGATCATAATGCCCATGTTTCTAGATACACACCTACATCATAATGTAAAAGCCAGCCTTTTGTGACCAACAAGTTGACGACGCTGCTTCTGGTGAAGACTCGACTACAATACCAATTTCAATCGTACGCCGAACGTAATTAAATTATCATTTATAAAAGTAAATAATTTGCAATTACATTTAGTGGTGAAATCTTATTAAAAGGTAATAATTGATTTTGTGTCATAACATTGGTTTATTTGATGCCAAAATTGCAGTGAAATTAAAATTATACGTCGAGAGACCCCACGTGCCCACTAATGCAGTGTATCTGGACTAAGGTAGTTCCCATTAGTCACAAATCACCAACTCTAGCGTAATAAATGGTAAATTATAATAAAAGACCACGGACTAAATATTATTCTCCATTTGCCACTTGATACATCACACACTAGAAGTATGCAGCCCCCCTAGCGGACGTATTTTAAGGTGAAAATCGACGAAACAGTTTTTCCTATACAACCTTCAGTGCACTAAATATCCGTAACTTTAAACATTTATTGTTTGAAATGTATTATACATTGCTATTTATTATTGTCGCAAAAAGCATATATATTCATGAAATACCAAAAGTTTTTTTCGCTTTCATTCTGTTTATTAATTTGATTTAAAATTTTGTTAATTAATAATTCCAAGCATTGAATGGATGACTATGCGATTTGCTACTATGGTTAAAAGCGCTTTATGAAAATATGTTGATTATGATAATAACACGTTTCGACTAATGAAATGCCTATAGTTAAAGATCCCCTAGGGGATTTCATCAGTGTATCCCAATGACGGTTGGGATACAAGGTGTTACACAGTTTATATGAAAAAATGTTGTTCGGATTTTTTCCCATAGGACTGTACTGACCAAATACGCTAACGCGATGGTATATTAACAACTCAGTCTTGGCACTTTGAGTAATACGAGAATCTCGTTTGCACACGAAATAAATGTATGAAAATTAAGTAACAGCTTTCATATACCAGATAGGCAGTTATTGGTCGGATGTCTGTCGGTGAGATTACCACTTTTCAGCTCCTATGTTTAGTTTGTCTTTACTAAGAATCTTTGTGTTTCTCACATATTAATGTTTATTTTCTTTCATGTTCTTTTATCTTGTTCTCAGAACTGAATACAATTTGTCTGTGATAATAATTGTGGGAACTCGCACTCGATTGTACTGTTAGGAGTTATTGTAATACTGCGTTTAGTAATTATTAGTCACGTGTTATTTTAATATGAACGAAGATAAAGGCATTTGAGGAGATGAGAAGAAACGCGAGGAAAGTTGTAAAACTCCTCATCAGTCCAGCTCATCATCGGAGCTACAAGTTAGAGACCCCTTTTTAATTCAGTACCTGTATGAGCTTGCAATAAGGCTCAAAGATATCAAGCAAGTGCAAGTGTTGCAATTGATACTGAAATATCGTCGCATTGGTATTTGTGCTAATATATGGGTATCTAATAAATAGTAGCCTAAAAAAAAATTCTCCTCAAAGGCCTCTGAAATTAGTGCGCTAAGAATGCGGAATACACATCGATTTCACAAGCACGCAAAGGTTTGGAGTGCGATGATATAGAATTTTAGAAGGGTTTAAAGATCTGTGGTTTTTTTTATTAATACTACTTGGACATTCAGATGGAATAGCTGTGTTATAATATATAAATGTAAGTATTTTTTTTTTGTACCATAAGTAAAATCGTGTTTGTGGGGTTTTGTGTATCGGCGCGTATCTGATTTCTTATCGGTATTTTATTCTTTTATTTCAAGAATATCGTATCGCCAAGTAATTATACCGTCGTACCCCTAATATACCTTATATTTATATTATATGCATGAAATTTGTTATTTTACTTAGTTGACTCTATGTACAACTTTACTGTGGTTGACCTGGCAGACGTTGTTCTGCTCTTTCTTTCCCATCGCTCATCCCCCGTCGCATCGCTCGCCCGCGCTATTTTATTTTTTACTCGGCGCCTAAGGGTCGTAGCGTGATGTTAAATAGAATTGAGCTGTCGACTGGTAGTTCCAGAGATTAGCGCATTTAAAAAAATAAAGTCTTCTATTTTATATTAGTCTTCTCTATATTCTCTCTCTTCTCTTTATTATATTAGTATACTTAAATATTTCTTGTACAGTAAAAAATCCTGTATATTTAATTATCTGATCCCAATTCCAATTAGATTTAATAACAGTTGCGTACCAATTACATGCGAGGTACTGGGAGAGACGTTTCGCCTCGCCTTTAATCAGTTCCTCTCGCCACATACTCCGTTACAGACGCGTTCACGTTCCTAACTTTTTATTTCTGGAATATTTATTTTAACGAAAATAAACCTGAATTGATGACCGTAAATTGTGTGAAAATTGTTCTTTAGGTAAATTTTGTTTTATCAAAACATTGTGTAGCTTAATCGAGTTTAAGTCTTATTCGCTATTAATAGAGTTTAAATTGGTTTGTTTAGATTACGCTGTATAATATGCTGCTTGACCCAATTAATAGTGGCTGTTAGAAGAAAATTTGCAGCAGCTCTTGAGTATTTTATAATCGAAACAGGATAATGAATGTTGTTTTGTAAGCCTCTCTTTCGCTCGCACAGTGAGTGAATGAGAGGGCGTGAAAATTATAAAAAAATCAGTTGCTTACGT
Organism: Apoda limacodes; assembly: GCA_946406115.1. Taxonomy (NCBI): domain Eukaryota; kingdom Metazoa; phylum Arthropoda; class Insecta; order Lepidoptera; family Limacodidae; genus Apoda; species Apoda limacodes. Next base: position 21,112,004 of record OX291560.1, on the reverse strand, counting down.
CTTTTATAATTTGAACTTCATGACTTTTACAATAAATGACGTATTTACGAAGCTGAAATATAACTTAACGTTTTATTGACAATTGGTGTTAAATTGTGATTTTGTGAAGTGATATTCGGTAATAGAAAAATGGCGAATAAAGTGATGGGATACGTTATATGCGGATACAATTCTGTCGACAACTTAATGGTAAGTTTTTGTTTTCTTTTGCTATGTATTAAAGTGTTTCAACAGTCGTTCTTACTGTATTAAGAGATTTCGGAAATATAACATACTTCTGGGTTACGCCAATCAAAAAAAAAATAGCGTTATAAGTATATTTCCCTTTATCATTGTCGGAAAATGTATATATAGGTACAGCCACGATCATAAGTCTAATCCCAGCTTAAGAACTTTGTTAAAACCGTTTGGCGGTTAGACTTGTGTGTGTAATACTCCCACGTATCTTTTATTTATTGTTCTTAACAGGTTAATCAGTCCGTTTTTATTAACCAACTCCAAAAAAGGAGGAGGTTCTCAATTCGAATTTTTACATTTTTTTTTAACTTTGTTTGGGCATAACTCTGTCATATATCGACGGATTTGCAAAATTCCTTTATTTGCTCTAAAGAAGCTTATTCCGAAATGGTCCCATTTAAATTTTGTATAGATCTGATAGTGAGTTTCGAAGACAATAACATTATAATACTAAAAATAATTACCATTGCATTCAATAATATTAATACTTACCATAATTAAGCTATTTTATGTTTTATGAGAATTTAAATACAGAAAAATAAATAACAAAGGTTATGGGTTTTTTACCTAACGAAGGTAATAAAGGACAACATAAATTTAAATGCTATTTTATTGTTGATTGGCAATTATAATATATTCGTTTGCTTAGATGTTACAACAAAAGTTCTAATAGTGGCCTATCCAAAAAAACTAGATGTCAAAATTAAAAACAATAAAAAGAACATAGGCGTTCTGACTGTGGCTTGAACCCAGACACTATCGTAGAATTTTATAGTCGTATCTACAATACTAATGTACCACGAAACATTGAGTAATGTTATCAAAAAAGCCAGATATAGCATGACAGTGTCAATAAAAAATGAGGTTAGTATTGAATATAAGAACAGTTTGAGTACAATACAAAAAATACAAGCGCATGTGTACTCGCAAACTAGGTTAACCACAAGCTTCAGTAAAATTTAATTTAATTACCTATGGAAAGGGAGTTTTGTTCGTGGTTGTACATTCATGAAATATAGGCGCATTATTAAATAACTCTAGTTTCTGTTTATCTAATTAATCAATTATAATGAAAACTTGTTATTTAATAAGTCACTGGCGTTTTATGGATAAATAAACTTGTTGCGACTATGATAAATAGTGGTTGATATATATTATGATAATAACGCGTTTTGAATAGCGATATATTTGTTTTTTATAGTTAAGGATGTTTAATGTAACGCAAAAACGCATTTGTACGAACGTTGGATTGAACGTAAATTTTTGAAAACATCGAATAACAAAAAAATATCGTTGTTTGAAAATCACTAATTCTAAGTTGCATTCGTGTTCAATTATTACCCTTAAGTTACGTGTTGAAAACACAAAAAAAAAAACCAAAATCTATAGCTAATTACCTTTTTTTTGTTATTTCTATTTATTCAAGAGAATAATTAGAACAACAACAAACAGAAATGTTGTTCTCGACTAGATTGCGATTTTTTTTGGATCGCATAACGTGTTATATCAGATTTCACTTTTATGACCAAGCACTCAAATAATACTAACTTGGTTTAAACATGCGTATGGTTTAAATAAGAAATAACAAAAAAACTAATATTCTACTATCAACACCAAAATATTATCGAACTTGTCAAGTTGCAGTTGCAGTCAAGACGAATCAAGTAAAAATCTAAGTACTTGATATGAGAACTTGTATTTGCCTAACTGTACAGAAGCATTAAAACATTCTATTACTTTTTAATTGTTGGCTAAGAAAGCCACAGCAGCAGTCGGATAGACATCAAGAAAAAATAAGCACTATCTTTAAGAAGAATCATTTTTTTTTTTCATTCCTATTTTGTTTATTGATTCTTCTAATAATTCTATCAATACGAATTTGATTTATGTTAATGGGTTTTTGGAAACCATGCTGTATGAAGTCCTCAATCATTATGGAGTCCGCGGCATCCCTGATTCACCACTCTTTAAACTCTTAAGGCCTCGCTACGCATTCAAAAAGAATTCGAAAAAAGTTCCTATATTCCCGAAAAATACTTTACTCATCTTCCTACACACGCTCTGAGTAAAAATAACATCAAACGCTGTTGTATGAATGGGATCCGCTAAATTTAGAATTTTCTGCACAAGGTTTAATTTGCCTTTAAAATAGACAACCAAAATCCATGTTCACAATTTAACAAAAAAAATCTTAACGTAGGTATGTGTAGAAAAAGGAATATCGAATTCGCCGACATGGTGACCCGCAAGGTGAAACCACGCCGAACAACAAGTCAGACGCTATATAATATAGTATGTATACTGTAAGCGAAATACCATACCTCTCACTTATCACGATATAACACAAACTATTAATTTTCCAACCTTGAAACTTGGCATGTGGGGTTAGGTACTTAAACGAAATAGCTATTGATTAGAAAAGGATATAGAAAGGAAAGTCGGAGTAAAAGTTTGTACGGGACAGTCTTAAAGAAATCTTAGTTTCGAAGACAGTAGCGCCATTATAGGTGCAAATGTAAATTTGCCCATAATGTGAATTGAATGAGTATTACGTTGTTCAATTTGAAGCGTAGGTAATTTCGAGATGCATCGCGAATGCCGGAACGAAAGCGTCATGTACATAATGGTAATGGAAGTCTGACGTAGCTTCACATTTACGTCTCGTACGTAACTACCTACGTTACGTTATATATCTATGAACTATATTTCTTAGCGTAACACACAATAGTTTTAGTTTCCATTGTATTAGGGTCTATTCAACGCGTCACGCAGCCTCTACCTAATTACAATAATTTCCTAGACTTTGATTACTTTTTTACTAAGTTCACGCCGCCGTCCGTCAATATTGTCTTTCACCGGAGGTTTTTTTAACCATAAAAGCCAGGTAACATTTTCACAAAATGCCCACAATAAATATCATACTACGGAACCCTAAGTTTATGTGTGGCCAGCCGTAATTGGCCTGTTTTCGTTTTTGTCAATTTTCGTTGAAAAGGACTTTATAATGTAAGTACTTTTCCCACAAGCGTACGAGTGAGTACCAGTGACACAAACAATGTTCAAACTTTGTCTAAAACAAATAATAAATTTCATGCTTATTAACATTATCTTTTGATTGTTCACGGCTTTCATAAATATTGCCCAAAGTTACTACGGTAAGATCTGGATTGTGGGTTAACGTCAAAATAAGTTTGTGCGTCAAACTGCTGCTGTTGGCGATCTCACTAGTTACCTACTTCAAAATAAGTCGTGACGTCAAAGCATTGTCGCTAGTTACAAAAAACAAACTCCTTTAATGCACTGTTAGAGTTAACAGAGAAAAATATTTATGGGGATATAACTTCTGTAATATTAGCAACATGAGAAGACCTGCTGTACCTAGGGGAATCTATTTTATACGTTACGTATTCACGCATTTAATGAGAAGGGGGATTCACGCAAAGTCTAAGAAAGACAAATCATTCATACAAAAATTATAAAAGATATTTATATTTTGCGAGGCAATGCCTTCCTAAGTTGTGTATGGATGTAAAAATTGTGTATTTGTCCCCCCTAAAAATCTGTAAAATCACGATAACAGGGCTTCATAAATACCACCAATAAAATAAAATTGTTTTAGATAAAATCGTCCGCAATAGTTCTCATTTTACGAAACACTATAAGTTGTCGGTTTTTTTTCCTGATTCCGGAAGCTGCTAGTTATTCTATGTTTAAGCCAAGCTCTATTGCTTAGCCATCGCCTAGAGAGTTGAAAATGTCTGGACGGGTATGAGTCATGCATGAGTGTTATTACAAACGTCATTCATATACATTTTACCCATCGATTTGAGTGAAGTTCGATGACATTTGTCTCGGATCAAAGTGCTGATTGCGCTTTTTTACTTTAGGTGGGTAAGTGGGTACTAGTTATGTATGGGTAAGAAAGCTTTGTCACGTCAAATCGAATCAATCGTCACATTACGTTATTACTGTAAAAACTGTGACGACATTTATTATCGTACAACTAGGTGTTTGTAATATATATTTTTTTATATAATTTATTAATTCATAATATGATGTATAGATTATGTATGTATCTATGGGTAAAAAATCTTCTTTTATAAGTACCTTTGGTACATTCAGGAGGTAAATTTTGTATGTAATCTTTGTAAAAAAATCAAATCTATTTATAAAATTCAAATAATAGAAAGCTGTCTAATCTCTAGGGAAAATGAGATGTATTTACAACCCCCAGAGCCAAAAGGAGGATCTCAAGTCTATGCATATATTTTTGTTTGGTTTTTATTTATTTAGATCTGTCAGCGGCTCCGCCCCCCCTGAATTGGGTTATCGACGTGGAACTCCTTAATTATCTTCTTAGTTATTTATCCTAATGAAGTTTGCTATAGCTACATCTATCGTTCTTTAAACTCTTACCTATATGCTATTCCAGGACCTTACCTCGGTGTATGGCAAATTTTATCCCGATGTGTCCAGTGGTTGAAGCGTGATTGAGTAACGAACATCCATCCAGACATTTCACATTTATAATATTAGTAGGATGACAAAGAATAACTTTACGCCGTAGTTCGATTTCAAAATTCTTTTTCTTTTATAATGTGTACCCCATACTTAAAAGTTGGTCCCATTTAAGTTTGGAAAAAAGGTTCATCCCTAAGAGTATTCAAATAGAGGTGATTGGTTTATTGATTTTAAACTTACAAAATGTTTGTTTTCTTATTCTAGCTGCATTTTGTGCGGACCTACCTACCAACCTATTAGGCACAAAAAAAAAAACTTAAAAAATTAAACCACCCACCGAAAAGAAACTAAAAAAGTAAAAATAAAAAGAATCTTTCTAGTCCTAATAACTAAGCTTATAAAGTAGTGTAAGTACTTAACTGATTTTGAGGCGGCGCAAAGCAAAATTATCGACTAAGATCATTATAATTTGACTTTAATTCGAGGGCGAAATGCGTCGACTCAAAACTAGTATTAGCTTAGTTATTAACACTAAAATGACTAATACTTTTTTTCATTTATTTTTTTCGTTGGTTTAATTGTGTCCGTGGGAATAATCTATTTGCGGGTGAAACCATAGGTCGGGCACTTTTAGTTCAATTCATTTAAACCAGCCTTTTTTACTGCAGCTACATTTCTAATATATTCCCTAAACTCGACTAAAAATGTGAAGATTAGATCTAACTATGGAAATTTGCTCTAAATCAAAATATGGAATATGCAAGTTTTTACAAGTAACAGTTGCTAAGCTTCTTAAAATATTATCTGCCTACATTGATAGAAGTCAAGCTAACATTTTAGTTCTTCAGTATCAAAAGTAGCAGGTAAATTTTCGTAGACTTACAAATTGTGAACCCCAATTTTTTTTGTCACGCCAACGCAGACCCCCGTCGAGTCTCCCGTGGACCCCTGGGTCCACCTGGACCACTTTGGGAACTACTGGTTTAAACACACGATAATTTTAAAACTTGATTTGTCCGCGTTAATTGCGCACGTGCGTGCTTCCGAATAGGGACATAAATATCAAATCTATCAATTTCGCTGATCATAATAAAAATAAAGTAGGTCGATTTGGTAGAAGCTGTTTGGTAAAAATATGCGTAGGTAGGTTTGTGTGACGCGCGATGAATTATAAAACGGGTAGTGACCGATCTGTCCCGGTCCAAAAGTTAATGTCCCTCTACTAGGATAGTGTACAATGTAGGACACAGCTGCTGTCCCAATTTAACATATTATATTTCTTACAGAAATTGGTCGATCAGGAATAATTGTTTACGAAATAAATGTTTGCGGAAGTCTATTTAAGCATATATGTATGTATATGGTGTTCCTTTTTTCATGCTGTGATATATTTTGGTAATTTTATATTAGTGATTTATTTATTTATCTGTTAATTTATTACTAGGTTTTGCCAGCGACTCCGCCAGCCCTAATTCGATTACCGGCGTGAAACTCCTTATTTATACTAACGAAGATTGCTATAGCAATAAATCGTTTAAGCTCGGTTATAGTTATCCTACGGAAACTTTTGAATTTTTCGAGAGAAGTAGCCTATCTGTTAATATTAATGTCAGCTACCTCTATACCAAATTTCATCAAAATTGGTTCAGCCCTTTGAGCGTGAAGAAGTAACAAACATACAAAGACATTCACAAACTTTTGCCTTTATAATATTAGTGTGATTTGATTTACAACATTTGTTCTTATATGTTTTTTTAATAACTCATGTTTTCAGCGATGACTCGGAATAATACGCCATTCCTTCCTCACACCTGACACATGTAGGTACATGAGTTATTTTCCAATTCTTATAGAACGGAACACTATTTATGTTATTTATATACTTACTATTTGGGAACAGACAAACCCGCGACCTTGCAGTTCCCGACGGCACTGAATATAAAGAATGGTCCATTAACGCGCAAATTTTCAGCCTCCAGTTATTTCTGGAACAGTGTCAGATTCCGCAACGCGACGAGTCCATGTGGAGATCGTCTTATTGTGGCTACACTTATCGTTACCCACTTCGATTTCTCATGATTCGAAAACGACTAAGCGAGTACTCGATGGTATCTAATTAGCTAAAATAGCGTTAAAATTTGCAACCTTCGTTTTTTGTGATTCCTAATCTTGTGAAGGGAAGGCTAAAATAAACAGTTTCACTAGGCAACAGTGTTTTTGTGGACGGCCTCAGTAGTTGGGAGTAGTAATGAGGCAGCTAGGCCTCTCGTCCGACCTTGGTTAAGGCACTGTGCGACACCAACCTAGGTTTCAACTACCATCCAACTTTGCGCTAGTGCCTTGTCGCTTCCTCGTTCGGTTTTCCTCCTATCAACCTTGGACTGGAGCTTTATTTTTACTCTCTGCTAATTATCATAGTTGACGACACAATGGCGATGTAATTGAGTGCACGGTGCTTATGAAAGTCGAAGGTTGTGTCGTCTAGAACTGATTCCAGCTCTACTCCGAGGCTTGTGAGTGCCGATGGCGATGATGTCATGATAGTCCTTGACTGAGACACTCCGTCTCATGAATGCGTGAGGATAATCTTACGCAACAGCCTTTCATCTTTGCGGTCTTCCGCCAGTCACTGCCATTGTTTACTTCGTCAACAGCCAGGTGTGTATAAACTGATAACTACTCTCTCCCTCCCTCGAGTGTAGTGGGTATTGTTGTTTCCTTTTAACGCGTGCACCGTTGTTGCTCGGGGCTTTGCCCTCTGAACGTGATCTACAGTTGCCCCTAGCGGTGGTTTTAACGAAAAATTTAAATTATATTGTATTCTATCAACAGACTCGTGTTTGCTCCAGAAAAACATGTCTCCAATCTCATACATAAACTCGCCAATTTTATACAGAATGATTTTTTTTTTTTTTATTAAAATATTTAATTTATAGAACTTCTTTAGGGGTTGTAAATAAGGTTTTAAGGTCGAATTTTTGAAACAATTAGGTACCTATACGAAACGAATCGCGTTGGTGGCAAAAAAGGACGGCAAATACAATAAACACAAAATAAAGAATCTTATGGAGAATAGGATATTTGTAATTATTATTTTTTTATAGGAAACTACAAAATTTTACAATGGATAGAAAAATTCTATGGGAAAATTTAATTTTCCTCGGATAGCTACATAAAAATCCAAATTCAATAGTTCTTTATTTGCTATTTATATTTACAATGATTCCTTATATAGCAATAACAATTTTAAAGCCTTATATGTAGGTTTTAAAAGCTTATTACTAATTTAATTAAGCTTATTACTAGTTACTTTTTGTTTTAAAAAGGGATCCGGAAGACTAGGAGAACCTCACTATCTGTATTAATCTTAATATTACGTTTTGATATATTGTTATTTAAAAGTGTTTGCTTACGGAGGTGAGTGAATCCCTTCTGTGCTACGCATTTGACTACAAAATCTAGTTGGTTGTAATTGGAAAAATGAGGGAATTTCAAAGAAAAAAAAAAAACGAGTTGCACTCCGGGAGTGCCGGCAAAAGTGAAAACCTTTACACACGATTCGCGCTTAACACTCAAATATGTCACAAGACATGTCTTTGACATTGTCAAGAAATAATAATTTTTGTTTATTTACTTTTTTGACGTAGTATATTTGACATCGCAATCTGTCATAGAATTAAAATTCCATATCCAACCTCCCTGTACTACTCATAATCGCGAATACTAAAAATAAAAGTTATAATAGGCGTGGCATTACGGTTTCCGTCTTACGAATTTCCACGATCAGGACACGTGACCTGACGCGAGTTTATCATTTTTTACCCATACCAAAAAAAGTGCACAACGCCGCTAAAGAAGTTTTCACTTCAAAAATCTGATTTATGAGTATATTGGTGTTTGTTTATAAAATGTACGTAATAATAAACATTATCACTAAATTTCAAGTTCAGGGATCAATGGGAAAGTACAAAATTTTGTTAAATAAGCTGACTTTGGTGGCTTCTCATTCTTTAGTTTTTCAATATTTTTAAAAACTTTAAAACAAAAAATACAGGATTTATATACTTTAGTACTTATCTAAACAACGATACCCCAGTCGATGTGGTAGGTAAAAATTACCCTTAAAATCATTTCAAAATATTATTTTGGAAATTTGTTATGGCTTTGGTTTAACAAGATGCTTATACTTTGAAAATTTGAAGACTGTAGCTCTAACTATTTGGCTATAAAACCTGTGGGACAGACACGTAAGTCACAGCAAGATGGCTCCGTTTAGACCCTGCGGGTAAGGTTTTTTTAAGAACCAACAGTACCTACATACTTAAAACTTTCGATTAGTCTAATGTGTAAAAATAACATTCTATAAATGATTATTACTAATGGCCAATCTGTTCGAATTAAAAGTGAACATAACTTTTTATATTATCATTTGCCCAAGATTGTTACAGTGACCTTCTTCATCACAGCCTTTTAAAGGTTTCCGTTCAAAAATAGTTAAAAAAACACTGTTACAGTGACGGTTTGGTGTTTGTTTAAATGTTTAAATGTTTAAAACCTAAATGTTTTTCTCTGTAACTACACATAAATGCTATAATTGGTACAGTTGTGCTTGTGGAAGTAATCTATGGCTTGCCCGCATGATCATGTATGACCACTTTAGTGATTGATACCCAACTAGATTTACATATTTATGTAATGAAGTTGTACTACCTAACGTATTATTATCGTAATACACTAATTGTTTGATACTAGTAAATAACAATACTACTACATAAAAACTAATTTCCAGCTCTTTTACTTTATATCTATATCGGTTTTGAGGTATTTCCCGCTTAAAGTGCGTCACGAAAACTGACGAAAAGGTGTCACTTTATTTGGTTGTGTTGTTGCCTTGTTGTGCAGTAGAACCATACTGCAGGTGCACAGAAAGAGTTTGAAGCTTTGCAGCATTAATTATATACGTCAGCGTAAACAATAAAAAGTGTAATCACATTTATTAATTTTTATCGTAATCGATTTAAATGTTAAATAAACAAAAGACTAATCAACAAACATAAGACTATTGATTTATAAAATAAACTAGATTAAAATCAAACTTATTAAAAATTCTATAACGAGTAATCATAACATTTGTAACAGCCTGTAATTAAAGTAGAAAACGGCAAAGTTCATAATAAAATATTCACCTATAGGCACAAGCCAGACGAGGACGGGGCGCAGATGCGGCCTGTTCTCGCCTCGTTATGTCTCTTCTGTCTGGCTTTCGTCTAAATCTATCTTGTGATGTCTTGCTAGAGAATAAAAAATCATTATTAAAGCTTGTTGCTCTGGTACTATTTCTTGTTATAAATATCAGCAGATGGCAGAAAACTATTGTATGCTGTAGATGTCCAGTGAGGCACGGTGCTCTACGCTGCCTATTATGTTTATATATATATCTTGGATATTATTTGGTACCTACGGTTCGTGGGTCTCTTACTGTTGGCCTCTAAAACTGCGGTATAGGCTAGACCTCGTAAATACGCCTTTTTTGTGCAATTTTTGTGGCTGAACAAAATATGTGTTATAAAACTTGGTTTTGTCTAGTGCATTACCTAAATTAGTGATTTTCATTTATTGTATTAAATGCAATAAAAAATCTGAAAGTAAACATTGATTCAAAACTTGGGCAAATTTTTAAAGCGTGTATTGCATTCTATTGTAATGAAAGTTGATTAAATAATTAGAATAGCTTGTTATCTAGTGCATTGACTCTAAGTTGTAGCAAAAAGTAAAAAAATGTGACTACAAAACGGTAAAAACATTAAATCCCATACAAAAAAAATTTAGTTTCAAGGCGTCTTTATAAAATAATTAACTAAGGAAGTTTATTACAAATATATCTAATAGCAATTTATATGACATTGTGTAAGGATTTTTAGTGCATTTACATACACAACGTCAGTATTGCGGAAATTAGCTTTCTGGCCTATATCGCCCTCTTGAAAAAGCTCTTTAGTAAAAGTCGCTCAGTCGCTATGGATACAGAAAGTTATCTGTTGCTATGGAGAGGGCCATGCTGAGTGTTTCTTTTCGTGACAAAGTCCGGAATGAGGAAATTCGCTAAAGTATCAAAGTCACCGACATAGCTCGAACAGTTAGCACGTTGAGGTGAAGCCATGGGCAGGGCCCTTTGCCACGGGCAGGGTACATCGCTCATAGAATCAGTAACCAGTAGGAAAATATTTTGATAACAAACACGATCTGGTACAATCTCGTACAAAGTGGGTAGATAATCTAGAAGGACGGCCACGTACCAGGTGATTAAATGATCTGGTTCGAGAATCGAGATACAGGAAACCCAACCAGTGGAAGAAAGCGACTCATGACCGGCCTTTGTGGAAAAACGAGGGAGAGGCCTCGGTTCAGCAATGGAAATAATATTTTCATTTAACAAAATATTTCATTGATGTGTACCGGAAAAAGATTAATATTTATGTAGTAGAGTCGTGTTTCTTGTAGGTAGTGTTAGGGAGTAGCTTGTGCGGTTTTCCGAACCGTAAATACGTAACAATTGACTCATTTGATCCGTCACCCATACATCCTAGTCATACGAAAAAACATATTTTCTCAGTTATTTGTCTAAACACAATGGGTGCACAACCATTACAATTAATTAAAAACACAAATTTAGTCGGTGTGTTTTTCGTTACGCTAGACGTCTCAAAGTGCCTAAAAATATTGTGTGTTAATTTTGATTGTGTAGGAAATAAGATGGATAGAAAGACTTCAGTGTGTGTAACTTATTTTTTTTACATCGCATGAAGTTATAAAATATATTTAATATTAAAATTAAATTAGTCCTCATATCTAATAGAGTCTAGATAAATAATGTATTGTTTATTATTTGCATGTGGAATTTCTGAAATAGTGGGCAATAAAATCCAGTGAAGTGTTTTTTTTTTGAACTGGTGAGTGAAAGTTGTATACCAATGTAATTTTTTTTTTTTCGCTTAAGACATGTGCGTCGGTGTTTACTGGTATTTATCGCTAGTTGGTATTTTTCGTCTGCTAAGCTTGTATATTGACCTAAGTATAAGGTACGTTTTAGTCTGACGTGAATAAGAAACTCTGTATTTACCACCTCTCTATTGGAAAAACCAGCTGGAGCATGTCAAGCAATTGTTGTTTGAGCCCGGAAATAAGCTTAAATTGGTTGGTATATCTAGCACACTAATTGAGTCTAGTACCTAAGTCGTTTTATTTCATACTGCTGCTAACCGACTATTTTAGTTACAAGAGCTATTATTTAGAAAAAAACCCTAAGAAGCCTTACAATGTGTGTTAATTCCCTTTGCAGTTGATACCCTATACGATATGGTATTTTTTTCTTTATTCCCATTCATATTGTAGGTTTTAGGAAAATTAATTTAGTTTTACTGTTGATAAAAAAATAAATATTAAAGATAAGAAAGATAAAAGCGATCATACAATAGTTTCCTAAGAACCAAGTCATGGCAAATAACTTTCTTTCTTCCAAATTATAAACATTTAGGTATCCGTGAAACGCTGTCTGTGTAACGGACACTTCTGAATATAGATTTATAACTGAAATCTTTTAGGATTTTGAGGTTATGGATATACTCAAAACACTGTGCTTACAGTCCGAACAGTGTTGGAAACAATAATGTACAACTACTATAAAGATCAACCTGTTATTGCACAACTAATAATGACGTCCCAAATAATCCGTGTACAGTATTGCAAATATTGGCTTGAGTTATTGCTTGTAGGGTTTTAGACTGCACCAATATGATAGGCCTCTATATTTCGTGTACAGTGCTTAGTCGCTAGTGCCGTTATAAAATAACATCATTTTAATATGGCGGCTATAGTTTTGATTTATGACCTCCGGGTCTGAAAAATTTGTCGCATTGTACATGTCATTATGTTTGCGCTTTATTGGCTACGTATAATTGACTCGTAGAAATATAGTGCAACCAATAATCCGAAGCCAATATTGTGTCGTATAGACAAGAAATGAAATATAATAGGGTTTTGTTTCTACATTCTAACGCATTACAATATACATTTGGTTGCACATACAAAGTATATATGAAACACTGAAATCACCATAACAATTCATTTAACACTAATTTATTTTTTATTTTACAATAACGTATGTTATGTAAAAGTAAAAAAAAATAGTTATATATGGATAAACGGACATGACGAAACTGTATATCTTACGTGTGATTATGGAACCCTAAATATGTTTAAATGTTGGGTACCCATATAATAACTAAGGACATTTTAGTTTTCCAAAGCAATAAAAAAGTTATAAATTAACTCTGTTTTGTCTATTTTTAAACTTTCAAAAAAAAAAACTATGATTTAGGCTTAGTATGGAAAAGCTAGTAGGTAGAATATAGTTCAATTTCTCTGTTTTATCTAAATGTGCATTTTGGCCATTTTCATACTTTGAGCCTTTTTTTAATTTAAAGTTTGCAAAATAAGACAAGATATACGTACGTAAAAACAGGGTAAGCGTATCTCGCAGAACATACCGTGTGAATAGAGATTTATTTTTCTATATGTATATTAATTATTTATTTCTACTTGTCCTTAGTAGTTTTATTACAGACGGTATGGCATGGACAAATAAAATAATATTTGTTAAACTAATTAGTTTTTAACACGGCATAGTGGCATGTCCTCTTTTGTTTTAACGAGTATAACAACCGAGTGATATAAATAAACAGAAATTAATTATTAATTATAATATAAACTAATTATTAGATTCTTGTCGACTCTTCTCGGTAAAAAAACGAATTTGTGTTCGAACACGAACGCGGGACATGCTGCACGTGCACTAAGTATAGAATTGTTCTACTCAGATTTTTTTTAAATATGTTAATTACTGTCTGTTCCTTAAATATGTTAACTTTCGGACTTTTCTTATATGTTAGAATATTGGGTGACCTGCTAGCTGCTGGGCGTTATCTAACTGCAGTGGGGATCATCGAAACCGACAGACAATTGCGGATGCTTGGTTGTGTGTGACCATGGTTTATTTTATAGCTCATTGGCACGGACCCCAAAAAACAATTAAACAAAATAAAGAACTTTATTATTAGGCCAAGACGTGTCTGTTTTTCACAAATTTGAGGTATGACAGCAGTTTCTAAAAATGCAGTTCTACTCAAAAACAATTGTTTCGTTACGAGTGCATATGTTAATAGTCAAAGAGCGAAACCGTCAAACCTGAGGATTCACTAGTCAAAGCTCGGTTCATAAAATTGTTTCACAGTTTTCACCTGAATACGAAATTCAGCCAGTCGGTCAGAAAACTATGATACAATCATCGAATTACACAAGAAATTGTACGAAACAATTCATTGTTCACCATGTTGTTTGTTAATTGTTTTTAGTTTTCAAAGAACAAACAATACCATCGTTGTGATTAGATTTAAATCATGAGCCAAAGAATTCCCATTTTTGTGGGAAAAGCTAGCTTTAATCGGTGTCTAGTCTAACTCCTATATAAGGCTGACTAGTCATTACACGGGCTAAGGTTCCCACATTCCCACGGTTCGGTTGTCGACGCCCCACATACTAAAGTGTTTCAATTAAACCACACAGCTGTATTTACATGAGCCATTATGAGCCTGTGACATAAGCTTTAATGTTAAACTTATTAAAAGATAACTTGGCTTTCAAAACTTAAGGAAAATTTGCTTAGTTAGTATTTCATTTAAATCTTATTAAATACCGGTATAGTGAATAAGACAGGTGAAACTATTGGGATACCTAAGGGAAAACTTGACAGTAACTTCAAATTATAAATTTTTAATCATTTTTTATTTGAGCCAACACATTTAAATGCTAGTAATTCAGTTGATGGTGATGATTTGTAGTTTGAAGAGATAGTTATAGGTCACGTTATATAAGTGTTTTATCTGAAGTCAAATTTTACGCTGGAATTGACATTGAGTGTCAAAAGTTAGTTATTGGTCGTACACAACAACATAGCTATTATAACAGTTAGTAGAATTACTGCAATAGGGGTCCTTTATACTATTTGGTAACATAACCCTAAAGTTAAGTAAAACTCTAATGTTATTTTAGAGCCAGATGATTTTTATAGCTTGATTCAGCGGACAGGCATCCCAAAACAAAATTGTTCTTATCCTGACTCTCTCAAACTGAGACGTTCCAGATCTCGGCCAGATTATTCAAATTCTTTTCAGGAATGGGAGCGATGCTTGTTTAACCCTACCGTTTATCACATCTAAATTGAAAGGCATAATAAATACTGTACCATAATCCCATTTCTTCCTAATGGTAGCCATTAGTAAGCCGCTGGCTGTTGGCTGGCGATTTATTTTTGACAACTCTTAGACTACTCTAAATGATATATTTTTTTAACTAGAGCAACGAACGCAGAATACTTAACACGGGGCCTACGTAAGATTCGATAAAAAGGTAGGTAGTTTATTTTCGTTTTTACTATCTCCTATCATTTATAACCACTTAGTCATCCGTCGTATTTATCTTCGACATTACGAAGACTTGGTATGTTTGGAAAATAAACAAATATTTTAATTTACGGTATCGGAATGTAGAGCAATGCACTGACCGACCGCTCTAATGCTATTCCACATTTCAAAGATCGACATAAAATATGGGCATATTTTAGTTGTTCCTATAGCAAGCCATTAGCAACCTTTTACTGATCCGTCACTTTTGTTTACACATTTAAAGGCGGGTTATTGAAGTCGGTGAAAATTTCCTTGTTTCGAAATTATATTTGGCGTAGCTAGGTTAGAATGTCAAGAAACCCATCTTAACTGCGATTTGAAAAATATATTATATAGCTTATAAGTTGGAGAGGTAAAAAACATCTTCAGCGGGATGTCAGCGGAGAGAACTTCAACTTTCAATTGCAATGTATTTTTCCACTATGCTATTGCCACAAATTTAAATAGTATTAACGTATTGAATAGATAGGGTAAGATTACAAGACAAGCGTAGGCAACTAATCGCTCACCTAAGCTATAAATTATCAGTTGTCTTTCCATTTATACAGAAACATTTATTGTAATTGGGTTTGCTGTCAAGAGTAGTCAAGGTAGGGCCAGTTGCAGAGTGTGGTAACTTACAATTAACCATTAAACATACTTTAAACTAAAAATAGATTGTGAAATTAAAATCTAGGGGATAATCTTAGCCAATAATTAATTATCATCTATATTGCTGCCGAAATAGCAATTTATTTCCAAGCAAAAGACGGTGTTTGTTATTTTGAAAAATATCTTCAGTTCTCCGGGACGTAAATTATTCACAGCTCAGTGGTTTTAACGTTATTAACTGACAAATACATTTTTATTTCTGTCTAAATGTCTTCTTCTTTAGCGCTCTATATTTCGTGCAATAACGTGTATATTTTATTTAAAACAATGTCTCTTAATAATAAAGTAATTGAATACCGGGTCCTGCAATTGGATAAGCGGTCCAGTGACGCAAAAACAGTCGCTGACTTCCGGACAGACAAACCAATTCGTCCTTCATCCTTGCTTGTTTAGTGAATACATTGGTTATACTGACCCCCCAGATTATGTAACAGCAGTCGCTACCTGCTGCTGTCGCACATCTAATATTTTACTGTACATTGCACATAGTAAAGGATTATGGTAAGTGAAGATTTATAAACGTTGTTGTAACGCGCAATGTGTAATAATAATAGCTACGCGACGGCAAACGATTCCAACTAATGTTATAGGATAATACTTGTCTTTTACAGGGCTTTTGACCACGCGTAAAACTGGAAAACTCTCTTTACACGACTTTTCGGAAATGAAAGTGTAAATTAGTGTGCTCACGGTACTCGGCGAATGTAAGTGTAGAAGTCATATCACATCTTTAATTTCGTCATCCGTTGCCGTGTAATAATAAAATCGTGTAACTGTAGTAATGTAGGTTGCACGGAAAAAATGTCTTACAAACGAAGGAAGTGACGTTGACCCTTGAAATTTGCCCTGATCTTTAACAATTTTATAAACACAAGTTAAAATTAGCATACATGTGTTAATTAAAGTTTAACGGCTAACCTGGCGCCTTTATTGATAAACTATTGGGTAATTTAAGCGTGGAACTAGGAAGCGTGGCAAACCGCACCGACATCCTAAACTGATAAATTGCGGCGCGCTAAGTGACGGCTGACCGGCGGAGTTACGTCGTCGCTCGTGCTGGCTCTCACCCGCCGGATATTGGCGCGGGTTCGATCCGGTTCAGAGGCACAACTAGCGTAACTCGAACAAAGTTTAGTAGTTTGTGAGAAAATGCAGTTTTTGTTTTTGTGATTTTTTCATGTTTTTGTATTCATACGGTACGGTACATATAAACAATCATAGATAGATAATATAATGATAGATTTCATAAATTCATGTAATTAGTAAATTTGCTTCGTCTAGAAAATTAATAAAATGTTTAAAGCGTTATAAATATGGTTTATCAATTGTGACATCTATCAATCAAATTTAAAATGATGCATTTAATGATTACTTATTGCCAAAAATCTGATCTGAACTTGCATGAAACCAACTTCAAACGGTAATTCAGATAAGATTTTTGGCAATAAGTAATTATTTTTACCTGTTTACTTCAATTTTTTGAAGCCAGTTGTTTTTTTTTTATTAAGAAGTTTTTATTTTTTACTTCGAGCGACGAATTGCTTTTTTAAGTACTTACATTAAAAACATCCATACTCGTAACCAAATTTTATACTATCATCAACATAAAAAGCGTTTCCAAATTAAAACTAATTTTTTTTTACCAAAAGTTTTAAGTTTTAAATTCACTACATTAATATGAGACCACCTCGGAAGTATCTATACCTTTTTAAATAAAAAAGAATTTTGCAAATCTGTCTATATATGACGGAATTATGCCCTCCTCCTTTTTAAAGTCGGTAAAAAAAATGATAAAGATAAAATAAAACGTTTGAGAATTGAAATTCGAATGAACAACTGGTAATGATCGGAAGCCTGTGGCATGCTGTTTAGAGAGCGGCTGTTAATTGACGACGATTAAACGCTGCTTAATGTGCCCTAATTGGATGATTGTCTGTCTGTCGCCGGCCGGGTACAGGAAATAGACTATTTTCTCTAGTATTTATTATTGCCTACTTTCGTTTTTAACGTTCCGTACGCAAACTGAGCCCTATTACTAAGATTACGCTGTCTGTCTGTTCGACCTTTCTAGAACTCTATCTTTTGAAGTGTAAGAGGTTGATAAATGCCTGAAATTTTCAAAGACTATGTGTTATTAAACCGGATTACCAAACATATAATCAAAAAGTTAAAATTTAAGGGGGGATCCATCCAATACAATCTTTGAACAAGCGGAGATTATTATGTGAGTTACAAATAATACAAATAAAAATAAAAAGTGTGAGACGGGCTCGTGCTATTACATTATTGGCCGTTTTACAAAAGTAGTCCAGATTATAGATATACTCGTAGAAACATACTCGTACCCTAGGGACATTTTTTAACAGGAAGCGATTTGCGAAGTCAAGCAACGTCGGGTATGGTTAGTCATTGGATGGGAGACCGCCTAGTGGCACCTTTTTTTCGTGAATTATATCAAACCTGCACTTGACCGATTGATTTATTTAACCTTCAAGCGGTTGCGCGGCGTCGAATCCACCGCGGTAACCCTATTTTCGGTTATAAATTCGTGTATTATCATCACTCATGTTTGCCAATATAAGTAGCCTCTCATAGGTTCATTGTGAACTCAAAACAATAGATTCTTCCTTTCTGTGCGCATTGTTTAATCTAAATTAAGCTGCGTTAGGTTTTGCAAAGTGCGCCTGACGTCGTTGAAGATTCGCGCGATGCACTTCGTAAAAGTGCTTTCATATAAATTTTTGTAGGTTTTCTGCCATTTTTTTTTTTAATTCTATCTAAATGGAATGTTATTAAGTACATTTTTATTTAAATTATTTAATAATTTGTCTTTTTTATTCTTAAAAATCTTGACGGTCTTTAAGGTTACGCGCGACTGCTGCCGTTACAAAAGACCGCGTGGGCGCCCGTTTAAAGATTAATTGACGTTGCGGATAAACTCAAATTACTCGCTTATGTGTCGCGCAATGTGAAAACAAAAGAGAGTTGCGCGACAGCAACCACTCGCAATTATTGTTACGTAATCAAGGGTCCGTAGTTCGTAGGTAAGTACCTCCTAAGTAAAGAATTATTTGTCTATAGAGTAAATTTTCATGGGGCATTAACGTGATTTCCTGTCGTAAAAACCGGTTATTGTATAGCGTCGGTGAAGCAATAAAGAAATGTTTATTTGATTCGGTTGCTAAATAACGGTGGTCTGCTGTAATGCTTTGTCTGTTTAATAGATTGTTTGTACTGTGTTGTGTTGAACTGCGTAATAGAAGCTTACTCCTCAAACCAATTACGTATCACAAATCGCCAAAACCATTGACGCGATCGAGAAATACGCATAGGGGTCAAGCATATAATACGTCACGCAACTTTTTTATTATTTGACTTGCGTGACCCGCCCCCTCTCCCCTTAAATATTTTTAAACTCCGATACCAAAATATCTTTATATACATATATTTATGAAATTCTGTTTATTTGTTATTTATTTACTTTGCATCTGAATATTTTTATAACAGAGAATAGTGAAGAGTCGAAAAAGGGCCTACGGACAGGACGGCTTCTTTTATTATCCCGAAAAATTGAAGTTTCCGCAGGAATAACAGTTACCGAACTGCTGAATAGCCCTATTGCTGTCACTCACGTGTCCGTCTGTCCGTCGTCTGTCACACAGGTTTTACAGCCAAACGGTTGGAGCTACAGTCTTCGATTTTTCACAGTATAAGCATTTTGTTGACTACAAAACCATATAAATTGAAGTTTTTTTTAATGTTTTCACCTACCCCATCGAGTGGAGTATCGTTGTTTAGAGAGAGAGAGAGTTGTAAGATTTATCACTTGTAATAAAAAAGTTATGAAACAGAAACAAAAACTCATCCTATTCCGCGCGCAAGTAGAGTGCGGAAACTAGTTTGAACTATTTTGAACTTATAACAAATATGATACCAAAATATGAACTAACTGGAAGGTTTTTGCTAACAATAGAGTTGTTGTAATTACACGTAATGATGATAATAAAGTAATCATATTATGCTCATTATTCATTTGTAAAAAAACTGATTATAAATCAAATTCAAAGCGTTTATGGGTAGTACCAATCCACTACCTTATAGTAGTACCAATACGATATCCTACAGTAATACCAATACGAGATCCTATAGTAGCACCAATACGATTTCCTATAGTAGTACCAATCTACTACCCTATATCGTACGTGATATTTTATTTTATATCTCTTTTCTTACGGTGTTAATGAAGCTACAATTTTGCTCACATGGCATGTGACATGGTCGCGCGCGCGACCGACCTTTTGCAAAACGCTGCCTAGACCATATATAAATCTTTATTTTTATTCTCTGTGTTGAATTTGTTTTGGAAGTAATCCAACCTTTGAAAATATTCGTAGTTAACGTCCGAATACTGACGCTGTTAAACTGCAAATCGCTGCAATAAAATCAATTATAGTTGCCTGATTTTTATTATGTAGACTTTTCCGCAAGCTTTTACATGTCTGAAAGGAATATAATTGAATTGATTCAATAAATTTATTTTGGCATATATGTACGTCATACTTATATTTTAAGCTGTTGCTAGAGAAATGACTTGCGGACTATCTATAAGTTTACCCATATTTCAGAATCTTAGAATAGAAAACAAGTAGTTTCCCTTTGTCACGTTTTTTTTGAAAATTTTTGTATGACACTTTATCAGTCTTACACTATTTGAACGAATACTTAAAATGTTTGTTATTTTTGGATTACCCAAGGGTTTTAAAGATTTGCGGATTTTAGGTTATTAATGGGTGTTGATGAAAATAACGCCAACCTTAAGCGCTTAAGGAGTCTGAAACGGGGTTAATGTTCTTAGTATCTAAATTTTAAGTCGATCCGTCGGTCAGTTCTAATTGTATTTATCTCTAATTTTATCATGAATTCAACATAAGTTTTTTTCTGTTTATAATGTAATAATAATATTAAGAATTAAAAAATTAAAACTAAAATTAAAAAGTTAAAGTCGTTGTACTATAAGTGTAATTCGCAAAGATTCAGAACATTCATCTGTTTCTTAAATTGTTAATCTATGACATGTAATAATGTTCAATGCAAACACAGATCATGCTACACCCATAGACACACCGACTTGTACAAATAAACAAGGTTGAATCATCATTGTGTTGCATTGCGACAAAGTTAAGCTAACCGTATTGTTTCAAGCACACGCACACCCATAAATATTGTCACGACTCACGGTGCATAGTTCTAATTAGAATGCGGCCCTGCATGTGTCATCAGAATTGGACGAAGTCGGGGGAAGCACATGGCTCCGAAAATAGTACAGGAGGGGAGCGCGTATGTATGGCGCGGCTGAATACGCGCAGTCCTTTGCCCGCGTGCGACGTACACACATGAATGAAAGTAAAAAAAGGAAATAGCGAGTGCATAGTGCAGTGATGTTGTGTGGAACGAACGGTGCCGTGGCCGCAATGGACCGCGCCTACATGTCGCTGCGAGCGCGCAGACCACAACCCAAAACTACGGTTCGTATTTGGAATACTGCAAAGAAAATATTTTTGTTTTTGTTTTTATATGGTTTACAGCGTGTTTATGATCTATGCTTGTACTGGCCTGTATTAAGTCGATGGTAAACTCACATAAAATCTCAGAAAATTCAATCGTTATTCCGAATTATGATTCTCATGTCATTGACTTTGAATTGTTGGACATCCCATAGTCTAAGTTTTAGCACGTCCCAGTTGAATGAACTGTTGATAGGTCTGTTTACGAGTTTTATTTGGTAATACTTTCAACCTTCCAGTAACTAAAAATTCTTCGCCGATTTCACTCGCAGAAAACACCGCGTAAGCTTTTAACCGGGATTTAATATTTCTTACGTATTATATATAGAGATAGTGATAGCTATCTTTCTATGCACCGTTACGACGCAACGCGACGTAAGGAATAGTGCGCCGTAGAAATTATATTCCTGTGGGAACACTCGATCAGAATAAAGTACTCCGCATTATTTCCAGTGCAACTTGCCCCTTACTCCGCGGTGCTTCGTTGCGACTTGAAAAAAAATTTCCCTTTTTTTTTCTTCCGACATTAGTAATTGTATAATTCTACCTTAAGTAGGTACTTTTAAAATAGAAAAATATAGGTTGATCAAAAGTTGTAGGTACTTAGGCCATATAGTTGCCAGTTTCTATTCTTTGTCACGTGAATGCAGTCGGGCTATGTAAAAATATTGATTTTGGATGAACATTATATAATGTACTTACCTAATTACGTAGTAATTAGTAGTGTAGTAGTAGTTATATAGTAAAGTAGTAATAGACACAGTTTTACAATACAATAAGGCAATACAAATAGGCAATACTGTGCTATTGGTATTGAGTATTCCTATTTTGTTCTCTGAAGGAACTAACATAGGTGAGTAGTACTGATCAACAACATACCGATTTATGTTGGTTACTCATACAGTTTATAATTTGTTACTAATAAATAAGGAATGAGTAACGAACCTAAATCAGTTTTATTTACTGGGGGCGGGAAATGAGCCAATATACAGTAGAATCCCGATTATCCGAACATCGATTATCCGAACATCCGATTATCCGGACTCATTCGTCTCGGCTCTAATTATTAATTTAAAAATGTTTTGACGTCGCAACGATACATGTTACGACAAGTTTATTCCCGCCTCCGACGGTGTACTCCCGCTCTCATTTGTTTGCGGGATAGTGTTTGTTGTTGTTTCATTTTCTTTGATAGCGTTCAACTGAAAGGTTTTCTTTTATTTTTGTTTACGTTTTGTGTTGGAAATTTAAAATGTCCAAGCGAAAAAGAGTAGTGTTGTCTCTTAAAGACAAAATGAAGATAATTGAGAGTATAAAAAATGGTGAATCTGGCAGTAAGTTGGCACAAATATATGGTGTCGGAACTTCTACGATATCAGACATTAAAAAGAATTGTAATTCCATAATGAAATTCACCTGCGCGCTTGAGCAAGAAGATGGAAGTTCGCAACGTAAAGTCATGAAAAAATCTCAAAATGAAATTCTGGAGAATGCAGTTTTTACTTGGTTCTTACAAAAGAGAGCATGCGGTCCGCCCATATCTGGACCTCTGTTATGTGAAAAAGCATTGGATTTTAATCAAAAACTTGGTGGTGATACTTCTTTCAAGGCGAGCTGTGGATGGTTAGCAAGATTCAAATCCAGACATGGAATTCGAGAACTGGAGATTCAAGGAGAAAAACTGTCTGCTAACGTTGCATCAGCCGACTCTTTTGTTAACGAGCTAAAAGAATTTCTAGATGAAAAAAAATACGATTTAGATTTTGTATACAATGCGGACGAAACAGGTCTTAATTGGAACGCTCTACCAAGCAGATCATTAGCATCGCGACGTGAAAATGCAGCACCGGGGCACAAAGTGAGTAAGGACAGAGTTACAGTTATGGTTTGCGCAAACGCTAAAGGAACACATCAATTGCCGCTGCTACTTATTAGTAAATCAAAAAATCCGCGCTGTTTAAAAAATGTTAAAATACCCTTAATATATACGCTAACCAACAAAAAGCGTAGATGAACACAGATATTTTTCTTACTTGGTATGAAAATACGTTTATTCCTGAGGTGAAGAAATTTCAAAAGGACGTGGGAAAAGAGGGCGATGTATTGGTGTTATTAGATAATGCGTCAACGCACCCTTCCGCTGAAACACTAAATCGAGAAAATGGGAAGTTTACGGTTAAGTTTTTGCCCCCTAACGTAACATCGCTATTGCAACCTATGGACCAAAGTGTCATTGAAACTTTAAAACGTTTATACAGAAAGCAGCTACTGCGTCGTCTTTTATCAGCAGACGACAGTGAAATAGAAACGTTGTTAAAGTTTTTTAAAGAAATTAATTTAAAAGTTGTTGTTATATGCTGGTAGCAGCGTGGAATTCTGTGGAATTGCAAACATTAAAAAGGGCATGGAATAAATTATTAAAATTAACTCTATCTGATTCTTCAATTAAACCGCACGACGATTTTAAAGAAATAACCGAAGCAATGAAAATTCTTAGCATTGGTGAAGGGTGCGATGAAGAGAATATTATGGAGTGGCTAAACTGCGATAGTGAAGACCCTGGATTCCAAATATTAACTGATGAAGAAATCATTGAGGATTTAAACAGTAACGAGAGAGAAGATGAAGAAGAGACTGAAACTGGGGATGTATGTCAAGTACCATCTCACGCAGAAGCTTTTGAAGCTCTAGATGTTGCTTTTAAGTGGTTTGAAAGACAGGACGAATCGGATCCCATACAGTTGTTACAACTGAAGCGCATCAGGGACTTGGCTGCGAGAAAAAGATGTGATTCATTACGTCAAAAACCTATAACAAGTTATTTCCAACCAAACTTTTAAATTACATAGGTATTATGTAATTCATTATCTATCGTTATAGCTCGTTTTTTATATATCGTATTATCTAAGTAAAACCCATTACATAATAAAAAGTTATTAAAACTTAAATATTATTTGATTTGCTTTGAAATCGGTTATCCGGATTTTCGATTATACGGAATACCCCTGGTTTTAATTGATCCGGATAATCGGGATTCTACTGTACGACAATTTTGCATGGGATGGTATGATTTATAACTTCCAATGTAATTTTTATGAGTTATAATATTTTAATAATTTTTTTACATACGATTTAAAAAAAAGTAGCGTGAGAGAATAATCGGCCTATTTAGTCTTTTAAATTAAAATTATCTTTTACATTCCACTGTGTTGCCTAAGTTTTAAAGTCAAAATTTAGCAATATTTAATGATGAGCACTGACTTTTGCTTTTCCGTATCGCATATCTGCAGGTGCCGATGCATCACGTGTGCTTTTCCGTACCGCATATCTGTAGGTGCCGATGCATCACGTGTGCTTTTCCGTATCGCATATCTGTAGGTGCCGATGCATCACGTGTGCTTTTTCGTATCGCATATCTGTAGGTGCCGATGCATCACGTGTGCTTTTCCGTATCACATATCTGTAGGTGCCGATGCGAAACGTGTGCTTTCGATTTACGTATAAATGGTTAATTTTCAGTTAATTTTCGCTGGCCCAGTTTTCCTAAATGGAGCGTGCTCAGCCGTAGCCGAGCTGCTGAGACCAAACTAAATTTCCAAACCAAAAAGCCCGGTAACACTGTAAAGCCAGCAAAGGCCAGCAGCATTATTCTATCAAAGAACCTGTCAATGAAAGCCTTTATAGCCGTACAGGAAGTTTCCATTCAGTCTATGAGTTCTAAGCCTTCTTGCACTTGCATCCTGTGGTTTCGGATTTACTTATTTGAAACGAGAAGGCGCAACAAGTTCTTTTTTATTAACTTCTCATTCAAGCTTAGACTTCCAATTTTAACACTGAGTTGAATTTCATTTCTATTTCCCTTGAAGAAGCACTACTACTATGTATGCAATAACCAATTGGGACATTTAAAAGTTATGGGCGTTTTGGGCTGGGGGATCTATATCAGTTGGGAACAGTTATATGGAGTTTGTGAAACATTTAGTTTTAAATTGGGCTTTACAACAGTAAAATCTACATCACAGTTGGGTTGGAAAATGTCTCAAAAGCGTCCCTGTACCCGAGCTCAAAATGCTATCTTTTATATTTCATAATCAGACATCATTTGTTTTTAATTATAAAATAGTAATTTGTTTATGCAGAAACAATATCTAACAGTTTGACAAATTTTCCTCCATAGTTTCAACCCCTGGACGGATCGGGGTGAAAATTGGCACACATATATATATGTTAGGTCTTGAAATAGGACACAAGCTACTTTTTATCCCAAAAATGTCAAATTTTCCCGGGGGAATAACTATAACCGAGCTTAAACGAGCTATATAGCTACAGCTTATTATAGCAGTTGATGCAGAAACAATATCTAATAGTTTGACAAAGTTTCCTCCATAGTTTCAACCCCTGGACGGATCGGGGTGAAAATTGGCACACATATATAAGTTAGGTCTTGGAATAAGACATAGGCTACTTTTATCCCGAAAAATTCAAGAGTTCCCGCGGTAATACCTATAACCGAGGTCAAACGAACTATAGCTACAGCTATAGCTTCCTATAGCAAACTTCATTAGTATAATAACTATAACATAATAACTATACGATAACTGGATTTAGGGCGGGCAGAGCGGCTGGCAAAATCTAGCAATTTAAAATCTAACTAATTTAGCATGTGTCGTTCCACCTTTACTCGAGGAGGCAACTATAAAAACCTAAGTTTAATGTCCAAAATTAGCCATTATCTTAGTTGCATAATCTGATATCGTCTGGAACATTTACGGACGATCCGTCAACAGATCAACCGACCCATCGGTCACCTTGTGTGTGCGTCTGTCACATTGTTTACGTATAGAACTGCGCGCGTCGTACGTTACTATACGTCGCCGGCTCCACACCATGAACCCATCCCAACGTTGGCCCGAATATTATGTGACAGTTTGTGACACGGGTGACTGGGTGGCTTGCTCCCAACGCATTGCGTCGATTCTCACGTTCCAAGCCCAACGTTGGCCCATGTATTATTCTTCTTATCTACACCTTGAAACAAAATTCCTATAAACGCTTGTTTGTGTGTAAAGTACTTGATGCAGTATGGCCACTGTACGCCGCTCTCTAGTGTCGACCTCACTTCACCTCTGTTACGATCCTGTGACCGTTCGTATACAACAGGCACACACCTGCGCGCATATACATATACACGTTTAAAATAAACTATCGGACTCTATTTTATCCCTTATTAACCTAAATTTTACTTTTATTACTGAACTGTTGGACTTGTTGTTTTGCTTGCTTGCTTGTTTTGTTTTGTTGCCGAATCGCCTCGCGTTTTAAGCGTTTCGTACCTAAACTTTTATTCATTTACATTACAGTGTTGGATTGGTAAGGATACGTTGAATTGTTGATGTTTGTTACTTTGCTACTTTTTAAGGGATCGTATCAAAATGAAAACGGTATCGTTATTAAATTACCTCGCTTGTCTGTCTGTTTGTTAGAGTAGATTATATAACTCTTTATAATGTTCACTTGAAAATTTAAACACATCAGCGTGTTTAAAATGTCTATTGCTGGACGTAGGTGATTTAGGCCATAGTCCACACGCGGGTCCAGTGTGGATTGTGGACTTCTCATATGGAGTTGAATATTCTCTTAAAGTTAATCGTTGAACGTTATATCGGTGCAACGGGAAGGCCTTGGGGGTGCAGTGATAGCGAGGGTGGGCACCGGCCGTGACGGCGGCAGGTGTTCACCACCTGTGACCGCTCCACCGACATTGTACGTCAGAACAAACACCGGCTAGGGACTATTCTGTTACTCAAAGGCTTCGAACTAATAGAAATTATTACACATATGCTTATATGTCGACTAGATTGTGGAAAAACTTTAGCTTGGGACCTAATCATGATTATTTTCACTTCAACCATTGTCCCCAATCCAAATTGAACAGCCCTCTCGCTGTCTAATACAGTCTAATGGGAATGGGAACATTGCCTTACCGTTGGGTGACCGCGTATGTATTTAATGGTACACAGTACACCAATTAAAATGGACTAGAAACCTATTTTCATTTGAATTAGACAGTCAGGGGTTCATTTGCAACCAGCGGCATGATAGTTGTAAATCCTACAAATAGCATAAATGCGAAAGTTTGTATGTTGGGTTCTTAATCACGCTTCTTCCACTGGACGGATCGGGATGAAACTTTGCATACATATAGGTTATATCCTGGAATAGCATAAAGGTTATTATTATTTAATCCAAAAAAAATTTAAAGTGTTCGCGAGAATGACTGTAACAGAGTAACATGAACTATAGCTTGCTATGGCAAACTAAATTAGTATAATTATAAGGAGTTCCACGCCGATAACAGAATTTAGGGCAGACAGAGTCGATAGCAAAGTCTAGTAGTCGATGAGTAAGTAAAAAAATTGCTTATGGCACTTCCGAAACAGGAAGTTGAGTTGAATTACCTATTAGAGTTTGGAAACTTTCTGAAGATTCTAAAATGTCAGTTTATTTGTCGAACCGGACCCAGAACCAGACCGGTCTCAGTGTTTACATCATAGATATATATGTATGGTTTACATAATAATGAGATGGAAAATTACAGCAGAATTGACCTGTGCGCCAAGCTAGATTGAAAATAACTGCATAATATTTGAATTTCGGAAATTGAGTAAAATTCAATAATAATATATTCTATAATATCCTATTTCCACGATTCGTCCGCGTGGACATTTGCAAAAAAAAAGCTTTCAACTGTTTATGGATTTACCTTTTTTATTTTACCAAAAATATTGGAATCCTGATTTTAACTTCCATCCCCGTATTCTTTAACTTTATTTTAAATCTAAAGGTCAAATACCGATTTTTTTTGCATTTAACGCTTAGAGATAACAGATGCATCATTGATTTTACTTCAAAAATAACGGATAGCCATACAAACTTATTTGGATTTTATTTCCTTAGCGAACGAATTTTACAAAAATATATCTTAGTACTTGCTTAACTTATAGCAGAAACCTCTTTGCAAAAGTTTAAGTTTCTTGACATAAAAATATCGCAATTCTCATACAAATTTTCATCCCTTATTTTGCCCTCTAGGAAATCATTTTCCAAAAACAGCGCAACGCGTCAATCTTAGTTTTAAACCTAAAGCCCAAATACTGATTTTTTTTGCATTTATCATTAGATTTCAGCTACAGCTTCTACGACGACAATACGTGACTTGTTTTTATTTTGGCTTTAGGCCTTTTAGGTTTAAAAAATCATCTATTTTTTACTTTAGCAGAGACTCTTAATTTATTGACGAAGATGCAAGATATTAACCGAACGTTCTAACATCTATAGCTATATAAATATTTGTTTCCTTACATAAATAATAAGCAACACGATAGGTATGTATAATGAACTCTATATACATTAGGTAATACCGTGCGGTGGTCTGTTTAAAAGCTTTGTTAAAACTTTATTAAGGAACCGTCTAAGATTGAAATCTCTATTATAAAACCCTTTCAAGGGCTGCTTATTCATTGACAGATGAATGAGCGAGTAATCTAATATTATTTGTACAATCTTCGAATGAATTAAGTATTGTCACTTTTCAATAAACGTTTTTACGTTGAAGAAGTTGTGTAGTATTATTTTTTGTTACCTTCTACGGATTATTGGACTACTATGTGCCCCGTGTTACGGCCTCCCTCTGTACTATGTGCCCCGTGTTACGGCCTCCCTCTGTAGTTTGGTTCGATTTCGGAGGTGCGTAATACAGAAAGAAAACAAGAGATAGAATTAAACAAAAAGTTTTATTACAAGAAGAAATTAAGAAACAGTCTTTGTTAGTGGTAGTGGACGACCTTACTTTCTTCTGGTTGAGCGGTCTGGTAAGGAACTGCAGAAAACTCTCCGTATTCCCATTAAAAAATCCAACTAACGCTAGTGGTGTATTGTTGTTTAACGAATTTCAGGCTGACGAATTTCAAACCCGTTAATCAGGCACGGGAATAAAATTGTTTTTCTCTGTTCATTGCTGCTGACAGTTAGAGTTATGTAAAAAGTGTCACCGCTGCTCGATAGTCTACTGTTCCAGCAAGAGAAAGTGTCAACGTTCTTTTATATTGACTGGTCACTTCTGGACCAGCCAAATGTCAAAACCAAGGTCCTGTCAGGTTAAGTAAAACCTAATTGGTCAATGTCCTTAGCGTTGCCGATAATGGCATCTATTTAAATTCTTTTACAGGATCTCAATTAATTCGCTCGATCAAAAGAATGAAAAATGACAACGTAAAAATGAATTGTAGCGAATATAAGCTGCCCGCGATTTCTCTTTCTCCATTGTATCAAAACTTTCACAACCACTTTAACGCCCTTTGGAAGTTGAATTTTGAAAAATCGTTTTTTAATTTAGAAATAGATTAAGAGGGCGATATAGGCTAGAAAGCTAATTTCTGTAATTCTAACGTTGTGTATGTAAATGCACTATAAATCATTAGATAATCCTATACATTACTATGAGATATATATGTTATATACTTCTTAAGTAATTTATACCGTAATGACGCCTTGAAACTTTATGGTTTGGTATGGAATTTAACGTTATTACCGTTTTGCAGTCACATTTATTGACTTTTTGCTACAACTTAGAGTCCATGCACTAGATAATAAGCTATTCTAATTATTTAACCAACTTTCATTACAAACAAATGCAAAACACGCTTTAAAAATTTGCACAAGTGTTGAATAAATGGTCACTTCCAGATTTTTTATTGCATTAAATACAATTAATGCAAAGCATTCAGTAAGGTAATGCACTAGAAAAAAGCCAGTTGTATAACATATATTTTTTTCAATCCTTTAGATGCAATAGTTTAGCCACAAAATTTGCACAAAAACGGCGTATTTTCGCGCTCTAGCATATACCACAGCCTTAAAGTCAGTAAAAAGTTAAAGGTCTTATACTACAGCAGAAGATTGCGCTATCAAGTTCGGTGCCAATTTTCTCCATAAACAGAAACATTTTCTACAACAATTTTGGTACGTACTCGACTTCGAACATTATAATGTAGTATTTTTTTTTTTAATTAAAAAAAACTAATTTGGATTCACCTCAAGGCTTGGTGTTTTGTTATTTTTTGTTCAATATTATCCCCAATACTCTGGTTTGGAATAAGTATCGAAACAAATTAAAACATAATTTATTAATAGATAGGGATGAGCCAATACTGTTTGAGTCAGCACGTTTGTTTACGATGTACTATCTAGTGACTTCTCAATAGGACAATGTTTCATAAGTTATGTATGCTATGATTCATGGTGCGTAATACCGTAGGGAGTATCGGCTGGCGCCACATTAGCATGCTGCAAGCGCGCTGCGAGCTGTCCTACGGGTTACCGCTTTAACTTTCTATGTCCTAGATGTCGCTAGCGGGTCGCGTCTACTGGTCACTACAACTATTCTGTCTCTATGTTTACAATATACTCGTATATGATCTTTCTCCGTGTGAAGGTCTCAAGTATGTATGTACTAGCTTATGGCCGCCCTAAATTCCGTTATCGGTGTAGGATTTCAACGGAACCTCCTCAATTATAGAAAGAAAACCGACTCATAGTTGACGTTTTCAAGTAGCGAATGTCCTTTCTCGGGACTTAAACTATCTCTATGCAAATTTCATCTGTATCGGTAAGCGGTTTAAGCGTGAAGAGGTTACAGACAGACAAAGTTACTTTCGAATTTATTATATAATATATGGATAATGCAGATTTTTAGTGTTTGCGCTATCCACAGGATTTTCATTGAAAACTTTGGCTAAGGCGATCCGTTTTTAGTATTTTTATTCCATAAGAAAATCATATAAGTACTCAAAGTTTAACTTTTTACTTGGTTTAAGATAATTAGGAATATTAAATATTGATCTATTTATAATACATAATTCATCCTTGCTTAGTATCAAATTTGTGCCTTTTTTCCTAAGAAAAAGTTAGTCTCTAAGATATTTAAAAAACTGATGATCCGATTTATCTTAATCAATTTTCATTGGTAGTATTTATAGTGAAAGTCATTTTTTTTATTCAAATTAAGATTTTACAAACACTTTTGAATCGTCAAAGTTATGAAATACTATTTTTTAATATAATATAAATAATTTAAAATAATTAAATAAAAGCTCTATTATCGTGGCGTGTGCAAAAAAAAAATTATTCACTTTTTAATGTATGGAGAGCTAATCCTAAAAAATTGTTTTATCATAAAAGACACATTTGTGTAAAATTTCATTAGAAACCGTCCAAAGACGACGGCGAAATTATAAGGCGGTGACATACGGATGGACGGACGGACATGACGAATTTACAAGGATTCCGTTTTTGCCCTTTAGTTACGGATCCCAAAAAATGACAATTAGTTTCTTTATTGTTATTTGTTATTTTAATTTGAATCCAAATGAGTTGATGTATTTAGCTTTTTTTTTAAAAAAACTTGTCTTTTTTACCGTGAATAATTACGACTTAATTGAATGATAATTGATACACACAGGTATTCTGATCATCAAAGCGATCTTCAGTCGATAATTGAACTAGAGTATCGGTTGCAATCTTAGTAAGGGTTGTCACACTTGATATTTTTATTTATTTCATTTGTCATCAAAACAAAGATTTTTTTACATGAAACATGTATCGATGCTTTATAGATAGGGTTGCCATAATAATTGGGAACTGATACGGGACGTTTAAGGTAATATTTCTCGAGAATAGCAATAAGTTTTAAAAAAAATATTTTTTACTGTCAAGATCTTGATACATAAGATAATTATGAAGTCCTGAATCCCAAACTAGTTAAAAAATCAATAAATTGACGATTTGCGACAGTCGTATTGCTACATACGTGTATATTAACAAAAAACGGGACGTAATAGCAATATGGGACAAGGTTCTCAAATATGGTGACAGTCCCGTATATACGGGACGTATGGCAACCCTATTTATAGAGCATGTATTGGTGGGACCTGCCAAATAACTTACGTTATTTAAAAAAAAGTGTGAATAGGACTTGTTCTCAAGTACAAGTAGTTTGTACTACATTTTTCTTGCTATTCCATCAAGTTTTGCATGTCTCAACTCAGTCATTATTAATCTATTTATAACTACAAAGTCTCGTACCTACTTCTGAATGGCTCGTAACAATGGGTAACCTTTAAATAGATTTTGAAAGTCTACTTGTGATGTCGTCCTCGTAGTTTAGTATCAATTATATATTATAATGCCAATAGAATAAATAATTACAGCCATTAAAGTGTGGTCGGGTGAATTTTTATGGGCTCTTCTATTTTGGTTGCTGTTTTCTAATGGATGTAACTATGTACATGAGCGATTAACGTGTAGAGGCGCGCACGATAACGTTTCTCCCCGTGTCAATTTTGTTACTTTTATCAAATCTATGAGTTTTTAACAAATTGACACGCCATAGCAACGTGGCCGTACTTCACATCGATGGGCCGTACTTAACAAAACAAAAAAGTCCCCTAACTACCCCCGTGCACGCTATGTAGGTATGCCCTTAAAAGTTGTAAATGGTTTAAGGTTTTAGTACTAGCAGAATACATTACGACAAGTTTTTTTTTCTTTACTTGACGCTACTAACACTAATGTTTTTTTTTATTATATGTTTAGACTGAATGCGTTATATACATCGATCAACTACCACCGCGATTACATTCATTCCTTCGATCAATTCATTCATTTTTTTTGCATGGAGGCAGGTTCCAAATATAATAGAATATATCTATTGCGCTGTTAGAGTTTCTTCGTCGAAGGTTCCTACAGCTTATTAAAAAAACTCAAACGTGTGGGGAATGTTTTCAACTTCCAATTTAAAAATGAAATATACAACTCACTTATATTGTTTACTTTTTAAGTTTTCCAATTTCTATAGAACGAGCTAGAGAGCTGTCGTAAAGTTATATGTCCTAAATAATTTGCGTTTTAAATACATCGAATCTAGCAATATTTTTTTATATTAACACTGACTTGTGAGAATGTAGTTTCCTTAAGAGTAACTTCAGATGTTGTATGTTTCTAAATCATCATCATATCATTTCAGCTTAATTGGTCCACTGTCCAGCATTTCTCTCGGTCCTCTGCCTTCCACATCCAGCTATCACCAGCCACCCTTTTAAGGTCGTCGGTGCGCCGAGCTGGAATGCGCTTCGCCTTCCTATACGCGGTCCCCACTCTGGGACACGTCTGGCTCCATCGACCATCGGTCCTCCGACAGACGTGACCAGCCCACTGCCACTTCAGCTTGCTGACTCTGCAACCTATGTCGGTGACTAGTTCTCTTGCGAATGTCCTCATTTGACCCTCACAGATACTCTGAGGATAGCTCGCTCTATTGCGCGCTGTTTCCAAATAAAGAGTATTAAATATGAACTGGTTTTTCATATATATAATATTTTTATTGTATTGTTTACTCTTTGAAAGTGATGCATTAGATTTCCTTATTTTTATTGTTGAACTAAAGCGAATATGACGCAGAAGTAACTCGATACTGTCTTATGAATTAGATATTAATGATTCATATTGGAATGTTTGTGTCTTCTAGGGTTGTCAAATGCACTGGAGATTCCGGTAATAATGATTAACATCCCGAGCTCCCGGGACGCAATAATTTGTACCTTTTTTTGTATAATAATTATTATTTTCACTAACCAATTAAATAAATCGCGCATAAAGATACGCTAGTCTGCCGTGTGCTCCCTGGATTCCCACGTCGCTACGCCCTGTGCCAATTACCTATTTTGCATGCCGCATGCCACAACCACCCAAGATCTTCTTGAAATTAAAAGACCAAAAATGTCTATCTGTCTGTCCTGAATAAAAAAAAAAACACGTTACATTTTTTGCTTTCCATTCCTGTTTATATGCATGATGGAACAAGTGTTGAGCAAGGAAGAAAATTGAATGAACATTTCTTTTGTAAAAGCAGAGTTAAAGGTTCCTACTAACAAACTTCTTTCTTTCATAAAAAAACCTTTTATGAACTAAAAACCGTCAAATATTAAATGCTTTTCAAAGAAGCAATAAATATGTAAATAAGAAATATTTGTGACTTCTCTTAACAACCTCTCAATCCATTAGCTAAAATCATATTCCGGGTTGGTTCTTTTGCGAGCTGGCAACCCTAGTGTCATTTCATGTGTAGTTCCGTAACTGTATCTGTTGAAGCGCTTGTTTGTCAATTTTAGTAGGGTTGTTGTAGTGCTTCATGTATCGTTTACGTGACACAGGACATGTAGCACACAAGGCTGCATCCACGATACTGCCCACTAGACCTATACTTACAATAAGTCCACAGTCGCTCTACCGCTGAGCGACTTGCGCTTCTATTTAAGCCTTTTCTAGGCACCAATGGCTCCCACTTTTAGAGTTAGCAGTGAGCTTAAATAAATATTAACAACATCTGAATCTGACGCCCCCTTTCTTGAAAACCGAGACTCTAACAACCGTCAGTCACAGACACAAGCAAATTGCTATACCCTGACCCAGTAATTCGAGGATACGCAGTGTCAATATTTTCTAAATATTTTTTTATCAACTTCAACTGCAACTTAATCTTTTTAAGCCACAAATGGCCTATATTCCTCCTACCTATTACTATTAAAAAATGTTAATTGATTTTCCCTTTGGACTTATACATAAAGACATTATTATTAATCTTTATTAGAGCTTTAATTCGCAAAAAAATTATGTTAAATATTATAATAAAAGCGACGATCTCGATGTTATACGCTTTTATTTAGGCTGGCTGTACAATTAATATTGAAGAACTTCGAGAAATAAATAAATGTAAATTTAACATTACTTCTCTTAATGACCGGCAAAGTAGGGTAATTTGTGAAGCTGGCTTGGTGCTTGTGAATTAGTACCAATAAGGTAACCTGACCCAAATAAGGCCTGTATTTAAAATTTACTGCCTCGTGAATTAAAATTGCCGCCAAAGTTCGTTATAATGATAGAAAGTTTATAGAAATGTGTTATTTGATTCTGAACCAATTTTGCAAATTTTATTGCTGTCACTCACGTGTCTGTCTATCCGTCGTCTGTCTCACAAGTTTTACAGTCAAACGGTTGGAGCTACAGTATTATTTTTTTTACAGTTTAAACATCTTGTTGACTCAAAGCCATAGAAATTGGCAAAAAAAATTAAAAGGGCTCCCATACAGTTAAAGGCTTGCAAAAAAATCCATCGACTAGGGTATCGTTGTTTAGATCTCGTTGAGTAAATAAATACTGTATTCTTTTGTTATAAACAATAATTGAAAACAAAGGAATGAGATGCCACCGAGAATAATTTTTAATTTCCCATTTTTTTTCCCTATTACAACTAACTTGATTTTGTAGTCAAATGCGTCAAAAGCACAGAAGGGATTCACTTACCCACTACCACTACTATGAATAATTCTACCATTTGGACTTCTTTTATTCTACATTTGGTACGGAACACCTAGCCGGTTTTTAGGGTTCCGTACCCAAAGGGTAAAAAACGGAAACCTATTACTAAGACTCCGCTGTCCGTCTGTTTGTCACCAGGCTGTATCTCATTAACCTCGATAGTTAGACAGTTGAAAGTTTCACAGAAAATGTATTTCTGTAAGAATAATATAAATATTTAAGGGGGCTCCCATACAACAAACGTGATTTTTTTTGCTCGTTTTTGCTCGATATTGAATAAAGGCAACAGGTAGGCGATTGAAATATTCACAGAACATTTTGTTATATATTCACTTTAAAAATAAATAATTAAATTTAAATAAAACAAATAATTAAGGGGGCTCCCATACAACAAACGTGACCTTTTTGCCGTTTTTATAGATAATGGTACGGAATCCCTTGTGCGCGAGTCCGACTCGCACTTGGCCGGTTTTTAAATAAGTCAAATATCCCGGCACTATCTTAAAAGCTTCGGTCATGTTCATCTAAATCAAGCTGTTCACTGAAAATAGTTCGACATACTTGTCAGAGATATCGACAGTTTTTAGTGATTGTGCATGAATAGCTGACTTTTGATTTGAGGCACTAACTTCAAGCTGTGAAAACCATGCTAAATGTAGAACTAACGTTTATATAGAGAGTTGCAATATTTTGTCTCGTTTTGCGTCTGTCACCGCCGACTATCTAAGTGAAAAGCGTAAAAAGTTTTATTGAGAATTGTTAGTTCAATATCTACTGGACAGTCTATAGCTACGTAAAGTACTAAATGAAAACATGAGACGACGTTTATTATCCTGATATTTTATACTTACTATTATGTACAAACATGTTAAAAGCTGCCTGGTCAAGGGTAGGCGGTGCCTTTCTGCCTATAGGGAGTGCACGCCACTTGGTTTGGATTAACATTATTATTTTTTTTCTGCAAAACCGCGGGGCAAAGTTAATCGTGTTTTTTTTAATAAATTTTTTATAGAGGTTGAACGCAGTTTTTATGATAGGTCATATAGGGGTTGACAAGATTGAAAAGGTAA
Organism: Apoda limacodes; assembly: GCA_946406115.1. Lineage (NCBI taxonomy): Eukaryota > Metazoa > Arthropoda > Insecta > Lepidoptera > Limacodidae > Apoda > Apoda limacodes. The sequence goes on along the minus strand of OX291560.1, from coordinate 21,075,068 downwards.
GGAACCACTGCAACACAATACCATTCAAGGCAAGCTATAGGAAAACTAGTCTACTATAAATATAAAAATAAAACTGACTAGTAAGTAGTAGGTACCTATAAATGTATTTTCATTCAATATATTAGGCGAAGAAGGTGAGTAATTAATCAACTATTAGGTACACTATTGCCCCTTCTTTTAGTGACAGCCGACTGTCCAGGTAGGGAGTGACAATTCCTGACACTCGATACTTTGTTACTGAGTACCGCTTTTGAGTGTTGGATTGACGTCAATGGTGATGTTGTACAATGGCTCGTTAGTGAACAGATTTGGAGCGTCTTCCGACCGAGTGAGGACCGTCACGTTGACCAGGGTCAGCTGGTGATTAACACACCAAATATAACGAACCTTGTTATTTTTAAAGCGAAGCTCTGGGGATGTTGGTTCTGCATGGAAAAATCCGATGTTCACATGACAAAAATCACGTATTCCCAGCGTTGGCGCATTTAAACGGCCATGTAAACTTAAACTAAGAAAACAAAAGACAGGGAAATAGTCATTCTATCATAAGACATTTATATAGGATTGATAGAATAGCGTAAAATGGTTTTGTTGTGATCTTTTATCTGTTGTGTTAATTAACCGATTAATCCGTTTCTTCTCGCATAATATCTGTCACACCATAATTCCATTGAATTCCATTTTGTTCTGGTTTACTAACTCAAATGAAAATTTAAGTTTGCAAAAATAAAAAAAAAATGTTTATGAGCTCCATTTGTCATTCTTTGTCTTGGAGATCTATCGCTTCTATAGAGAAACTACTAGTCTACGATCAAAAGTTACGGATATAAAGCCGTTTCCAGTTTGACAGCTACCGTCCGAAATGAAGATTTCGATGAAATCTATTACTCTGTAAAGTTAAATTTACAAAGGAAAAGCCTGTGGGAGTAATGACACTTTTTACGAGCAAGTGTGATAAAAAACTATCAATATACTTTTTACAGACCTACTACTTTTTACAAACTAATATTTTCATTTCAGTAAGTAAACCCGAACAAAACACTTGTATTTTCTTCAATGGAACTATAGTGTGACAGATATTCATCGATGGAGTAAGTGACTACACTATTCGTTGGTGGTGTCATGGGGACTAAAAATCCCCTTGACACCACCTGTGGTGTGAGCTGGTGGTGTCACGGGCCCTAAAGGAAATATTTTATCAAAAACGTGTTTCACGTAATTCTTTCCCATTTAAAAGGCTAAATAAAAAAAATTCAATTTTAAAAATGACAGATATATGCATTTTCTCCATGAATTTTTTAAAATCCCTTCTTAGTTAAACTCTTCACATAAAGAATTCACGGGTCGAATTTCAATTGTCTAGCTAGACCCAGTGGTTTTAGCTGTGCGTTAATAATTATGTCAGTCAATCAGTCAGTCATTTTCATTCTGATTTTATTCAAGGCTGTGACAAAAAAGTCTAGGATGTTTCTCTTTATCCGCGTTCTTCAGTTTTGCCAATAAAAATGACGTCTGTTATCGCACATATATCAGCCGTGCAACATATCCACGTTTTTTATATATCTACCTACTTTAGTCTTACAGTTTCTTGTGAAGTATTTCTTTTGAAACTACCTCATAATACATAACTGTTTTCTATTCCACTCCTGCATGACCGATGACAATATTTATGGTTAAAAAATCTGGCTAACATCCTCCGTAACTTGAAAGTAGAAGGTTACAGACAGCTTGGCGCTCGCTGAGGTCGTGGACCAAGATGCAGCTATCTTATTTAGTGATTCATTTGTAAACAAAAATTGAGGACACGTTCTAGCTGTTATTTTTAGCGGAAAAAAAAACAGTAAGCTGACGCTGGAAATAAGTCCCAAAATGTTGTGCAGTCAATTTTGATATATTTGATAAATTCTCTAGATCAGAGAGGTTGTTGCCTACTATCGGTGATATACTGCAAAATTATTAAGATATAAGCGATTAATTCAAATTTTATAAGTAAACACTTCTTGCGCATTAATGATACATGAAATATATCCGTTGCTAATGGATGTTAATCTTAGAAGAAAATACTTTCGAAATATTGCAGACATCGTGGCATATCTATTTTCCACTCTTGACATATGACATAAGGCATACTATTTAAGTATACATTAAGGTTATGTTGTTTTACTTTTATGATCGACTCTTGAAGCTGTCCGTCGAATCAAATTGACAGTTAAGAGTCCGCTTACAGGTGTATCTATTTATACGGAAATATTTAGTGATGCTCCCATAATAATTATTAAGTAAAGTAAAACAAAAACTGAGTTTCTTGCATATTGTGCTATTCGACGATAAATTATAATATTTGAAAACTCGTGTTTGTATGAGCAGTTTTAAAGAAGCCATCCGAGTGGGCGTATTGGTCTTCAAACTATTTGAAAGTCGTTGTCTCTTAAAGTTTATGTCATCAATCACTACAACAATCGAAATACGAGGAAAGTCCTCTAAGAAAATTGCTCTAAACCGAAACCGAAATAGAAGTGACGAAATCCATACTAATATTATAAATGCGAAAGTAGACAGAGTTACCTTTTTAAACCACTGTACGGGTTTAAATGAACTTTGGCATAGGCTTTTTGAAAACGTCAAGCGTGAGTCGGTTTGTTTTCTACGTATAATTTTCTGTACGTGTGTTTGTCACCTAATTCCTTCTTAATGGCTGCAACGATTTGGGTGGAATTTGGATTAAACATTTCAATGGGTTTCTGGATGGTTTGAAAACACAATTGGACCCGGTAGATGGCATTGCAGTCGGTGTGTCACTGATCTCCTCAACAGCAGGGACGATTTTAATAATATTCTTTGTGTACGATCGAGTGTGTCCCTGCAAGGTTTGATAAAACAATTGGACACCGGTAGGTAGCGCTGCAGTCGGTGTGACACTGATATTTTCTTAAAAGGCAAGTTTTGAATGTACGACAATGATTTCAATATTCGCCGCACTGATTGCGACTCCATTATTATCATATACCACAACTTCAATAATTGTAATACACATATATCAAAAAGACATATTACATAGAACGTAAAAGACACATAGAGAGGGCAAGCTTAAAATCATAAGGATTTAAAAAAAGGCTCGCCTTATGGTGGAAACCATAGAAGATTTGGAAGAAAGTTAAAAATCAAATAATTTGGACATAGAGGCCATAGTAAACATAGTAGATATCCAAAAATGAATACTCAACCGTAAATTCGTTATAAGTAATTATGGAATCGCAAAATTTAAAAAATGTACCTCAATGTAAAATTTAAAATATCACTTATTTAATGCGGCGCTGCTTTTCCGGGCAGGACAATGTCTGCCAGGTCTGGTATATTATACATGCGAAAAATAACTCAGTCTGTCTGTTACACGGGAAGGATAAGTTACATAGGCTATGTTTCATCCTGGAAAATCCAAATGTTCTTGCGGGAGTAACTATAACCGAATTCCACTAACCGAATTCCACTAACGAACCATAGTTGCAGCTTTAGCTTGCTATAACAAAGTTCTTTAGAATAATCAAGTAGTTGCCGTAACAATCTCACGCCGGCCGCCGAAAACCAAATTTAGAGCGGGCGAAGCCGCTGGAAAAACTTGTATATTATAAAAATACATATTGAGAGCGTGACCAAAATCATTTGCATATATATAAATAATTACATACATAATATATAATAACTCGTTTAAATATATTTGTATGTGTCTGTATGTTTTTGTTTGTGTGTGTGTGTGTGTTAGTGTGATGTGTGGTTGGTTGGCAACACAAATACCCAGTGGTGAGTAAATAATTGTAATCATGTGTATAAACTTTGTTATCTACCTATCGGCATTATTAAACAAATATTTCTACACTAGATATTTTGTACTTTGAGTATATTCATTCATTTTACGATCATATGTATGAAATATTGTTATCAATTGCTTACACTTTTAATTCTAAGTACTGTGGTTGAAACCTATAAAGATTGCATGCCGTTATCTTTGAAATTATTATTTTATTGATATAGGTACAATAAATTCCAATGAAATATATTTACCTAAAGTGTCACAGTGCTTGCATAACTTTTTTTTAGGTTCCATTTCCGTATCGGAATGGTTAAAAGGAATGAGTAAATTTGCCAAAAAAGTAATGATAATCGGATATTTCTAGTATCCAAAACATAAAAAAAAATATAGAACTTGCTTAAACCTTAACTAGTACGTACAGGTTAAAGCTATTCAAACACACAGTCACATTTTGAAACTGCATATAGTTAGAGCAGTCATCAAAACTTCTGCATGAAAAATGTTCTAATGTTTTATATCGATTTATTAACGTAGGTACCTAAAAATGTATTCTACAGTTCAAGGCCTTCGTATGCCTATAACCAATGGGGGGTAGGGGTGGGCTTGTGTTGGAGCCACTACAGCTAAATTTTGGTGATTCGTGATATGTATTAAGGCTGCGCCCTACATGAATGTGCAGTTTTCTGCTTGTTTTTAAAATCGATTCCACTGTCCTTTTGCAAGTTTCAAAATGAAAAAAAATAACATGGCTTTCCACATTCTTTAACTAACAAATTACTGTATTTGTTTAAAGATATCTGTTGAAACATCACTTTAAAAAAATAACGGCCGAACCTCTCGTTTTTCTATTTTTAATTCGAACTCATTATCAAGTTGTAGCGGGAACATATTTTATTTCATGAAATGTTAAGTAACTATAAAGCTAAAAAAATTACTGTAATAGAATTTTTATATCATATGTGATGTAGCTGTAATCAATTGTTTTCCACTTTTTATGCTAAGTTTTATGCCTGTCTATAATAAATTTTAGCCACTGAAAAATGAGCTCTATGTTAGATTAACAATGTCGATTTCAGCTTAACGCGCATAAAGCAAATGTAGTATCTTAAGAGCTACCATAATATCACAAATTCTGTAAAGAAAGACATTATTCGGTCTAAAAAAATAGAATCCCTTGATGATCAGACAGACAAACAGGCAAACAAGCAGACGGACAAAAAGTGTAGGCTTATTAATAGGCTTCCATTGGCATTTATGTAGTACGGAACCAAACGTAAAATTTGGCTATATATATTTTAGAAAACAGTTTCCAGGGGTTTGTTTTATACATTTCCATGAACTCCCTGATGTTTTTTTTCGCCGATCGATAGCGGCTAGGATCTGGCGATGTGAACGTGGGTTTTCAGACGCAAATGACACGTGTGGATTTTGCAGCCTTTTCCTTCAAAATCGGTCGTGATTTTTTTTATCATTTCTAATTAATAATTAATAAAGTATTTACTGATATTTATAAATAATTTTGTATTTTGCATATACCATTTTGGGAAGAGACAAGCGTTGTCGTTTGTTAAGAGTCGATCTGAGATCTAAGGTCCCTAAAGTACATAATCTGCGTGTCGCTACTTTTTGTAAAATACGCTGCATCTTCCTTCCTTCTGCATTGTAAAGACGTTTCATCAAATTCACGTCAAAAAACTTTTGGAACTGATAGTTTAGAAGTTGGACTACAGTTGGAAAGACCCGTAAAGTGCGAGTTGGATTTGATTGGATAGGATTTTAAAAAGGTTGTTCATAACCCAAAATTTATTGGATTTGTAAGTTTATACCCAAGCACGTCCTGTTTTATTTTGTGAACAAAACTTTAGATTTTTCATAGTTTATCCTGTAATCCATAGGTAAAGAACGTTTTTCTTTTTTTTTTAAATGTTATGCTCAGTATTTTCGGAGATAAACGGTGGGGGAACTGTACTTATTTTAAAACTGCAAAAAAAAAAAATAGTTTGCAAACTGTCGCTTTTGTAAGTTCGTACTATGCCCGATATAACAGATTTACGAACTACTTTCTGTATTTTCTTCAAAAGGCTTAGGCCTGAAGATAAATAATTTAAGGCTTAAATAGCTTTTATTTAAGAAAATAAATGAAATTTTGGACCATTCCCTCCGCCCTTATTATATTTCGGAATTTTTTGAGACCCTCACAACAAGCCCTTTTATTTGATATGTCGTCACACTGTACATTTTGTAGATCTTTTTAATTATATTTCACTCCCCGGAATTGACGCCCCTTATTCAAAACTTATTTACGTTACAGGCACGTATTTGGGTCACATAAGCCCCTAGTGTGTACCAAATTTCAACTAAATCGCTCCAGTAGATATGCAAAAAATTGGGTAAAATAGACCGATAGACAGACACACGAGGGATCCCCCGCCTTTTTTTAGTCGCACAACGCACGGAACAATAAAATGGGTGAAAACGTTCCGTAAAGTTTGTTTCTTAAAAATCGAAATACAAGAAATGGAGAAATGTGGGTTAAATTAAATGTGTCTAATGTTTTATTAGTAGATATGAATTGACTACTGTTGTAAATGGCATAGGTATACAAATATTTCCACAAAGATACCCACTCACCCACGTTCTCATATTGGGTTTTAATATCGAATTTACGATCCATTCAACCCCAAAGTCAATAAATGATTTTAGTTCAACAATATCCGGTGAATGGGTCATTTATTTGTATGAATAAAGCTTTCAATTTGTGTTATAAATCTGTCATAATTGATCTGGAAAGTTTCCATCAATTTCATCAACGCGATTTCCTTGTGTTTCATAGCTATTTTGGTTGAAGCATTGCATTGCATTGAAGTTTTATATTTTGGGAATCCCCTCATACGTCTTCGTATAGTAAAAAGATGCTCGTAATTTTGGATTGTATTAAAGTGGCGGTGAGATGTCGCCGTACTTCGCACAAACCAAAGTCAAGACAACTAACAATTAACAATCTATAACAATATTGGTTGCCCGTAACTGGGACTCGAACCCGGGACCTATGTTTACTTACTTTATTTATATTTTCAGGTATATCAAAATAAATAATCATAATTGATGTATACTTGTTAGTGTAATTAGTGACAATAAATGAAATAAGACTCATTGTGAATTGAAAAAGAAAATTGTGTTTGATTACACATTTACATAATATCAAAATAATTATTAATATAATATAAATACTCCTGCCTAAGGTTCCGTAACTCTTCTAATGATAACTGAAACGATGGCTATTTTCGTGATAAAAGTACCAAGTCCGCAATGACGTCACAAATCAATATGGCTGAACCGCAAACACCGCCTCAAGCTCGTGAGGAAACTGTTAGCACCAGCGCTCACAATAGCACCATGAACGCCACAAGGTTCTGGGTCTACAGTCGTGACCACATCTGGTAATTTGGCAATCACGACCAGTCTAATTTTGTGCGTATTTTCAGCCAGATTTGAGCGGTTGATACTTAGACCGCAGGCACAATCATTAAATCCTGGTTAATCAATACATAAGTCTTGTAAGTCTTTTGATAAAAATCCATGAGTTGTTGCCTCCAAACTCCAAATGCCGTGAGATAAACGATATAACAGACTGTGGGACATATCTCGCACGCAGGACATGTTAGGACATGGTAAACATCATCAATCAAGTTGCATTCAGGACAATCAGAGGAAGCTACTTTTTTCATTCAGAATGCAAACTTCTTAGATGGAATATGTTCGGAACGAAGTCTCAAGTTCATCATTATGCCCTTTCTATTCATAATGCAATTTTTAATCCATGAAAATCTATGGGGCTATGTGTGCATGATTTTTTACCATATGCCCCTTCCCTTTCGTCAAAATATTCCTTTGATAGTTCCATACATTAAGAATGTACTAACGGAATACGTCCTTCGGGTTCGAGACTCACGCCGGTCGAAGGGACTCTCCCGAGAGCGACGACCCAAGCCGACGCTCCCCCCGCGGGATGGCCTTGGTCGTTGGGCGGTATAAGGGTTGAGACTCCTTCAGAGTCTTGCCCCAAAAAGCCCGGTGACGCAGTAATGGCTGTAACAGCCAACTGCATTGACAGCTCAGAAAAAAAAAAACGGAATACGTTCTGTATAGCAAGGAACGATTGTTATTATTAGACCATCGGTTAAAGCTTTTTTAGCTTAAGTATCTGCTCTTCTATTAGCCCGCAGTATACATTATACATATAAATCACGAATAGACTAAAATCCAGTCTAAATCTATAGTTTTATACGTTAAAATTAAACATTAATAACATTTTTTTGCAAATTTGATGTGTTGTATGTTATTCTCTACTAGCTACTAAAGGACAAACGGACTGTCAGTTGAATAGATTTTATTACAGCAATAGGGCTTTGTTCCGGTTCCACCGTTTATATAATTCAAAAACACTTTTTTTCTGTTATCATTTATGGTACCGATTACCGATACGGGTTTCCATTTTGTTAATCTTATCATGATTTCTTTAAATACTGAAGCCAGTTCCTCCCAGAATATCTTTTCCCCTCTAGTGGTTCGGCTCCACAAGTATACTATTATAAATTAGCCGAGCAAACGCCCTCGACCGTGTCTGCTCAATTGCGAGACAATTTTAATTCAGTTCACAATTGGTACGTCATCCTTAATTGGAATTTGTTGAGGACGTTCAGTAATTGGGGTTCTGCTAACATCATGGCGGCATCTCAATGTCTGTTCTTGTAACTTGAAGTTTATAAAGAAAAATAAATAAATATGACGATTACGTTTTAAATATATTAGTAGTTTGGATAGACATAAAATGAGTAGTCAGCAAGAGTAAAACCAAGAACAGACCCTTGTGGAACGCTTATCAACTAAGGTGATACCGCGGACTTCAATTCCTGATTTAAAATAACATTTAGTGCATTACTATTGCAATATAGTATTTTAGCTTTTGTATGAGCTTTTGGCATAATGATAAAAATCATTATATACATGTTTAAACATCTTAATTTAGTCTAAGATTATAGACATACCGAGTAAAGCTGTAAAGCGACAGTTGTAAATCGTAATGCACTAATCAATTACTTTAGATACGTGTGTAAGAAATTGTTTAATTATGATTTTACCAAATGCTGAAATGACATAAAATGTAATAAGAATAATATAGTCGGTAGTAGGATCTTTAGTAACTTAAATTACTTACTGTACTTTTTGATGACTCTTAAGTTGCGTTAAGTATAATATAACTTTGTTACGGTTGTTACAAAACTAAAAAAACGCACTAATCATCTAAAGAGACTAACAATTGTTCTTTCAGTTCCAATATTTTATTCCTTGATAAGTGATTTTGTTTTCGATGAACAGACAGGAGTTTGTGTTTGTTTATTTTTGTATGATTTCGGATAAACACACGATATCAAGTACATTGTGCCTTCACCTGGTGTTTATCTGCAAGTTGTTAGACAGGGAATCTTTTTATAGCTTGTGTATAGATAGTTGCGAGGTCGTACGATTTATGTTCCTACTGTTATATAATCTATAGCTATGTGTCAGAATATGTTATTTTTGAAGGGATTGGCAACACACTTGATATTGCTTTTGTTTTGGTTTGTTCTCTGTAGGTTTAGAATCAAGTGTGACTATTAGAATTTTAAAATGCAAGTATTTCTCATTTCATATTCATATATAATTTAAGTCATGCAGGCTTATTTACAGTTTTTTTTTATAAATATCACTCATATCGTTTATAATTACTTTTTATTCCTTTACATTTATCAAGGAATTTTGAAATTTTGATCTATCCCTAGAAAAACCATATTCTAAGAATTTCAATGTTCAAGTCATATTTCAAAATATTGCATCCAATTTTTAACTTAATCTAAACATGAATAAACCATCGCCCCACCCAGCCCAGCCTCCCTGGACTGTAAATAAGGGTTTTCTGAAAAACGTTTGACTCTTACAATTTCTCCGCATATGTTAATTGTGTATTGTAAAGGTAACGACCTCTCACTTAAGAAAATGTGGAAATAGAATGCTAGCGAACGTTCGAGCTAAGTAAATACTTCTCGCGACGTGTACTGAAGCGTCAGATTTAAATTTACACTTCTTGATATAAATAGCTGATCGATTCTTTGATCGTCTGATCAAATCTGGCAAAATGGCAAACTATCCTGCCCCTAGTTTTTTATTTTACCTTTTACTACTAAACAGTTGGTGATTTAGGACTTTTGTGACATAATACAAAGCCACCTTAGTTAAACTGTGTTGCGGCGTTGAGGTTACACTTATTACGCAAGGACTAAATTGGTTGTTGAAGAGAAGCTGGCCCCCCCCACATTATGTTGTGGGTCTGTGTTCAATCACTATATCCTACTGGGGATTAAGACCATGACTTTACACTTTATCTTAATAATATCAATTTGATTTAGATTCATGTTAAGGTTGTCAATTAATCTGGGTTCGTGGTCTAACAGTCACTCAGACACCCAAGTGTTGAGTTTCGGAACTATCCTAATAATTCCGGTGTCAATTACTTTCTTAGCAAGGGTATTCTAGTTTTAAGAACAGTAAACCAACTTACTTATATAATGACACATTCTTTTGTGTTGCTAACTCATAACCCGATGTACTGTAATCCTAGTCTTCAGATTCTGTTTGTTTCCTTGTGTCAGAAGAAAGCACACATGCACATTTAGCCAGATTTAAAATCTATTAATTGATGGTTTTACAGGAAATGCCCAATTGTAAAGTGTGTCTTAAGCGCAACTGATTTTACGTTCTGTTCTAGAAAATCCTATCGCAGCAAATATATTAGCACATCTGTATCTCCCAAGACAAGACGGCACCTTCACAAAATACCTTTTAACAAAAACTTGTAAAACAAGTTTTGCAATGGCCTCAATCTGTATAGAGAATATACAAGATCATAATGTATTTAAAATTCACACGGATATTATCTCTGCATTAATTGTTATACTTAAATATCATTAATTGATCGCAATCTGCTTTTTAAGGTAACAAGTTTTTGCTTAATTGTAAATCAGTATTTTTCTATAAAAATCGCGTATGCAGAGTTGTCGTATTGCTCTTGACTTGATTGATTTCGTCAGCATTTTCACGGAGACTCCATTATCATGTTTGCTTCTGCGCATTCGCCGCCGGTGTGTCTCTACTTACATACTTTGTGGTCAGTCTGTGCTTAGACTCCGGCCGGACCGCACGTCAGGCCAACGCTCTAACTAAACGTTTAAATCCCTCGAGCGGTACATCGCGTTCACAGTGCTATCTACTAGTAATAAAACATGGTGAATTAACTTATCAAATTGTGGTAATAAATTAGTGTTTCGATAAAATTGTCACTGACAATAAAAACGTTGTAATTCTGTTATCTCATTGACAAGTATTGCAATTTCAAATTGATTTATGTACATTGTTGATAACAAAGATAAGATTTTGGACGTCATTGTTGGTACAAGAATTTGGGGGGATTAGTGGATTATCGGGCATGTTGTTCACCGTGTTCACCGTGTTCATCTGAATTTAGGGTGGAATGAACTAAAGCTTGTGAGAGTTGAGAAGATGGCTCGACTAGCCAATGGGGCTGTCCATTTATACCAGCGTCTTCAGGAACTGTATCCCCATAAGATGCTATTGACAACTCAACAGGTTTGTTACAATGATTGTCTTTTGTACCGATTATTCCAAGATGACTCGATTATTTATTATTTTTGTACATTTTATGTATAAGACATAGTTCATAAGGTACTCGTCAAAATGTTATCAAGATCAGTTTGAATTTGAAAGATTTTAGAAAGAACTTGCTTTTGGATTTTTACGTTTTATTTATTATTGTCTATTATATCGAAATAAATAAATTTATCTCACACTAATGAATTGTAAACCGTTAGTGTAACTCAGTTAATAAATTATAGGTTATTTTTTTATTTCAAGTTATTCAGGATAGAAATTTGTACCACGTGTAAAGTAAGTATTTTAAGCATAAAATCATCATCTTACTAAATAGCGATGGTCAGTAAGTTTGGTTTAAATAAATAAAAATCGACAATTTTTTAAAGAGAAAAAACTTCAAGATTCAGCCAAAAAGTTAAATAGGTGAATTCCGTACTAGGTAATTTATTTGATAGATGTATTTACACAAACAATAATTTTATCAGTATCCAATGCAAAGAACACCCTTAGCTCTTTGTTCTTTATATCTATGTACATCCTATTTTGGCATGTTTGTTCTTTGTTTGAAAATACGAAGTTGAAATTTACTTGTTTGTGATTGCAGAATCAATTGACGTTTCTCAATTCTGTCGATGTTTGTTGTTTTTTTTTGTATTGTAATAATATGTATAACACGATTGCAAAATACCAATAAATTATTAATAAGTAATTACGATAGTAAATTGTTTCTTGTTTTTGCATCACCGTTGTCATTTGGTTGAATCTTTACTAATTACTTTCTAATGCATTTGCTAAGTATATTGTTAAAATTCTTGCATCACGTTAGTAGGTACTCATAGGACTAAGTCACGCATGACAATTTTAAATCAAGGACATTAAAAAATAATTACTACCAATAATAGCTACAGTAATGTTGCTCACGTAAAACCTTGTCAATTTGCGCTGGGCTGACGTTACGATACAAAATGTAATTTGACAAAGTTATTTGAAAGCTCCATCCATCATTCAAAACTAGATAGATGAACTTCAACATTTCAGTTGAAGTTGTTTATTGACTTTGCCTGCTGAACCTAAGTTCTTTACAAAGTTAGTTTACCTATGTTCTTTACAGCAATATCATTCCTCCGGATGATTTTTACCAACTTAAATTAGTTCTGGGATCTTTTTGTGTTCATTGGGTTCTTAAGTAAACATATTTTTGTACATTTCAACGAATACTAATTGAGATAATATCTCTTTTTGAATTATTAACCTCGCACGTAGAATTTATGTAATCGTTTAATTGTCACAACAATACAATGTCTCTATTGTCTAAATTGTCCAAATAGACCATTTACATTATCTTGGCTAATTAAATGGTAGTAAGTTGTCGCCTTAGACATTGCGTATATTTTTCGTGGTGGTACTTAAATGTAGGATTTATAAGGACTATGACATTTGTTACAAAAAAAGTAGTTGGGCTGTGTCAGTTTTCCCGCCGATCAATAACGGCGAATTCTCTTTGCAGATGTGAGGGCACACATTCGAGGGTTTCAGCTGAAAATGACCGAATTCCGAAATGAAAATTCATCGAAATCAGTCGTGGATTTTTTTCGATTTCCCCATTAATGATATTTATAAATACCTAATTATGGGTAAGCATATTTTACTAATATAAATTTTAACACTACACACTGTTGACTTTTAGAAACTTTAAAACGAATTTGTTAATACAAAATCGTGTATGAACTGATCGATTCGTTATCCGATCTGTAGTCATTTTTTATAGTATTGAAAGCAATGAAATCTATTGGAACAACATAATCAATTCGTCAAGATAAAGTAGGGGGATTAGCGCAATCAGTGTTTGACGGTTGGGTCGCGCCGACCGAATGGCGGTCGCCGGTCGACGGACTGCAGCGACCTTTGAATGTTCACTTGTCAATGTCTTTCGGCACCTGCAGAGCTATAGAATCGAACTTTATGAAATTTTTGTCATTCCTATATTTATTTGAACTATTCCACGTCATCTTTTATGAGGTAAAAGAGATCTTTGATAGTAGTCGTTCTTACATACAGTTTGGTCTCCTAAAGTCACAATTACTTGTCTGAAGGTAAAGGCTTGAAAAAAAGAAATTGAGATAAGAAAGCGTAACAATTATGCAACAATTATCAATCTTTCGCTTGTGTTATTTCATAAACATTTTTCAGATTTACTTTCTCCGTTTCATTATCTTCTCTCATTTTTTCTTTCTAATAATCATGTAATGCTCCAATGACTACTAGTATCTAATTACTGCCAACAATGCGTCCTATCAGATTGTACTCGACGTAATATAAGGTAAAATTTTCATTTAAGAGGGCGATATAGACTAGAAAGCTAATTTCTGTAATACTAACGTTGTGTATGTAAATGTACTAAAAATTATTACACAATTTCATATACATTACTATTAGATATATTTGTTATATACTTCCTAAGTAAATCATTCCATAATGACGCCTTGAAACTTAATTTTTTTTTTGTATGGGATTTAACGTTTTTACCGTTTTGTAGTCACATTTTTTTAGTTTTAGCTACAACTTATAGTCAATGCACTAGATAACAAGCTGTTCTAATTATTCAATCAACTTTCATTAAAATAAAATGCAATACACGCTTTAAAAATTTGCACAAGTATTGAAACAATGGTCACTTCCAGATTTTTTATTGCATTAAATTCAATAAATGAAAATCACTCATTTAGGTAATGCACTAGACAAAAGCAAGTTTTAGAACATATATTTTTTTCAAACCTTTAGGTGTTATAGTTCAGACACAAAATTTGCACAAAAACGGCGTATTTGCGCGTTCTAGCCTATACCGCAGCCTCAAGAAGAACCTTAACTTACGAGGCCATACTATAAAGGTTTTAGAAAAATCGCTAAACTTATGTCAAGCATAGCGTATTTGTCTGAAAAGAAAACAAAAAATAGCAATAAATCTACCATAGACGCCGGTGGCGTGGTTTGTAGGAGGTGCATGAACCCGATATATTTATAAAGTTAAAAATTAATTTTAACGACCTTTGTAGAATAAAATTAATTTTAACGACCTTTGTAGAAAAAGTCCTCTACATTTGTAAAACAATGTATTAATGAAACCGATTAACCTGTAAGAGTATGCATTGTATTTAAGTACATGAGCTACAAATGATTTAAACACATGAACAAGACGCTATTCCAGATCGTAACGTAGTGATGTTTATGAATAGTGATACTATTGATTTTTATTTTTCTATATTGTTAAATTCTTTTGGAAATTGGAGTTCAGTCCCTTTCTTGAGCACTCATTCCTCAGTCATGCATTGGCGCTACCAGTTTAGTCAGTTTACATATTGGACGTGTCAGTATAATAACAAAACGATTTTCCCTCTGCCTCACTTAACATAGTAGACTTCTTTTCCTGTGGTGAATAATGTAAAAATATTAAGAATCGAAGCACGTTATTAAAATTTAGTAGAATGTAAGTAATGTTGTCGCTTGTCGTTCTGATTATGGCGTAATGTGACTGCGGTCTGCGGCTTGCGTCTACCACACATAATTTCGTTAAAGCGATTAAATTTGCATCAAATTAAATTGATCTAAAAATCCATGACTCTGTTTAATGACTTTGGTACTCTATTGGATTACAGATAACAGCTTTAACATTTTGGTAGTGTTAAATAAAGCAATTAATCCCCAAGAAAGAGGAGATGACAACCTACTTATTCATCAATTTAACTAAGTTAAGAATATTATTATTATATCAGACGAAATTTACCACTTGGAATACTTCCCAGTTTCCGCAAGAATATTTCCTGGATCGGTTAAACAGCGGCACAATGTCGTTTGAAAAGTCCAATTTGCAACATGTTTTTTGGGGAGGCTCTGATATCTCCTTCCTAATTTTATTCCGATATCTGAACCTTAATAATGGTTACTAGATAAACAATAACTGTATGTCATCATCAGTGACAAAAATAGACAAACAAACAAAAAAAATGTTTGAATTTATTAAATGATCAATCACCAGAGGTGTTTTAATATCCAGGGCGTCATAATAATAAACAGAAAAATATTGAACAGCTGGAAGCATTCAGTCAAAAAGCAGACAGTCAGCATAGAAATAAAATCAAAATGTTACTTTAAAGATTTTTCGATAAATATCTATTCACTTTAACTTATTATAAATAACATTATTCACAGAGTTATTTCGTTGTGTTTAAATACGTTAGGTAGTTCAAACTCTTTCACATCTCGTCATAATTATAGGTCATTACCAGCAGGATGCTCTGTTCATACACCGTCCATTAAGTAAAAACATTTCAGTGTTTACGATGAGAACGATTACGTAATTTGCCAGCAATGTTAAGAATTGCTGCGAAAACCTAGCTATTCAGATGGTGGAACGGTACAAAACGGATGAAGGAACTATTGTCTTCTTTAGCTGAATTGTAAGTAAAAAGAAAAACAAATAAAATGCTCTTTCTGCTGCCGTATTTCAAAATTCAACAATTAATAATTCTGTATTAGATTTGTTATCAAAAATTAAAAAACTACCAAATAAGATTTTTAATGACAGTAGAATTTATAAATATATCAGTATTATAACTGTGTTGAGAATAATAGCGATAGCGAGAAATAAGACTCGTGTTACACGCAATTAATTAATTGCCAATTCTTACCAGCCACTCTTTTCAAGATAATACCGCAATCTGCAAAAAAATGTTTTGTTTGACTACATCAAAGGCTTGGTTAGGATTGCAGAGATATACATAGATTTTAGTTTACTTAGTCGGGTGATTTTTTTTTGAAAATATACAATCTGGAAGCCTTGGAGAATTTTCTTTGTCTGATCTGATGATTAACGACACTAATCTTTGTGTATAATATTATGTCGACAATAAAATAAAATAATTGTTAAATATTATTATAATTGTTGCATAGCATTGATTCTTAAGTCTTATACTAGTTACCATATTAGTGCTAATAAAGGTAGAAGTTGTTTGATTGATTCTGCACTCTGAACATAGGCCTCTCCCAGAATTCGAGCTTTTCTTCGCCATTTAGTGCGTTGCTGTTTTTCCCATATATACCATACCATACGTAACATACCATTTGCTGGCGTCTTTTGCCTATTTATATTTCTTTATCGTGTAGTTTATACCTGCTGCTGTTGATTAATTGTTTTGTTTTCATTTTACTCCTTTTTTAATATTTTGTATGTTTCTGTCTACATATATAACGTTGGCACGTTTCTAGCTTCCTGTTGTTAATTTTGGTGCGATTAGGGGCGTTGTTAACAAGGATGTTTTAAATAAAATGGCGACGAAACGGACTTAGTATATTTCAACCATCGCTAAGTCGATAAAGCCGGAATACCTTCGCTAACCGTTCCTAAACTCGGGTAAGATACAAGTAACTTATGTAAATGGCGATGACAATTCAGTATTCGAGTCAATTAAAATCAGCTAATTTCCGTAATCTTAACAACGTACATTGCTGCTTGGCATGTTTGAAGTGTTAAAATGCGAAGTTGCCAATGTCAATCAAACGAGCTATGTATCAGTCATTTCCACGTGATCATGAGTTTTAACTGGAATTAAGGACATATCCGGTCACGGGTGACCTGACCACATACATGTAGAATGTTGAAGGCACGTTTACCTGCTACATAGGTTTTTGACCTTAAGGGGGATTCCGGTTAATGATAAAGACAATTGTTTAAGCAGCATGGAGTGTAGCATAATAGTTATTTTTATATTTCCTGATCATCTATTTATAATATAATCACTTGTTATTTAGCATATCCTAAGAAATAATCTAAATCAACTGATGAGTATTAAAACAGTTAACTATTAAGTCGACGTATCGTTATAATCCTAATGATTTCTACCAACTTTAACCTAGAATTACTGCCTAACATATTCAAGTCCCTTCCAATCAATCAAATCAAAAAATCCAAATCATCAGCTTTTCAAATTATTATGATGTACATTACTCGTTTTCTTAACGTGTTTAACCGTGAATGCTTAGTTAGACTAACCATTTATACCAGGACTTAATCGTACGTACATGTTTTGTGGTACCTACTATCAAGAAGCTCTTTCTAGGTTTCAGTGAAACTACTTTGAAATGAGTCCATGCAGTTATTTACTTCTGAATCTGTAACGAGGCATAGCGTAGTTATCCGCATATAACCGGAAATGACCGGTTATAACCATACAAATTAAAGTATTTGTCCATCTAATAAGACCTGACTTCAAACATGGATCTCCACATCAAACATGGAAACCGTACGAGTATTAAGTATGGAAACAGTATTTTTCCAAATGCGTGACAATGAGGTATTACAGTGGGTGATGTGATGGCATAGTTAGTGGGTTTGCGTTATCACCGCGGCTGTGACAGGTGCTAAATACTAGACCAGTGAACACGGCCGTGATACCAAAACTTACGTGATGTCTAGCGAGATACGAGATTCTGGGGCAGTACGGTGATACATACAATTTCATTTATCGTTATGAGTTTTTGAACCGCTCTCAGGCGCGCCATTGAATAAAATTTTAAGCCATATTTTAACTATGCTGGCGTTTTTTCTGAGATACACTAACTAAATGTCTACGTCCTACTCTTTACCTGGTTTTCACCTTATTCGCAATGACCGCACAGAGCGTGGTGGAGGTGGGGTGACCATTTATCTTCGATCTAATATATCTTTCTCTGTATTAAGCATGTCCACTCAGTCTTCCTCACCTGCTGCGGAACACCTTCTTATTGAAATATCTGTATCGAACATTAAAATCCTTCTTGGCGTATATTACAGTCCTTCACTTCACGTTAATTACTTTTCCTCATTTGAATCTCTACTAGAAACGTTTTCCCCACTCTATAGTCATTCCATTATTATGGGTGACTTTAACACTTGCCTACTAAAAAAAGACTTTTGTGCTAATCAACTTCAGACGATAGTTGAGGCTTGTAATCTGCACGTATTACCTCTTAACGCCACGCATTACTTTCCAAATTGCTCTACTTCACTGTTAGATCTTATTATGGTCTCTTCACTACATCATACTACTGCACATGGTAAATTTTCAGCGGAAGCATTTTCTTACCACGACTTAATCTATTTATCTTACAAAATTCGTCCACCTAAAGTGAAGTCCAAAACACTTATGCAGTGTAATTTAAGCAATATGAATGTAGATAAATTGCGCGAAGATGCCTCTAAAATTGATTGCTCTAGAGTTGTGAGTGCTTATACAGTCGACGAAAAAGTTCATACATTTATTACTGAACTGTATGACACTCATTCTCCAGTAAGACCAATAAAAGTAAAACACTTTCCTGCACCATAGCTAGACGATAAAATTAAAGCCCTTCAAAAAATAAGAAATCGAGCTAAGGTCAAGCTGAAAATTAACCCTACTGAAGCCAACTTAGAAAAGTATAAAAATTTGCGAAATCGCTGCAATACGATGTGTCGAGATGCACAACGACGCCATATCCACAAATCCGTTGAAAACGGAGATCCATGTAGAATATGGAAATTTCTCAAGTCATTAGGAGTTGGTAAAACTCAGGCTACACCAATTTCAAAAGATCTTAACTTAGATTTACTCAATCAACATTTCATTTCTGTACCTGCTATGAATAGCAATAAAAAAGCGAATACGCTGCAAAATCTTTCAATGACCTCAACTCCTGACTTCCTCCCTTTTTCTTTTCATCAATTTACTTATTGTGATGTTAAGAAGAGTATTATGTTTATATCTTCAAATGCTGTTGGTAGTGATTGCATAAGCCGTGCTATGATTATTCCAATTATTGACCTAATTATTCCTATAATTACTTAAATTTTTTATTCATCCATTGCTTCTGGAGTTTTCCTGAAGCTTGGAAAGATGCTTACATTATACCTTTGCCTAAAAAATCCAATCCAACTTCTTTTTTCGATTATCGACCAATTTCATTATTACTATTCCTATCTGAAATCCTTGAACGGCTCGTTAATCAACAGTTAAACCTTTTTCTAACTCAAAATAGTTTATTTAATACCTTGCAATCCGGCTTTCGAACCGGTCATAGTACTGTGACTGCTCTCACTAAGATCATTGATGATATCCGTTATGGTATGGACAGTAAGCAAGTCACTGTCTTGTCTGCTCTTGATTTTAGCAATGCTTTTAACACAGTGGATTCAGACATTTTGTTGGCTCCTAAGCTCTCTTAACATATCTCCAACAGTAATTGACTGGTTTCGTAGTTACTTGGGTGTCCGCCGACAGTGCATTCGGGTAGAGGAATCTTTCTCTAACTGGTGCCCATTAACTGCCGGCGTACCTCAAGGTGGCGTGTTGTCCCCACTCCTGTTTGCAGTTTTTATTATAACTATCACTCTCAAATTATCTTCTCTCTACCATCTATATGCAGACGATCTCCAGATTTATGCACATGGTCCAATAGAAAATATCGTAACAACAGTTCAATCTATTAACTCTGACCATGATAAAATAGTTGAATGGTGTGGATATTATGGACTTCGACTTAATCCTCTCAAGTCGCAGACCATAATTATAGGTAGTCCAAAACTAATATCGAAGATTAATCGGACTGATTTACCCCCAATAAAACTCGATAGTATCATTATCCCTTTTAGTGACACAATAAAAAGTCTTGGTATTTATATTGACCGCACGTTATCTTGGACTCCACATATCAAGGAAATTAGCCGAAAAATCTTTGCTTCGGCCGGAACCCTGAGAAGATTACGGAATCTTTTACCTGTGTCAACTAAAATTGTGCTTGCTTAGTCTTTACTTCTACCTTTACTTGATTATGCTGACATTTGCTGTACTAACCTGACAGAGAAAAAACTTAATAAAATGGAGCGTCTCCAAATCTTTGCATTCGCTTCATTTTTGTACTTCGAAAATATGACCATGTCTCAGAATTTCATTCACAACTCAAGTGGCTTCCAATCCGACTTTGCCGGAATGTACGTATTCTTTCACTCCTCTATAACGTGCTATTCAATCCATCTACACCATGTTATCTAAAAGAGCGGTTTAATTTTCTCAGCTCGCCTTGTCTAACTCTTCGTTTGTGTACTAGTCTTCTTCTTAAAACACCTGGACACAGTACTAATTTTTACAATCATTCTTTTTCTGTAAAAGCCATTAACATAACTCTCTGCCGATAAATATAAGGCAAATCCAGTCGCTGCCTGTTTTCAAGAATTCGTTAAAATCTTATTACTTACGTACTACTTCCTAATTTTCTATAATTTTGACCAACCTCTGGTTATTCAAACATATCTATCTTTATTACTTTATTTATTGTATGTATGTTTATGTATTCATATTATATAACCATTTATTTTATGTATTTGTTTAAGTAATTATATTAAGTATGTATATGTATTTTATCTATATAGTAAGTACAAAGGTATTTATGAGTATTGTAATATTCTTTATTCTTGCTTATAATTTTACTTATGATGTTTTATGTATCACCTACCTCTTCCTGTCAATATTACTCTTCCCAAAGGTTGCCTGGTACAGATCGCTTTTAAGCGATAAGGCCGCCTTATTGTGCTATATCCTCTATTGTATTTTTTCTGTGTATTTTAAATTGTGCAATAAAGAATATTGTATTGTATTGTAAATGTCCATTTGAACGTCTTTTACGGGATTACAATCTCTTTATAAAAAATGAATGAAATGGTGCTCTGTAAATGAGTATGACTCGTCTCTCATTTTGTCCCTCGTCTTTCATTTTGCCAGGCAAGCTTTACTCAAGGTAAAAATCTTGCAAAAGCTGGTAATTGACGACGTTTGGGACATACACAATATCACCTTAGTCCAGACACAATTCATTAGAAGCAGTGCTGCAATGATCAACACCTGTCATGCTGGACTTAATTACCGTTTTTATTATTGTTAGTGGAAAGAGGCTGTCCCTCAGTTTTTTTTTTCTGACTGACAATGCAGTTGGCTGTTGCAGCCATTACTGCTCCACCGGGCTTTTGGGGCGAGACTGAACGAATCTCAGCCCATATAGCGCCCAACGCTCAAGGGCTCCCCACGCCTCGGCTTGGGTTGTCGCTCTTGGGGTCGTCCCTTCGACCAGCGTGAACCTCTAGTCCGAATGTGAGTCAGCGACATAAGGGGAATTCCCCGTTATGCGAACCCTGTCCCTCAGATTATGATGTCGGAATATATTCCAGCCAGTTTTTACCCCCTTCGGGGGATTAAAGCCGTGGCATTATACAATACCGGTCTCTCATCTCAATCCCTAATCAATATTTTTGATATCTTCTTTACTCTAGTAAAAGTATCACATTATCAGGGATCTTAGGATCAAACTCGCCCGTCAGTATATTATATATTATAATAAATGCATCCAGCCACACCAGTGGATATATTTTCTTTTCTTGATGCCACGGCCGTTTACTCCACTGGGTTGCGTTCAAAAACGAGTAACTTGAGTAAAAAATGACGTCATCGGGTTCCTAACTCTACCCTATAGTTTTTGAACGGCTAACCGAGTTACATCTGTCAAGTTTTAATCAATGTTTCCACTTTTAGGAATTTCGACCTTGTAGGGGCATTTTTTTTATTTGAAATACCTATGTAAGGCCTACGGAAAACTAAAATTTAAATAAAGTTTTAGGCTATTTTTTTGACTTTGAGTGAGAACAAACTAATAATTTCCTTCTTGCTTTTTTGAAATAAGTTTTCATAAACTAGGTGGGAACTTGGTGAATTCTTTTGTTTTGATTATACATATATTTTAATAAAACTTACCAATATTATTAAGTATATTATAATACTATTTATTTATCAGTATGTTACCAATGTTTACCTTTTTGTAGTTGTAGCGTTGTGTTTTCATTGTAAACACTTGAATCGCGGTTTATTTTATTGTTAGATTTTATTTAACAAAAAATAAAATGAAAATAGGAGTATTTCTAAACAGCTAAAATTTACGGCTAAAATCAATATTTTAACACTATTTTAAGGCATTTAGGGTTATTCACTAAAGATTCTAAGAAAAAACTGAACCACTAGTGGAGTGGAAATACTTAAAAATCTTTTATTACTAAAAAACTCCAAATACAAAAGTCATCGAAAAATACTTAAATACAAAAACAAACAACAAAATAATTTACTAATTTTCTTAATACGGAAACATTGCTTTGACCATTTTAATCAAATATGGCCGCCTACTCCGACGAACCCGCGTCGAGTACGGTTCACTTAAGCCAACCCTAGGGTAAGAACTCTACGCGTTTTTGAACGGATTTGGGTTGGAACTCAGTTAGTTTATGAACGGTTCGAGTCATAACTCTACTCGACTCAGTCGGTTTTTGAACGGCCCCCTGTAGGGGCGCAAGCAAGCATCGTACCGTAATTCATTCTCACACTCTAGAACCGAAATAGCCGCGTACAGTGCTATTAATTTTATAAAAAAAGCCCGTGGGAGTAATTAAGGTCTGAGCACCCGCTTCACCTGCACTTATATGACACTGTTTACGAGTAAGTGTGATGAAAAGGACCATTAATACAGGGAGTTTTAATTTTTTGCCATTATACTTTGAAATGTTTCAATATATCTAATCAGCCTAATACAAGAAGTCCTAGTTTGGGACGAGATTAGTAATTGTTATTCGTAGACGGAACTATTCAGTTTATACATTCAATTAATTTGTTGACTTTCCTCATAAATGATTTATTTATTTGCTTGAAATATAATTAAATATAATAGGGTGTAAGAAACATAGTCTCCTTGATTTATTTTTTTGACGACATGTTTATCTTCCCTTGCAGTACTGTCCTTATCATTTTTTTTATTTACATTTCACCATTCAAATATTATGTTAGAATAGATGGCAGGAAACTTTGATAAACATTAGTCTTACACTACATCCGTTTTCCATGTTGTATTCAGATCTTTCCTAAAGATTCTTATACTTTTAATGTTTAAATGTAGGCATATTTATGTATACCATAGCATCAACCACACACAGTAATAAAAAAAAATTTATGTGCCTCGCATTGATTACTGATAACATTAGCAAGGTACGTGGGACACAGCGCTGTGCGGGCAAATGATGAAAGGACTAATTTTTGATTAATTTTTTAACAAAATTTTCGACTTGAAAAGGGTATGTTTAGCTTTTGAAAAAGGTTTGTCAGGCTTTTATATTCCAGATCCTTGCAACCCTCAATTGTGGAATTACTTTCGTTTATTGTATCAGGTATTATAATCTTTGTACGCTTTTTGATCTCAAAATTGTTTGGAACCAGTATTTTTTTTTTCATTTATTTTAATCTGTGTTTTTGGTTCTGATAGGTGTCCTTCCATTTGTCTTTAATCACTACTTTCCAGTTTCTTTTCAATATGTATAATTATTTATTTATTTTAGCTGAAATGGCATCTCGTAGGTAATACTTTTAATTTGTATGTATAGATTATACTATCATATTATCTAAATAAAATTATGCCTAATAAATAACACCCATAAAACATAATAAAGAAAATGAAATATAACCAGATGGTTCATGAAGTGGAAAATTAAGATTGGCAAAAATGTATCTTATTTATATTTGAATACATGGCTTCGCACAAGTGTGTACAACTGTACAGTGTACACAACGCTGTGTACAAAGGGGCGCGGCGCGTGCGCACGCGCTTGGCTATCTAACAAGAACACTTGTGTACGCAAACACAAAACACAACATGCCGTTTTACGATACATAACTGTTACCAAGCCTATATTACTCGTGTGTTGCAAAGGTTGCTGTTACGATACTAAATTTAAATTAATAAATAAAAAATTAAAAAATGTATTGTAGAAATAAAAAAATAAACGATTTCACCATGTTATTTTAAGACCATAGAGTTTTTATAAGCGTTTCTGTTATTGTTCTATAACTAAAGAACAATTTTCTACATTGAAAAAAAAAATCAGCTTAGTAGTTTACAGATAAGGATGATTAATGGTCAATTTTCATCTATTTCTTTCGAAATTATAAAAAATAATATATTTGAGACCCTCATAACCAATGACGATCTCAATGCCCATAACAAACTCTTCGGCCCAGTAAATGCGACACACGAGTGATCCTATAAGAGTTTTTTTATTCGGACGTACGAAATACTAAAAATTCTACTGACACTATTACTTACTGTAGACACTTATCATTATATGTGTAGGCTGGCCAAATTTTTTTTTATTATTTATTGCATGGTAAAGTTAAAGTAAAGTAAAGTAAAAAATAAGTAAAATAGTTATTTATAGGTATATAAGTACATAATATAATATAACATAATAATATATATAAGTCCATAAAAATAAAAAATAAAATTATAATTAAGAAAGAAAGTCTTAAAGATAGAACAATTTTCTTATTTTATTTTAAAAAGGGGTTGAGACTCCAAGACGTGTTCATTTAAATACTTCTATATCTCACAATCTCACAAATTTGTCTCGCCCGTTTTTTTTTCATTTATAAAACATATTCCAGAACGAAAGGCTTATTGATGCCAAAAGATTAATTTGAACAAAATATGGCGCGCGTACGTCATTCGTGACGCGATTCTCCGTTGTATGACGTCATTACTAATCGTTTATTTGCCTACACATTTTTTGACACTAATAATAATTAAGTTACTAGATTTATAACTTGCCTATTACTTAAACACTACTTTGCGTAAACTTTTTCGAATGAAAAATGGTGTTATGTTACGTTGACTATCGTTTTTGCTCCTAAACTAGCTCGTATGAGAAACAGGGTGTGTCAGTCAATTCACTTAACAATAACTTAGTCGTTTTGTGTACGTCGCGAGTGCTAGCCGTACATTGAGGCTAGCGACGAAAATTAGACGAAAATATACTTTATTACAAAGCAACAAGTGATAAATAATTACTCGTGTAGTAGGAGGATTAGTGAAAGTGGATATAGATAAGCTTTCTTGTGATGAGAGTGATGGTGCTTATGTATAAGGTTTTAGAGTTTATAGTCGCAAGTGAAGTTCGGGAGGAAATGTTACCTTTATTGGGTTTAATTATTTGGTTAGTTGATTTTGAATCATTTCCGCTTGCCAGGTAATAGATTCCAGACGTGTTTTCAACTTTACTGGTAATTGCCAACATATTAATAGTTAAATAGATTTTTACATATACTGTTAAAAAAACCTATTGATAAACGTAATGTTACGGGATCATTTCAAATTTTCCAGAATAAAATTTATTCCACTTTCATTATTGTTCGTGTCTCTTCCACCTATCCCTGTTCCAAATTTTAACTCAATTGTGTGCTCCGTTGCGATCTATTTGCGACATGAATAAGGATAATCAAACACACAAACTTTCTTTTGCATTTATAATATTAGTATGGATCATACTATTCTACCAGGTTCTATTCCCACCAAAAGATTATAGAGTTTTCGTGTAATTATTTTTTTTAAAACGGACTATGCAGTTGGCTGATGCAGCCATTACTGCTCCACCGGGCTTTTGGGACGAGACTCTGAAGGAGCCTGCAGTTTAGGTAACATACATCTGTCGTAGTAGGTAAGTATTTCAAAGAAGTCACGGCACCAATCAACCGCTAAAATTAATCCGCATCTAAATTGTAATTACGCCACTAAAATGGCAAACTAGAATATGGCCTCCCTGATGGATACGGCAGGGGAATTACTTGCGTGTTGCCCATCCTAAATATTCACTTGTTGCTAACCCTAAATCTTAAAAACCTAATCGTTTCTTTCTTGAAGAATACTTTTAGTCCCTAGGGTAAACAATGACATGAAGAGCCTATATGTCATTATGGCTCTGTCATAATGAAGTTAACGCAAAAAGGGACAACCTGCATTGAGGACGCTTTCTTTTCTTACTTTCTATTTACGTTAGATTCACTTAGTGGGCTCTAGTTAAGGTAATGAATTTCCGGTTGCCGTATCTAAAATGAAGATACAATAAAATATTCCGTTTACTTGCAGGCTTCGCTTAAAAACTAATTTAACATTGATGTTTTTCTGCGTGTGCCGTTTGTTTCTGATATCATGGAGTAACTTCGGAATATTCTAGTTTACATGCGTATATATGAGTTTATTTGTTACATTTAAAAAGGTAGGTAGCATATCTTGTTGAAACATGTAATATTTTGATATTTATACATATTATTTTTTATGGAGGCAATAGCGTTCTCATCGAACCGGCTATTATGGCTATTCTCTATCTCTAAGTTATGCTTAATGAACAAGCTAGCTAAATAAATAATGTATGTATCTCAATTATTTTGTCACGTTTATTTTGATGTAGGTAACTGGTGTCTGCAGTCTGCACGTGTATGCATAAATTAAACACCTAAAGCTTTTTCGGTTGCTTCTTCTATGTCCAATCGAATGTATATGCAATGTAGGTATATGTGTGTATGTGAATGTATGTGTATATATTTGTGTATATGTGTAATATATATATACAACTCCTAGTGACTTATAAAGTCCTACACGGTAAAAAAGAATTAGTTGAGCCAAGAGAATATCGTTTCATATATGCACCAACGAATATTTACTTCATCTAAGATATTATTTCTCTTAAATATTTAAAATAATATGAAGTTATCACAAGATCAAATTTCATTGAACCATTAAATAAAACTCTATCAATTTGAAACAATATTTAATTAATTGAAGAAAAATATGCTTCTTTATTTGAAACACTTAGTTTTCTTGGGCGTAGAACTTCGTGCTTTATTGCACGGAAGAAATTTCTAGTTCACACAAGAGAATAGTGCTCTTAACTAGACTACATCAGCTCTTAAATTAATAACATTATATTTTAGTTTAAAACAAAAAATGTTTCGGTCCAAAATGACATAGTTAACCGTCAAGATTAAATAAAGTTTTTTTAAAAAGCCCTACGCCTCTTTTCTGGAGGCTTGGGCCATATAGAGTCCAGTCTACCGCACTGACTTAGTGTGTCTTAGCGGACGTTGTCGAGCTAGTAGTGCCCTACTGCAGAGGCACAGGCCCCTTTTTCTGGAGGCTTGGGCCATATAGGCCAGTCTACCCGCACTGCTACCCGGACTAAGGTAGCTATTCTCGCCTTTAGCTGATTATACAGCGTTATGTTTAATTATAATTGTTATGTCTATTTAACGATCCTTCTTAAACATGGAAGAAAAGCGGTCACCCATCCAAATACTGACCACGGTCGACGTTGCTTAACTTCGCTTATCGTTTCTGATAGACGAAAGCGACTGTTTGCTGGATGCTTGTGGTGCGGCGGCAAAGAGGAGATCTCCTGCCAGGCGAGGTGTTATGCCTGGGGACCGCCGTGGTCCACTTATCATTCTGTTCGGTTTTCTATATATACTCATCGACAGAAGAAACTTTGATAGCGCGATGTAGGACGCGTGACGTCAGCCTTGCTTGTAGCGGTATGATATGATCCGCTACAAGCTTTACAATTCTCAGAAAATAATTAACTGTAGGTTTCTCGCATAAACTGATACTAATTTGACGCACAAAACCCTACAATAAACAATGATTTAAAATTAAAAGCCAACACGAAATCCTATGAAGGACAGTGATGAGATTCATTCAATTTTGAAAATGCAAGTATTTACTTAAACGAAAAGAAAATTCGTTCAAAGGGATACTAGTTGATTAATTTCAACGAAAATGTTTAATATTTTAAAGCAGGTATTTTATTTGTTTCGACTACAACAATAGTTTTAGCATAAAATATCAGATTTTGAGTCAAGAATCTAACAAATTCTGTTAAAATTATTATTTTCTCTAATTCAAAACAATATTATCTTAACTGAACATTTCACTGGCTTTGATTTAAGATACAATTATTTTCATCGAAAAATATAGTTTTTAATAAGTGACGTCGCAGATTTAAGAAAACCATGATTTTGGCGCAAAATAAATTATATTAAAGCAAAATAATTTTTTTTTTCAAACGAAGAAAAATAAAATGTTGCATATAAAAATGTATTTATGTTATACAAGAACATTAACTGTCTTAGGGTAATTAATTTAAGTTTGGTTGATCTAAAACGAACATTTATTTGGTTAAAAAAAAATTTGTTCATACGAAAAGAAGTTTATCAATTTCGATTGATAAAATGATTTTTTTTCTGGGAAATAATATTGCCTTCTGTGAACAAAATATGTCCAAAATAGTTGGATTTCTTGACTGAATGCAAATTACTTTGGTGGAATAGAACTTGGAAACTCTTTTTTTTCCGTGTATAGTACTTATATCTTACAACCACACAAAATCTTCATAGAATTAATACATACAATATAATACACATACATACAATAATCTTTCTTCGTTTATGACGTCCTGAAGGCTAGAGAGAAGAAAATATATTAAACATGCCATATAAAGATGCAGTCAAAAGATTAACTTAATCAGTTAATTATTAATTATATTTGTCAATTTTTTGACTGCATTTTTGCTATGAAAGTATTATTTATATGTGTATGGTACTTATTTGTATGTGTATATTTGAACTTCCTAATCTTCCACAATTCACAATTAAAAAAAAAAAGTTTTTCTTTCACTATTACCTACACAGCAAAGATTTAATACACCGCCAATAAATTTGTCTATTGTTGGCTGGAAGAGAATGCCATGTGGCATTAAGCTCGCCATTGTACACTGTTTGTGCAGAAAGAATAAACAAATAAATATCTTATAAAGAATCACTCAAAAATTATCTTACAGTGAGCAGTGAGCTTTAACATAAACAATTATCCTTTATTCAAATATGAATTTCTTAAAGAATTAATTATTTCCCTACATAAACAATCGCATGCAGTTGTAATTTCTTAGGAAATATGTAATTGGCCTTCAATCAGATACATTACATGCTTCGCGATTATTTCCTGGTTTCTTGCAAATAACACGAGTTCGTACGAAATATGAATTCGCAGATGTTATATTTAAATAATCGCACTCTTCTATGGAATTTCATATCCCTGAGAAATTTGACGAGTTACAGGATAAGTCGGAAACAAACAATTTCAATTCTAAACTTACATCTTTTCCAAATGCTTTTATGAAATGTGTGAGTTAATTTCAAAAGCGTGTTTTTTATATTATCTACCGGAAAACTGGCCCCGGCTCCATTCTTTTGACATAAACATGTACGTGGCCATGTAGAAGTCTATCTACCTATACTCTACTGTTTGGCTTCTCTATTGATATCTCAGCTTAGCTTACATATAATTCAAGCGAAAATATCAATTTATGTAAATAAAAAAATCATATAGCAAAGACACAATATAAAGACTTGACCACTAGCCACTTCACCTGCAACCTTTAGAATTCAATTTCTACCAATTTACTAAGAAACAATTAGCTAAAAAAATATTATTAAACATAAAGTATTGCTAACAGACCTGCGCATTGAGACGAACTCCATAAACGGAACGTAACTTATTTATTGGCCTATCGCCGATGTCCAATGTTGCTGCCATAGCATTGAAGTATATTGTTGAAAAAAAAAGAAACCTAAATATGTTGCGACATACATGGCCACCACGGTATCACTCAGGCAGTAGTTAAGTAGTCAATTTTGCTTGACATAGAAAAAAAAAAGCGAGGCCAAAGTGTTGTCGCGTGTGCGATGCCTTTCATGGCTAGACACCTGGACATTACCTTGACACGATTTATGTAAGACAGTTTTTTCTTTACTCGATTTACGTCCATAATATGAGTAGAGGGGATTCGTTGGTTCTGGCGCACTTCCCCCCAACCTCAACCCCTCGCCTAAAAAAAAGCTCACTAATTTTTCTGCTTTGTACGACTCGCGCTTGACCACTCTCAAAACATCGTTGGTTCTGGCTCACTACCCTCCAACCCCAACCCCTCACCTAAAAACTTTTCTGCCCCGCACGACTCGCGCTTGACCACTCTCAAAACATCGTTGGTTCTGGCTCACTACCCTCCAACCCCAACCCCTCACCTAAAAACTTTTCTGCCCCGCACGACTCGCGCTTGACCACTCTCAAAACATCGTTGGTTCTGGCTCACTACCCTCCAACCCCAACCCCTCACCTAAAAACTTTTCTGCCCCGCACGACTCGCGCTTGACCACTCTCAAAACCACCCCTGTGTCTGGGGCTATGTCGACTCACGCAACCAACCCCTGTGTCTGGGGCTATGTCGACTCACGCTTGACCAAAACTACTGCGTGACGTCACAGTGGCTCCTGTGTATAACTTGTCTCTAGTTTTGTTATGTAATTACATCATTATCGTAATGGGTTATCATGTTTTTCCCCGTTCATAATAAAGTTATTCCTATTTAATTACAATGATGTTGGTGGTGACATTCCAAAAACTAGTCCCCCGAGGGTGTATCTCAAGGTTTTAGGGGTGTGTCCACTCACGCTTTACAAAAACAACCTGGAGACGTGTCGGTTCACGCTTGATATGACTTGACATGTTATACCTACAGAAAATCTTCAATTCAAGTCGGTCGAAGTTTAAAGAGAAAAGCTGATAATAGTGTTAAAGATTTACAACTAGCATTGACGTCATCATGATGTGTCAAATATGTGATTTACAGGTTAAGCAAAGATTCTATGCTCAGCACTTACGATCTAAGAAACACAAATAGAAATGTCTTATTCTTAATCATAATTTACTTTATGTGTCTGTTATATCACTCGTGAAGTATTTATAGCATCAATTGAAGAATCAATACTATTTTATTATTCATGCAGATTTTGATCAGGAAACAAAAGATTTAAAAAATTCTTTTGAATTTTTAAATTTGACTATTAGGAATTGGATAAAAAATGGTGAATTAGAAAATTATTCAGAACCTTTAAGTGATGACATTAAAAATAAAATGTGTAATGACACATAGTGATTTAGAAAAAAAAGAAAATGTTTAGAAATGCATGTTAATAAGTTTAATCCCTTACGGGGATCTTCGTATATTCGTAAAAAAGAACGATCAACAATG
This sequence comes from Apoda limacodes, assembly GCA_946406115.1. NCBI lineage: Eukaryota > Metazoa > Arthropoda > Insecta > Lepidoptera > Limacodidae > Apoda > Apoda limacodes. The sequence continues at coordinate 21,043,545 of OX291560.1, read as the reverse complement.
TTTTAAGAGGACTATATCCTGCAAATACACATTCCGATAGGGTATCATCATACTTGAGGCATTAAAATAAACTAACGTTTAATAATATTCAGTTCCCAATCAAATTATCTGATATACCCAAGGTAGAAAAACAAAATGACATTAGCATTAATATGTTTGAATTAGAGTTTAACAAAGAAAAAAAAAACTTTACAAAATGTTCTAATTAATTACAAATTAACTTATTATTTTTAATCAACGGTTGAAATGGTCATTATTGTATTTATCACGCTTGGTAAATAAACAAATAACAAATTGAAATGACACTATTCATATCTGGGCCGGTTGCCGTAACTATTTTTAATCTAAAGTTAATTTAATTAATCACCAGAAACATGAATGTGCTCAAATTTTTACTGAATAACTAGGAATTCATAAAAAAGAAAAATATTGGTTTAATAGGGAAACAAATAATGATGAAATCTATTTTGATAAATTTCAAAGAATATTAAAATTACATTTTATAATATATGCAGACTTTGTAGCTCATTTAAAACCCTCCTATTGTCACCTATTGTGTCCCTGATCCATCGAAGTCATATACGTAAACAATACATGAACATGTACTTTGTTCTTATGGATAATATATAAAATGTTCATATGATGATAAACTGTCTATATACAGAACATACTCAGAGCCTAATTGTACAAAAATGTTTATGGAAAGCATTAACAAAGATATTAGCAATATACATAGGATAAATTGTTTTCAAAAATGTCCACTTTCTTTAACTAATGAAGAGAAGGAATCTATAAGAAAATCGCAATTATGTTATATTAGGTGATGAAATCACAGTAGACTATGACTGGAATACTAGTAATTTTAGAGGTGTTAGTCACGAATTATTTAGTAGCACAAAGTATCGTGTTCCATTTTTCATTCCTATTCTATTTCACAATCTAAACAATTATGATGCTCATTTTATTGTTCATGCTTTGAATTTTAAAGATTGAGAAATAAAAATAATTCCGCAAAATAAGTAAAAATATAATTCATTCTCATGTAAACCTAATATGTCGTATAGTTCATTTGCGGTTTTTAGATTATTTTTAATTTATGATCTACTAGAGTTTAGATATATAGAATATTATATAAAGACCAATTTGCAGAATTAAGAAATCAATTACAAACGAATTTTAATAAACTTATTAGGAAAGGTGTTTTTCTTCATGAATTTGTTAATTCTTATGAGTCCTTAAAAATTACATCTCTTCCAAATCAAGACGCTTTCTTTAACTCTTTAATACCAGTGTATCAAATTATAATTATAAACATGCTCAAAACGATGTCAGCCCAATTTAAATGTAAAAATATGTTGGAATATTCCAATCTATATTTAAGAACTTATGTAATGCTACTCACTGATATTTCTGATAACTTTAGAATTTTTATATCTAATGTGATATAATTGTAATTATTTATTTTCTTCTTTTTACACTAAGCTGTACACGTATCTATAATATATTTTTGCCACGGAAAATGAGCTCTATTTTAAAATTAACCTGTAAGCTTAAGTACCCTGAACATTTACATGATCTTAATTCAGATTTACCTTTATGGCCTGAAAAACATTGTAAACGATTACAGTAAAGATAAGAAATTAGTATCAAAGTTTTATAATAAAACTAAAATATAATTTACTATAGAAATCTCAAACAATGTTTACAACTTACTATGAAGTTAATTAGGGTTCATAGAGTTTTACAGTTTAAGCATAGTCCTTAGTTGAAATATATATAGATTTAAATACACAAGTAAGAACTACAGCTAAAAGTGACTGAAAAAGATTTTTATAAATAATACATTCTTTGGTAAAATATGGAAAATGTTGAAAAACGTGTATTTGTGAAAAAAAGATATTTATTTGGAGAATTATAAGTCGTGTCTATGTATCACAAATGTAAATAGTTCACGTGCAGAATTCGAAGTGTGAAACATACTATTTTACACAAAAAATTAAAAAAAATTTGTTGTAGACTTTTAGTTCTCCAAATAAATCTCTTTTTTTGTCACACTTTTCTTGAAAACTTTAGATTCGGCAATTACTTTAAAGATTGAGAAATAAAAATAATTCCGCAAAATAAGTAAAAATATATTTCATTCTCAAATAAACCTAATATGTCGTATAGTTCATTTGCGGTTTTTAGATTATTTTTAATTTATGATCTACTAGAGTTTAGATATATAGAATATTACATAAAGACCAATTTGCAGAAATAAGAAATCAATTACAAACGAATTTTAATAAACTTATTAGGAAAGGTGTTTTTCTTCATGAATTTGTTATGTCAGCTCAATTTAAATGTAAAAATATGTTGGAATATTCCAATCTATATTTAAGAACTTATGTAATGCTACTCACTGATATTTCTGATAACTTTAGAATTTGTTATATCTAATGTGATATAATTGTTATTATTTAGTTCTCCAAATAAATCTCTTTTTTTTGTCTCACTTTTTTGAAATCTTTAGATTCGGCAATTACTTCAAGCAATTATAAGTCTACAACAAGTTTTATTAATTTTTGAGAATTCTGTAGGACTCTCGAAATACTTGTTACGATTTTGTATATTGGAAATATAAAAATTTTGATGTATAACTTTCATTATTATACCATGCACAAAAAAATAAGATAATAGTGTCAAGTTATAATACCCTGATACGGGTAGCTTCGTTTAATATGTATTTACAGATAATTTTTATAATGATGTAAAATCTGACTTAGATTTTTTTTCGATACTTCAGACTATCCTAATGATAACATTTATGGTTACTTTATAATTAAACTTTAATAAAACGAAACTTGCGTATTACAATGGTGAAGTATTTCGAGAGTCTACAGACTTACCAAAGAATGTATTATTTATAAAAATCTTTTTCAGTCACTTTTAGCTGTATTTCTTACTTGTGTATTTAAATCTATATATATTTCAACTAAGGACTATGCTTAAACTGTAAAACTCTATGAACCCTAATTAACTTCATAGTAAGTTGTAAACATTGTTTGAGATTTCTATAGTAAATTATATTTTAGTTTTATTATAAAACTTTGATACTAATTTACTATAGAAATCTCAAACAATGTTTACAACTTACTATGAAGTTAATTAGGGTTCATAGAGTTTTACAGTTTAAGCATAGTCCTTAGTTGAAATATATATAGATTTAAATACACAAGTAAGAACTACAGCTAAAAGTGACTGAAATCTCAAACAATGTTTACAACTTACTATGAAGTTAATTAGGGTTCATAGAGTTTTACAGTTTAAGCATAGTCCTTAGTTGAAATATATATAGATTTAAATACACAAGTAAGAACTACAGCTAAAAGTGACTGAAAAAGATTTTTATAAATAATACATTCTTTGGTAAAATATGGAAAATGTTGAAAAACGTGTATTTGTGAAAAAAAGATATTTATTTGGAGAATTATAAGTCGTGTCTATGTATCACAAATGTAAATAGTTCACGTGCAGAATTCGAAGTGTGAAACATACTATTTTACACAAAAAATTAAAAAAAAATTGTTGTAGACTTTTAGTTCTCCAAATAAATCTCTTTTTTTGTTGTTTCTTGAAAACTTTAGATTCGGCAATTACTTTAAAGATTGAGAAATAAAAATAATTCCGCAAAATAAGTAAAAATATATATAAATACAATATATACAATTAAATACAATAATGACCATTTCAACCGTTGTTTAAAAATAATACGTTAATTTGTAATTAATTAGAACATTTTGTAAAGTTTTTTTTTCTTTGTTAAACTCTAATTCAAACATATTAATGCTAATGTCATTTTGTTTTTCTACCTTGGGTATATCAGATAATTTGATTGGGAACTGAATATTATTAAACGTTAGTTTATTTTAATGCCTCAAGTATGATGATACCCTATCGGAATGTGTATTTGCAGGATATAGTCCTCTTAAAACATTGTTGATCGTTCTTTTTTACGAATATACGAAGATCCCCGTAAGGGATTAAACTTATTAACATGCATTTCTAAACATTTTCTTTTTTTTCTAAATCACTATGTGTCATTACACATTTTATTTTTAATGTCATCACTTAAAGGTTCTGAATAATTTTCTAATTCACCATTTTTTATCCAATTCCTAATAGTCAAATTTAAAAATTCAAAAGAATTTTTTAAATCTTTTGTTTCCTGATCAAAATCTGCATGAATAATAAAATAGTATTGATTCTTCAATTGATGCTATAAATACTTCACGAGTGATATAACAGACACATAAAGTAAATTATGATTAAGAATAAGACATTTCTATTTGTGTTTCTTAGATCGTAAGTGCTGAGCATAGAATCTTTGCTTAACCTGTAAATCACATATTTGACACATCATGATGACGTCAATGCTAGTTGTAAATCTTTAACACTATTATCAGCTTTTCTCTTTAAACTTCGACCGACTTGAATTGAAGATTTTCTGTAGGTATAACATGTCAAGTCATATCAAGCGTGAACCGACACGTCTCCAGGTTGTTTTTGTAAAGCGTGAGTGGACACACCCCTAAAACCTTGAGATACACCCTCGGGGGACTAGTTTTTGGAATGTCACCACCAACATCATTGTAATTAAATAGGAATAACTTTATTATGAACGGGGAAAAACATGATAACCCATTACGATAATGATGTAATTACATAACAAAACTAGAGACAAGTTATACACAGGAGCCACTGTGACGTCACGCAGTAGTTTTGGTCAAGCGTGAGTCGACATAGCCCCAGACACAGGGGTTGGTTGCGTGAGTCGACATAGCCCCAGACACAGGGGTGGTTTTGAGAGTGGTCAAGCGCGAGTCGTGCGGGGCAGAAAAGTTTTTAGGTGAGGGGTTGGGGTTGGAGGGTAGTGAGCCAGAACCAACGATGTTTTGAGAGTGGTCAAGCGCGAGTCGTGCGGGGCAGAAAAGTTTTTAGGTGAGGGGTTGGGGTTGGAGGGTAGTGAGCCAGAACCAACGATGTTTTGAGAGTGGTCAAGCGCGAGTCGTGCGGGGCAGAAAAGTTTTTAGGTGAGGGGTTGGGGTTGGAGGGTAGTGAGCCAGAACCAACGATGTTTTGAGAGTGGTCAAGCGCGAGTCGTACAAAGCAGAAAAATTAGTGAGCTTTTTTTTAGGCGAGGGGTTGAGGTTGGGGGGAAGTGCGCCAGAACCAACGAATCCCCTCTACTAATATGTATGCATGTATACCGTATACATACACTAAATAGACACCATTATACGCATGTCGACTCTGTGCCTGTGTATTCTTACCTACGCTTCCCGTTTCCCTTCTTGTATGTTGTATACCTTCACGTTTCTTGAAAGAGGGCAAGCAGTAGCTACATACATCCGCATCGTAATGTGGGGTGCAGTGCAGTCTCTTTAAGAGGATACACATCGCGGCGAAGTGTATCCTCTTAACCAACCACATTAGTCCTGTTTCCTGCATGAGCCACGTGCTGCCACCTGGTGAAGCCATCGCCGCAACACACATACCCAGAATTGGTTTTATATAATACGTCCCGTAAACCCAGCGCCAGTTTCTCATGAACAAAAAGTAGGTAAGTCAGAATAGAGCAGGGGGAGTATAGTCATGATGACAGTATGAAATACAATGCTAATTCCTACAGAAATCATAAAAACAAATTGTCCGCAGTAAGAATCCCTTGTACCTTGTAAGGTAATTAATGGATGTATGTAAGTACATACAATCTTTATTCTTAAGAAAATAAAATACTGCAAATAAAACGTTTTACGTTTTTTTTTATCTTACAAAGATAATACAAGTGTCACCTTAGTGATTTATTCATGCGGAGATCTTTTTTCGTGCTGCGTGAACGTGCGTTTTTTATTTGTCAACCATTTATATTTATCTTTTCGACTGTTGTATCCGCGACTCATCTCTGGAACTTATTGTTTTAAGATACTGTAAGTTAACAAATGCCTTTGTTACATTAATTGTTGGGTTGGTTCTATTGTTTTGCGTCTCCCTTTCAAAGCAGTAATGTGTGCAAAGTTTTGTACTTGGATATTCTTTAAACAATGTTATTCAGTATTTATTTTATCGTATAATAAGGTCACTAAAGCTACTTTAAATTTAATAAAACCTTTAGTTTAAATTAATATGGCATTGATTTTTTAGGCTGTAAAAATTAAATATTCATATTACTATCTAAGAACACAATAAAGCGCATTGGCCTGAAAATGTTTCCAATATATCCAAATTAAATAAATAAATAAACAAACATAAAATTTCTGGGCTGCGTTCGGTAACTTTTCTTTCAACAGCATAACGCGGCTACATACAACCCGAGAATATTCTAGAATTGGTTTGCCTAAATTGTATGACGTGCATTGTAATGGATTCATGAACTGAAAAAGCATAATACATAAATTCATTCATACACATTCTGTAAATGGAGTGGATACCGTTTTGTATTGTGCACATGTTTTTCATTATGTGTTGTATATATATGATCTTTTGTGTCCTTAATCATCAATTTAAAGACAAATATATATATATATATGTTATATAATAATAATTTAGATTTGTGCGATTTAGAACGTGTGACGTTGTTACGTCAGTTACATATCAAAACTATTCATATCACAAATACAAGTATTTCTGTGTCGGGAGTAGTCGGGACTATGTAAATACTTGTGCTAGAAGTTGTTTACCCTATTAATCCAACGATACTGGATTTAAACCTCGAGCCCACTCCACTATAGGCCACTAGGCTTCTAGAAGTAATGTAATAAATAAGTCATAGAAGCACTACTAAACTCGGGGCACTGTATGATAGGATGGCAGTTGCGAATAATATTGTCAAATTACTTCTAAGATTATTTCCTGGGATGAACTCTCGTACGACTAGCTAGGATCTCCAAAAATATCACTATGCGATACAAACAAACAACGTCTTTCTAATTGACTATAAACAGACAGATATGAATGTAGTTTATCGTCTAAGTAGAATGAACTTCGTTGTTTACTGTAGTCGATAATAATTAGGCTCGCTTGACTTTGTTATTTAAGTTTATATCAGGTGAAAAAATGTTGTTACACCATTGGTACAGTCGGGGACGTCATAGCTTGACCAGGCTTACGGGAAAATCATTTGCAGCAGTTCTCTGGTCAGTTCTTTTAAGCAAACTTCGTAACAAATGTAATTTGATTGAAATCTATGGAGTCTCTTTGGGGTATGGCCATAAGAATAGTCATGGTACGGCGCCCAGGCATGGCATATATAGAGACCCATAATCAAACAATACTGTGACTTCTTCTAAACAACTCATTGCAAAAATGTACAACTTTCCATGAGAAGTCTAAAAATAGTTAGGTTGCAATTGAACTTGACGGTATCGATCGTCAGCTATCGATAGTACTAAAATATTGGTATTCAAGGCAGTCGTGGGGAATGTGGTAGTGGGAGGCGAGTGGGGGCGGGCTGTGCAAATACCACGTGCCTCTCCTCTCCTCAGCCATATCGTGGTGATAACAAAACATATTAAAGCGTGAACGCTCCTTACTGCCAGCTCTTGAGTTCTATATTTGAATCAGTTTTGCACTGGCGTCTAAGCGAGCAAGACGTACCTCTTCAATAAATCCAAAATAAATTAATTTTATTAGTTTATTGAATTATACAGTTTCAGTTAAAAATAAGAAAAATATACTTAGGGAAATTTTGGTGTTTCTTAGCGTTTTAGTGTTTGTGCTTAGAAATGCCTACTGTTGACTTCGAGAGATTCCTCAACAAAGTGTCTTGTATTGTAAGTGTTGTTTATTGTTTTTTGTATTTGCCTAACAATTCGGATTTTTTTTTTTTTTGATCTTAGATTAAACTGCAGATGTGTATTCTCACGGTACAAATTTTGTTAACAAAGTACCGTAATAATATTTAATATTAATTCATAAAAAAACTGCTGAATTTAAAAATGTTTGTTTACTTAATCTTAAGCATTAAAAAAAGAAACATATTGTTGTCCTATTTGACATCGAAAAAGTTTTTATTCACTGCGGCAATTACATAGGCATTTAGATAATGTTGTGTTATGTGTGTGTTCTACAGCTTTAAGTATACTTAATAGGTTGTGTAGAAAAAGTTAAAACTTACTACTTTCTACCAATCGCACCGCTCACAACCGGCGAGCAGTTTATCTATACACTCGTAAGGCCAAAATGGTCACGTACAGTGCGGTTTTTTCTTGAGGAACACGGTATGGGTTTCTTCGAGTGTAGAGTAATTAGATTTTTAAGGCCAGACCCTTACTATAGTGCCGAATCACTGTTCGTTCTCGGTCCAATCTTGGTCTGGTAAAATATTCGCAACCCTAGTGCCTTTTCACACGTTCCGGCTGCCGGATACCTGTGCGGGAATCTTATGTAGGTCCCGGATAATTTACGGAGGTACATATAAAAGGTCACATACATGTCTATGCACTTCACCGCCGTGTATCCTGTTGCTGGAACGCGTGATGTCAAATGGTCAAATCCTTCTTCAGCATGGAGGGAGAATATTTTGACAGACCCAGAACGAAATATGCTGGGCACTATAGTGTGGAGAGACCGTAAATATTCAGTAACACCTAACTCAGTATTAGGAACAGTATGCTTGTTTGCTACTTCAGCTATAAAAAATGCTTTATCTGACCGCTTATCTACCCAGCTAGGGTTGCCAGGTCTTAAAACTGAAAAGCCGGACAGACCAGTCAGACATCAGACATTTTAGTAAAAAGGCCGGACATCTACAATTTTTAGTCTAAGTGTAACACGACAATTTTATTTTTAAAGTAAAACAAGGGTTTTTTTTATTATTTACCATAAAAACTTAAATTCTAATGAAACAACAATAAAATTAAATTAATCAGTCTTGTTTATCATTATATATTCAATGTTAAGACGTGCGGAGCGGAAACCAACCAATACATGACAAATATAAAAAAAAGATAAATTTTTAATCCTAAAAAAGCCTGACACGCAACCATAAAGCCTGACTGTGTCCCGCTTTATCCGGACGCCTGGCAACCCTATGCCCAGCTCCAAGAGTCTGTTCACTAGTAATATTTATCTTCGATTATCGATCACATTGTAACATATACAAATGTACATGCGCCAGACAGCAAAATAATCTTCAAAAGCCTAATATTGAACAAAATATGTAAACACGTACTTACTTTGAATACATTCATAGTAGCTTTGTTTGATGAAGTAATTTCTACTTATGAAAGAATATTCTGAGAAACTGCTTTGACCGCACTATATACCTACCAGAAGAAAATATGAGCAATTCCTAGATATAAGAGCCATCCAGCTCGCGACTGGTACAGTCAGCTACACGGTGTTTAGAAATAATAAGAAACTGTTGTGAGGTAGATAATTTTAACTATTTATTAGATGTAAACTGACATCTGCGAGATTTCGATTAGATAGATTTTCATATTCAGCAGGTTATTTTAGTTTGTTTTTAAATCAGAAAATGTACTCGGAAATTAGGAATAATAACGAAAAGTTCAATATGCTAGGTATAATAAAAAGACTAATGTAATAAAATAATACGTAATAAAATGGCTAGTCAGTTTATATCTTTTAATATTTATCCGCAATATAAGAACTAAATATTTAAATGAATTCTGCGGTGTATTCCATAAACTGTTTTTGTCCAAAAACATATTGAATCAAGTGTGGAACCACTACACCATCTCACTCCGATAAAAATATAAGGGAAAATGCCACCAGACAAATGTAAGTAAATTTTAAAGCCGACTGGCCCACAGTTATTTTTGCGGTTTAATGTGAAACCTGCTAAGCTGGCGGGTAAGTTTCCGTAGAAATCTTTGTCTGTTGTTAATTCTCTGTTGTCGATAACAATAACAATTAAGTACTTTTCTTTGCCATCACTATGTTTGGTCGACTTCTTTGAATTGCGGTTTTAACTACCTACCTACAAGACACTGACACTAAAAATCGCGATAATCTCCATTGTGAATTGTTCCCACAGTTATGTGAATGTTTATGTGTAAATATGTGTACTTACTTACGAGCACCTTCCTAAGTCAATCGTAAAGATATCACGGAATGCCTTGTTTTGTTGTTTTATCCCCCAACGTTTACACTTGCTTTTAAATCAATATTTACATTTTGTCTTAATAGAAATACAAAGCATTTTTTATCTTCTAAAGATTACTTTTTATTTATTCGTGTCATTGAAGCGTTTTTAAATAATTTCCGAAGACTTCTAGGGTTTATGTGATTTCGGAGGTATTAAGGTACCTAGATATCTATTATGATTGGTGTAACTTCTAACATGATAACATATCCGACATTAACTAAAAATTACATCATTTATGCAATATATTCTACTTTGGACTTTACATTATTTCTCAGCAGATTCAAACACAGATAATAACGCAATAGCTCGCGCCGCAAGATGGCCGACGACGGCGCGCCGCCGCAGATTAAGCGGCTTATTGACGTAAATACAGTAATCTACAAACAATTGCAAACATGCATGTGATTTTGTTCTATCTCAAGTTTTAGCTGTAGATAACGAGATGTACTATATGTCAAAACCGTCGACGTGGCAACTATCTATGTGTTGATTTGATATCAGACGGTGTTCTTCTGTTACGTATTTTTATGATAGGTACTTGACTGTTTCGATGTAAAATCTTATCGATACAGTATTTTATGTTACGTGAGGGTACATCACTATCTATGGCATATCGGTTTATGATTATGGTTGCTGGTAAAGCTTAACTAAAGCTTAGATTTTTACGTTAAATCCATAGTGTATCTATAAACGCTTATTGTTATGTACCCTTATGAATAGTTATGATATGATTATGACTAGGTATGATATGGTATTTTGATATGAGTATACTTTTGTTCTAAATTTATTGATTACATAATGATAACTCGAATAGAAGTAAATATTACACATTTACACTAAACGTTCCACCATATTCGGAAAAAAACATAATTTGAAAGGTAGAATTAAACTGAATCTAAGTACCTACCTAAGGATTTGTTTTGGACATATATAATTGTTTAGTGTTGCTACTGTTGACTTATCCAATTATAATTTGTTTGAATATGTTATTCTGCGCAATCGTCTCACAAATGACATCGTATACATAGTTAAGAGAAAAAAATTTTTTTGTTTATATAAGTTTTCCTTTCGTTTTGACATAAAGTTAATATTAAACAGACATAGGTACAATAATATTCGTTTACTTTTTTATTCTATAAATAGCGATGATCTTGATATTTAAAGAAAAAAAGAAAACGTACACAAAACATACAGATAAAAACTGATTTAAAATTTAAATGAACTCTAAAAGGTGTGCGAAGCGGAGACATAGGGGCACCTCATGATACCATGTAGGAGACCGGTATATTTGGTCATAAAGTCAACTTTATTGATAATAAATCAATGCAACACACATCGACCCATTCATTCGAATAACGCTTTTATCAATCGAATTCTACTAATGTATGAGAAACTATAGTAACCCAACCGGTTATTGAATCCAAACAGTAATTTTCTATGCACTATTTCAGTTTAATGTTGACTCATTGAGATAATATACGATTGTTCATGGTATTAACATTGTTTTGTTTGTCTCTTTTGATGTTTGTTAACCTATTGAATTATTGCGAAAGTTATGTTACCTAATAGGTACTTATTTGTTGGAATTGTTTCATGTATCTATAATATAGCCTGGCCAGTCTTTCCTGTTTTTATATTTTGCAATGTGTTTTTTTGCCACCCTAGTATTTTCATTGTAGATTACTCTATGTATTATGTAGGTCGGTGGAGGTATGTATTCTTTTAAGTTTTAATTAATTCATACATGTACTTTTTATGAGGTTTTTAAACTTTGGGTCTTACCTTGCTAAGGATAGGTATCAATTAATATTTTAAACACTAGTTTCCCTACATAATCGATTCAGACATGAGATTCTTAGAAGAACTAAAGTTGCCAACATAGCTCACCAAGTCGCGAAACTAAAGTAGCAGTGATAAGGTCATATAGCTTTTCCTCACTTTTTGCATAATATCTCAATCAACCACATTGTGTTCATGAAAGGTCAAACTCTATTCACAAAACTGAATCGGTACGTACACTGGTTTAAGAGTTTATACACCCGATCGTTTGGTAGCGAACTGCAAAATAAATAGTTGTTAGTTGGACTTAGGCCAACGTCGATACATGTCCTCCTGTGCGGTTTGCGCGGTGTTTGTGCATATGTGGTGTTTACCACATGGCAGAGTCAAGGCTTAAGAGGTAGCGTGTGGAAACACAAAGACTTGGACCATACGTTTAATGGAGTCTAATATCTCTTATTGCTTGATCAATTATAACAGTCCTGGTTGATGTTAATTTATCCCGTCCGAGTAATTGATCAACTTTTTTTTCTTATATTATTCTGTCTAATTTCTTGTCATCTTTTGTTAGCAAAAGCTGCTAAAAACATCTTGTGTCTTCTTTGTCTTTGTCTATAACTATATTGTCTATATTATCTTATTTAAATCTCTATATAGATGATTGTAATTAGAACTGCTGATTGGTAATTCTTTTTACCTTCAGCATACAATTGTCCTCGTCCCAGATTTTCTTCACCCGATAGTGTCTAGTAACTTGCGTCACAATCGGACACTTGACTCGCCGGAAACTGTATTGTATTGTAATTGTATGTGGATGTGTGTGTATGTGGATGTATGACGCGCCGGGCGACGGGACTGCACTGCACTCCATCGCTGGTCATTCAATAGACCACTGTTTAGTTAGTGACCAATACTCTTTCTGAAGACCCAGTGAACATTACTACTAAGACATGCATTCCGACATGTGATTTTTGATAAAATATCTTGAGTGATTTGTGTTTCTCTATTTTTCAATTGAAATTTGCGTTTGATATTAAAACTTGTTTTTGATATTAAGTGAACATGGCTGTCTGGTACGATGATACGGATAACGACATCGATAATGCTGAGGTTATTTTTTAAGTATTTTTCCGCGTAGATATTAAGGATTCGTCTCTTTTATTATCATGTTTAATTTTGTACTATATGTGCGTATTTGAAGGCAGATTCGGTTTTTCTGCTGTAAACACGCTGTCAGTTAAAATTTTTGACGTTTTATTAAATACATACTTCAGTATCTTGGTGTGGAGTCACTGGCCTTATTTCGCTGTTGTGCAATTTGAATATTATTTTTTTATTAAATTAATTAGGAAGCATTCTGGAAATGTCTTCTTACTTGTTTCTTAAATGTACCATTTCCGAAAAGGTCGTTGTATTGCTGACTTTTTGAAATTTAATATATTTAATAATGTATTAAAGTTTTGGCAAGCAATAATAAACATTCGTGATATAGTTCGACCAGATTGCCCTCACTGTTATTTAAGACACGCGTAGGAAATGCTTTATGAATAAATATCTTTTCTGGTTTTGATAGGAATTCTCCTATTATATCTACTTTCCCAATTCATGTATTGCATACTCCATTTGTGTAATGGACATAACAGAATGAAAATATGCATCTCGTTGTCTTTGACATCCATTTTGATGCATATTTACCTATAGTAATTTTCAAATTGTATAAAGTTACCTTTGTACTTGTTGGGTTTTTGTTCCTCTTATTTTATATTATTTTTTATATTCATGCCAAAAATGTATCAATAAATATATACGCTTTTGTGGTCCTAGCCTATAAAATAATCAGTTTTTACCGTATTTAAATACTTTTAAGGAAATAATTGAATAATTAATATTATATAGAAGTCGAATTAATAGCAGTGTTCCTATAGCTTATTATAATTTTAAATTACAGATATTTATACACTTAAGTTTTTGATAGCCACAGCACATGTGGCACCTATTTAGTAATTATATCTAAAACCTTTAAGCGAGCAATTCTTGTATATGTGTATAATCTAAATCTCAGAAACGGCTCCAACGATTTTCATGAAATATATATAGTATGCAGCTACGTTTAAATTTTAGAAAACGTCGGTTTATCCGTGTTATTAGGTAAAGATATATAACTAATATAACTAAAAAAAATATGGCTCTTTCAGACATCTATTGGCGAGTAGTAATACTATTACTTTTACCGACACAGCTAAAGCAATACTAAAGCTACTGGACAATAGATGGCGTATATACTACATATAAAAACTGCGCCTTACTTAGGCCCGTTGCCCACGCGAACAAGAGGCGAGGCGCCGTCGAGGCCCGGGCGCAAGTGGCGCGCCCGCCGTATTTACATTTTCCAGGGAGAAATGTTGCGCTCATATACTGGAATCGCTGCACGGGTGAGGTAAAGGCGCTGTCCATAGAGACCTGTCGCCTCGACGCCGCCGCCACACGCCTTACGTACATTTTTGTTTAAACCAACATTGTAGTAAGTAACATAAGTTTTATATATCCATTTTTTTTACGTGTCTGTTTTTTCGTTTGTTACAGAGCGAGCAGTCGTCACCGTTCCGACGCTGGACGACTGGTAACGGCGCCGCCAGCACCTACCGTCACCACGATCATCGCAACATCTACAGTAAGGTAATTATAATCAAGTTCTGTTACCTTTAGGAGCTCTTGTAATTGGTACAAGGTATATTATTGAAGCCCAGAATACACAAGGCAGTATAGCTTGCCAAGGGTATTTACAATGGTATCTCAGCTACTCACGACATTTGATTTTTTGGCCTGCAAAGTGCGTGGCAGGGGAGGCTGGGTGCTTTAAGCGCATGCCAAAAGACAAGTGAAGGCATGTGACAATTACAGGGATGCAAATAAGTATCTGCCATGCCATTCTGCAAGATACTAGCATGTGTATTCTTCTACCCCTTAGGTAGGATTGCTAGTGGTTAAACACACCCACATTAAAATGTTTGGCACAGCCTCATTGTCCTTCCTGCAAAACGGGTTGTGAACCCATCGCTTTAACACGGGCTAGTATATTGTACTTGAAATAAACTGGACTTAACGACCTTATTTTTTTTGTATTATCCAAATATCTTATTATAATAAAGACTTAATAGTCAGTTTACGACACACCTCGGCAAAGGTAGTAGGGATTTGAATCACTATCTGATTTTTACGAATATTACATGTTTTTTACAGCAAATGAGCGAGGGTTGCGCGGTCGCAGGCGGCGCGGCGGGGTGCGGGGGCGGCAGCGTAGCGCGCTGGTCGCTCGGACTTGAACATTTGCTGGCGGACCCCGTCGGCGCGGCCGCCTTCGCGCACTTCCTACACAAGGAATTCGCCGTCGAGAACATACGGTTGGTAAACTACACCCGACTTGATATACGTCTTCCATCCAAGAACACTACTCTACCCCATCCTCATACACTGTGGTTATAATCATTTACGCACCCTCTTAATCTTTTGTGCACCAACCAATATTATTCTTCTCTATCATTATCAACAAGGTCGCGGATAATATTATGACAACACTAGATCTCGTCCCGAAAGTCTTTCAATCAACTTTTGAATTACCTGCTCGAGAATATCACTCATCAACTTAATGTTGGCGCAGTTTCTGGTGGGCGTGCGAGCAGTACGCTAAGTGCGAGGACGTAGGTCGGCGCGTGTCGCTCACGCAGGAGATCTGGCAGAGACACCTTGCTGAGGGTGCTCCGGAGCCCGTCAACGTAGACGCGGCCGCCCGGCGCTCCACTGCGCTCAGACTGCATCTGGACCCTCCGCCGCTAGATCTGTTTCAACAGGTAACACCCGAATAAAGAAGGTTGCTTATCTTATCTTTGAAGAATCTGGTTACCATAGAGAAGACTTTACTTTTTGGTGACAGTAGCTGCTCACGTATGACTTCCATCTGACGTTCCTGACGAACTTGGTTCTGTTGTCTCCAGGCGCAGAAGCAGATCTTCAACGTGATGAAGTTCGACAGCTACCCTCGTTTCCTGCGCTCCCCGGAGCACTCGGAGTGCGCGCGCGCTGACCTGCGGGGCCTCCCTCCGCCGTACGCGCCCGCTGCCGAGCCGGGACCAGAAACATCTCCCAAGGTAACCCTTGTCATGGTATAAATAATAGCACTAAAATCTACTAGTACGTCATCTGTTTTAGTAGTGTTACCAATACCAACCATCTTTCGTTTTGTTTGTAGTGGTGATGACTATGATCTGTGACCCTATTCTTTCTGTGTCAAGCATTAATGTACAGTCTGTTGTTTTTGTAATTATCGGTTAAATTTTAATCTAATGTAGGCTATAATTGATTTACACGTCTTATACCGTCTTTACCTTGTGACATCAATAAAACACATATTGATCAAACATAGTTTACTAACGTAGATTAACTCCTCTTTATATAATCCCGTCGACATTGGCCTAGCCAGATAAAACTATTCAATTAATATAATTTTGTAGATTGTAGTGCATTTTCCTTAGGTATGAGTTAAAAATGTATATTTATGTGGGCAGTTAAAGAAATCTGCAAGTAACGCGTCAGACCGTCGTCGCAGTGGTGGCGCCTTACTGTTACCGTGGCGACACCGCGGCGTCTCCAGGGACCGCGAGGAGAGGGCCCCCCGCACCCCGACCCCACCGGCACCCCCTGTCAATGATGTGAGTATACATAACTTACAACACTGACACATAAGTAACAACATAGAACATGCACGAACGTATCTACACATACCTTGCAATACGACATTGACACATAAGTTAGAACATACGCAAACACTTGACAATGAAATGAAAAGGCAAATAATTGTAGAAAATCGTTTTCTATAATTGTAATAAACGCAATAGCTGCGATACAAATTCTAGTGACATTTTAATTTATTTATTGTAAACTTTATTTTTAAATATGATAATTATTTATATGAAATAAAAAAAAATATTTTTACAAGATACTAGTAGTCTAATATATTTTATAGATATAAAATAAATAACTTAAGTTATAAATATGAAGATGTGCAAACAGCGCACAGAAAATAAACATACGAACACATATGAACACACAAATGTATTCTGAAAGAAAAAATAAATATGATCTCAAACGAACATTACATTTATTTTGTGTAACTATAACAAACATTTTCGAATTCAGTGGAATATTTTTCTGTTTCTATTTAACAAACTCAATATTGACTATGAAATAGATGTTGCCACATTCTAAACAGGGTTACTCCACATTCTACCGTTAAATACAAAAGTTTACATTGCACGAACGTCTTTAAAACAAACACAAGTTAAATTCATCGCTCCACAATGGAAAATCACGACATTTCAAAGTAAATATTTGCTGGTGCGATACCAACACTATTTCTGCGCGCCGATACATTAAATATAGCGCACAGCGAAACTAAACGCCTGTTTTGTTACTTTACAAGTTTATAACGCATGACGTTCCAATACACACAGTGCTAACGCTATTCTCGCCCTGAAAGCAATGTACTTTTCAATATGATTTCTAGTATTTTAACATACCGGAAAATTTGTTGATTTCTGGCAACACAGTTTCGTATTTCGTAACGTTTTATTTTTGTTTTATATTAAATAATTATATAAATTATATTCTTTTAGTCAATCCAAATTACCAATAACTTATATTTTTACTTTTTACCTTTTTAAAACTCTCTGTTATCTTTTGTCATAGGAATACATAGCCGCTTTGTACAACAATGTTTTGAGTATGTAAAAAAAACCACAGTTGTTTTTGATCGCGTTAAGACGTTATACTACCTACATTTCATTTTTTTTTTGCAAAGTTTCCTCTGGATCCGCAGAGCAGATTCGCCTTAAATTTAATAAATGTTTTTCGTGATATGGGTCTAAATGGTTTTGTTCAATAGAAAAAAATCATAAACTGTTCCTTTCCACTGTTTTTTTTTTAAACTGTTGGCAAAGAAATCTCCAAAGTAAGTTTTGTTAGTTTACAACTTCACTAAAGCTTAGCCGTCATAGTGCTTTATACCCTCAGAAAACGCATTTTTTGATTACAATAGACTATGATTTATCTCATGTATTTCAATGAAAATCTCAGTGGGTTGTGATGTAACTGCACTACTCACGCACACTCAGTTACATATTGTGTAATCCTTGTTTTTACTAAGTTTTCTGTCACGTAGTACTGCTTCCTAATTTGAAAGGTCATAGTTTTGGAAATGCCAAGTAATACATTCGAAGTTTAAACAAAATAGCATTCCATTTAGTTACTTTTACGAGTAAATTATTTAGTTTCTTTAACCTTGATTCGCCATTGATTCGTTTCGTGGTAGATCTATCTCGAGACCGTCTGGCCGTGTTCGTTTTTCTACAGCGCGGACGATTCAGTAGACTCACCTGTGTTTGACTGTTTGTTCAGCCAATTTGTTATTAAGTAATATGTACTCTGCGCAAACTTAACATGTAATGCACGTGATATCGAACATTATCGCTTTTGGTGAAACTATATAACATAAGTATATCGTGTGAAAATTAATTATTTAATTTGTATTCGTGATATTGCTAGTATGCTATTCAATAAAATGTTATTATTAGTTTTAAGTTAATTTAAACGTTTGGTGTGCAATTAAGGATATATATCTCTATCTATCACAGTAAAATGCCAACAAAATATTTTTGATCAAAATCAAGTTACTTATTTGACAGTTATTTTCAAAATACAATTAGTTAGCAAAAACTGTATATTGTCGCTGGTTTGAGAGTATAAGAGCCACATGCTTCGTACAAACGAATTTCCCACTTATTTTTGACACTTACTAATCAAACACCATGCACCAACAACACCAAATTTTGAAGAAGTGTTTTAAGAAAAATATCTAAAGTGCAGTGTTCCAGTTTTATATTAAAAATTGTACAGTTTAAAAGTCATACAGAAATCAAGATTTTCATTCTAATATTCTTTTGCTTTTCTATTCTATACAAATACAATAACAAAATTTCTTTCGTTTCACTTTTTGCTATTAATTTATAATTCAGTTGAAAATTTACTCTGAACGTAGAATTTCAAAAACATAAGTCAAAATAAGGTTTGGTTTCTAATACATAATGATATTTTAAATTTTGTTCCATACAAATACTAGATATAGATACAATTGAGGCGGTATATGAACAAAATATTGCCCCATACGAGGAATTTTACCTCAAGAAACCTCAAATTTGTGAATTTTACCGTAACACCATTAAGACCGGGGCAACACCCTAAAAAAATAATTACTCTCCAGAAAGTGATCACCATAAATCCAAAACTTAGTTTGGATTACTTAAAAGGAGTCTCTTCAACAATGGCAGGTTAAGTTCAAAAATAGCTGACTATGTAAATTTTTCTACCCCATTTTTACGGCTGGATAACGTCAAAGTTAGTTGGTGCAACCCAGCTTTAGATTTTGTAAGTCAGTTTTACAACCTTCGTAAACGTCTGTGTGCAATTAAGTGTAAACGACTAAGTGTAAAAGTGTTTTACAACGTAATCAAACTAACAAATTATTTTTCCTTGTTCCAGTTAAAATCGGTGCCGATTCTTCCAAACCTGTGTCGGGTGAAGCTTCCCGACAAGACGACGTCGGTGATCGAAGTGGACGAGAAACAGACGGTCAAGTGTGCTCTCGATCAGCTGCTGCAGAAGCGGAACCTGGTCTGCTCCTCGTATGATGTCATTGTCTGTGACGATACACAGGTGAGGGTTTTACTATTCTTACTTTGTGTGATTCCGATCAATTTTGTATGTATTTCTTATAACACGACTGTGAGATGTTAAATATGTCTGCCATAACAGCGTTGTAAAGTTTATATAATCATTACTATCAACGGTTCTTAGATTTTTCTATTTACAGTATTTTCTGTCACAATTATATTCCTATAACCGCCGAACTTGTGTATCATTGACTCAACAGTTTTGAATGAAACGGTTGGTTTGGATTTACTAATTTGAATTAAAGTTTAGGGATCTTACCTCACTATTACTCTGTCTAGATACCTTCGATGGCCGACTGTATGAAATAATTGTTTAGGCTGTAGTACGTTGCTACCACCAGCGAAGGTACCTAAGTATAACTTTTGCCTTCGGGAACTAAAAGTAATTTCGCTGTGCAGTGCGAGTTGAACGTGGACCTGTCGTCGCCGTCGGGCGTGCTGGGTGGTCGGGAGGCGCGCGTGGAACGTCGCTGCGTGCTGCGACTGGAGCTCGGTGCGCGGTGCGTGTCGGTGCGTGCACGCCCGCCCCGCCGGCTACGGCACGTGCTGCGGCTTGTCCTCGCCAAATACGCGCCGCACGCGAACCCGCAACAACACAACGTGTACGCCGCTGACGGTACTCCCGTCTCCGTCGACACCCCCATACTGGTAAGTTAAACTTTTTTACCGGACGGCGACATTGTCGCGATCCTGAGCTCGTTTGCCACTTAAGTTGCCTTGCGTTGATTCTTGTTTGTTAGCCGCCATTTTGTAGCACCTCTCTTTATATCAAGTTTCTCTGACTGTGATTTACTGTTTTAAAGGGATATGTAACATTGTTACAGGAACTGGACGGTGCGAGGTTGCGGGTCGTAAAAGCAATCGAGGATTCAGAATGCGGTGGGGACGGGGAGAGACCTGAGGACTCCTTAAGTGAACTTGCCTTCAGGATACAGGAAGACTCGCTCCGAGACCTCGACGCACAGGTCAGTTTTTTACAACTTGAAATTAGCTACGATGTGGGCGTCTTTTATTAATTTTAGGAGCGAGATAGTTTCAGCACGAAGTTTGTTGCAGGACGGTTAAACAGTTAACTTCAGACATATAAATATCCGTGTTGCGTTTTGTACTCAAAATATGATTTTGAAAGTCAATATTTTTGCTTAGTTGATAATATCATTTAAATCATATAAGAAACCAATTCTTGGATGTAATTATATTTTGTATTGCAGTAAGCGTAAAATGTTATTTAAAATTGTGATTTATATTTTTATAGAGCGGGGTTAGTGGCAGTAGTGCAGGCCGCAGCGAATGTGGGTCAAGTTGCGGAGCGGGTTTCGGAGCGGAGGGAGCGAGCGGAGCGGGACGTGTTGTGCGCGCCGCCTTGCGCAATGGACCGCCGCTACATCTTCATCCAGGTAAATACTACATAAATCTGCTATATTCTGCTCCACTAATACTTACATAACAGACCTTGACCCCGGTGTCTCATACCAGAAGTTCTTTTAAATGTTATTTTGGAGTTCGTTTATTTGTTTGCAACACTCATTGCCTTGAGATTGTTTGAAGATGTATGTAAAATATACATTAAAGACTAAGCGGTCACACAACGCTATAGATATATTAGCGGGCTCTTAAGCGAATACTAATCAAATTCTCAGGTTTGTTTTTTGTTTTTGTACAGTAACGTGCCAGATCATAATCATAAATGACATTTTTATAGTAACTGTAAAATTTACGTACGACAAAATATACTTTTTAACTTTTAATAATAATTGAATGTTTCTTTAACAGGTTTCGTAGACGACTTACGCGAGACGCAGCGTATTCGGCTTCAGAGAGCTGAACCTGTCCCCTCTCCCCGCTCGCCTCCCCCCCTGCCGCCTAAGCCCGCCCCCAGGCAGACCCCCACTCTCGTGTGAGCCCGGCACGCTGTGTGCGTCAACACACACAAACGGGCACTAGAACACACGGGGGGCTGTGTCGGACATGCGCGCAGCTACTGCACCCACACCCTTGCATGGAGCACACGTGTAAGAATACCCTGTGTTTGAATACACGCAAAGGAACTGCGTGTTTAAATAGAACACACAAGGAGGAACTGCTTGTTAAAACAGAACACACACAGGGGAGCTGCGTGTTTAAACAAAACACGCGCGAGAGAATCGTGTGTATGAAGACATTTGCAAAGTGATATACCGAGAGTTTCTATGATAGTATTGCAGCAATTGATTCCGAACATACACGTTTACGCGGCAGTGATATAAAAATTATGGACACGCTTGCATGTTTGTATAAAATAAACACACTTGGAGGAATTGTGTGTTTAAACATAACACACGCGGTTGAGATGTATCTGTGATTGGTAACAAATCAACATTTTCTATTAGACTTACAAACTGATTACAAAGATAATTCCGCACAAACTGTTCCGGGACTGGCGGCTAGTTTTGCAGTAAATCAAAACCGAGACTGTATTTTGTGTTAGTGTACAGTGTTACACAATGGCTTTAAGTTATATTGTAAAAATTACAAACATTGTATGTGATGCCGAGCATTCTCGTACATCTTACCTCGTTTTTTTTTATTGTAGGTTCCTAATTAAAATTTGTAAATCCGCTTACAAATCCCATGTCGAAAAATGTACAAAAAATGCCATTTAGAAATCATTCCAAGAATATATAGGATGATTAAACACTAGTGTGAATATTTGTTACAAATTATATTTTGTAAATAAAATCTATATAAAATCTATTGTAATTGTGTGAGAGACATCTAACTTTAATTAAAGTAAACAAGAATTTGGTGCCTTCCATAGAATATAAGTTTGCACTATTTTTACATAAAATGAAGTTCTTTTAGGTACCCTGTGCCAATAAAACTAGAGTATTGTTTTATTCTAAAAGTCGTTTTTTAAGGTTTTTGTAAACAATATAAATATTGTATTAATGTATTCACTAATAGAATAACACAACATTGAAGTCCGATAGAATCTCTCAGCATATGTTATTTCAATTGCAAATAAAAATATTTTAGTACTGAATAGATTTCCGATTTTTCAGTTATTCAAAATGTGAATTTGATTTCTGAATTAAATTAACTTTAAAATAAATTCCCATCAAAATTGGTTAGGCAATTTTCTGTAAAACAGAACTGTTGTGAGCTATATAACTTGTATAGTATTAAAAGCTAACACTGTAGAGTTGGGCTAGAAGTAATTTATTTATTATAGACAAAGTTTTAATATGCTCCGAGAGTATTATTGCAATAAAAAGATTTTAATAAGTACTTTTGTTTTTTTCGTATATCCTGCGTCGTTTTGAAATACCTTAAAAAAATTACCTTTACAGAGAGAACCTAGTTGCTAAGTAATTTTGTATATTTACTGATGATAAGCAGCAACGAACCTAACAACAACCCAAACACAAGTAAGTAATTGCCAACAAGATAATGGAATACGTTTATGAACGTGAGACTGGACTTTTGTTGTGTACAAAATTACTGAACAAGTTTTGCCCAGCAGAATTTTTTAATTCGTTTATGCCGATGAACAATTTAAAAACATTCCATCCGCGCCTCATTTTCTGTTACTCAGAAGCGAATAAAAAGAAATGTCTGCAGTAGCGGGAGCCTGGTAAAGTTTGTTAATTTATGAAACGTCAGTCACCCTTATTAAAACCTTTTCCTATCAGCCTCATACGTCCCCACAGTTGGGGCACGGCCTACCATCACCAAGGGTGATTTGGGCCATAGTCCACATGCAGTCTGCGGATTGTGAACTTCATATGTCATTTATTTGACATATGCATGCTTCCTCACGATGTTTTTCTTTACCGTTAAGCCAGTGGTGAAGTTCTAGAGGAATTAAGAAAAAGACTCATTGATACAGGCAGGGCTCGAACCGCCGCCAGTCAGGAACGCGATAGTTTTAAACTTGCAAATAGGGAAGCGTTGATTATAAGCTACGTAAAGAGAAGAGCAGGCAAGTTGCGGGATAAACCTTTACTCTTAGGTCACAACCAAAGAATGACGCTGGACTGATGGCCGTTAAGACCTGGTACCCTGACATAAAAATTACAGGATTTACCTGCCCACTGCATATTATCACGTGCACGTGACCGAGATAGAAGACCAAAGCACTTTCCAGAATAACTTTAAGCGTTAAAATTGACCTCACAACACACCAAATAAACAAGATTAACAAAAGAAAGGAAGGAACTGACCTTCAAGATACAGGCTTACCTACCTTAAGGGCCAGTGTCCTCCGCGTCTTATTAGTGTACATTCTAAATGCTACTTATGATAAATTAAAAAGTAAAACCTCAAAAGAAAAACACGAATCCCTTAAAGGATCACTTTGTTGTCCGGCCGTCTATCCGTCTGGCAAGACCCTTTGCCTCAGGAGGAGGTGGAGGAATCACGCTAAAAATTTCCAAAACAATGTACATTTAAGATATTTTTTGTTAGCTATGGGCGGGGCTTGCGCAAGCCAGAGTACCCGTTTTCAGCCGTATTTTCACCCCTTTGAGAGAATTATAAATATTGGTCCTACAGTTCCGGGAATCAGGACTTTTTGTTATGAAATTTCGTCCTCTATTTAATTTCTTTTAAATTTAAAAATCTTAGTTTTTGAGATATTTGAAAAAAACCAAACCCGCACTCTTTTCAGCAAATTGTTTATAACTTTTGCAATTTTTTCGAGCGGAACTTAATTTTTTTCGAAAATCATCTAGTCGTGACGTGAAAATCATCTGAATCAAATGACACCTCATTCATATTTTTCCGAGACTGCTTAAAAAAGTTGAAGAAAAAAGCACATGTTGACTAGACTGTTGGTCTTTCTTACTAGTGCAGTCATTGGAGCGAAAAATAGGGTCTAACCTCCGAATTTTTTTACTGTGAACCGATTTGCATGAAATTTTGGAATTAGGCTCATCTTACCCTTAACTTCAAAAGTGAAAATGATCTGAGCTCCGCCTATTATTTTTAAGGGGTGTAAAAAACCCCTTAATGGAAAAATTGACATTGAGCCATTTTATCGCTAGAGAACGTGTTTAATATTAAGTGGTGAAATTGTAAAGTGTTTTATAACACAATTACCTCATAATAAAATCATTTTCAACCCCTTGAAAACCTTACAACCCTTGCAAACAACCAACAACAACTAAATTGAAAAAATCACAAAAAAATACTTTGTTATGACATAAAAAGATTTAAGTACAGAGTAAATAATATTTTATGTTCTCTATCTTAATTATCGAATTTTTAACCCCCTTTCGACCCTTAAAAACAACCCCTTGATAAAAAATTGTTTACAAAAATTTCTTTTGATGAAATGAAAAGGATTTAAATGTTATTCCACATTCTCGAAAATAATTATCATATTCTCAAGCTTTTCAACCCTTAAATCTACCCCTAAATTAAAACAGTAAATATATATGATGGTTGGCCCCTCCGAGCAATACACATACTTACCTTCATTCAAATGTGTTATATATACATATATGAACTTGGTATGTATTCAAGCCTACGTTTCCAAAATATATGTCCATAATATATACATATATATATATATATATATATATATATACATAAGACAATAGTTTTGGGTCTCTATTACTTTGCTCCAAATATTCACACTCCGAAATTTTCAGTTTACTAAGTAAATAAAATACGATTAGTTTTTAGACTTTAACTCCTTCAATTTTGATGCTATCACAACTCATAAAAAACCATTTTAAAGGTAATTAAAAGTGCTACAACTTTTTTCAAAACAATATAGTAAAAACCTTTAATTTTAAAACGGTGAAGGGTCAAAGGGCTCGAGAGAGACTGTGATTGCGCTGCCGCACGCTCTTTAAACAATCATATCTCCGTCAATTTTTGTGTGACAGAAAACAAAAGAAAAACAATTTTTTTCTCAAAAAAAGACCTAAATTTTTTATTATTATACTTTTATACGTATCTTTTATCATTCTTGAGATATTATGAAAAGAAGGTAGTTTTTGTAAAAATTCGAAAATATTGTTTTTCTTAAAATCGTGATTATTTTGAAAAATATGTGTCCTAAAGCAGCCAAACTGCTAGAATCCATCAAACTCTTTATATTAAAGTTAATTCTAGACAGAATAGGATTAATTTTAATTTTGGTGGAAATGGCACTTATGAAACCCATTGATTTAAAAGAAAAAACCATGAGATGTTCCTCTTATTTGCATTACAGCTCACTCATTTAACGTGCAAAAGACTTTTAACAGTGCTCATTTTAAAGCTTATTTCAAGCACTAAAAAACCCCATTTCATTAGAATGCATAAAATGTATCTGCTCGCCGCTAGATGGCATTGAATACATCGATTAAATTTCAGACAAAATGAAAAACGGCTTTGATCTTTCATATCTAGCTTAATATTGTACTAAGAACACTTTATAAAAAACCGATTTGTTCAATTTTTTACCTGCTACAATTTTGTTTATTAAAAAATTTTCGTTAAAATGCATATTTTTTGAGATATTTGCAAAAAACCGATGAAAAACGTGAAAAAATTCCGAATTTTCAATTGCCAATTGGTTTTTTGAAAAACTTTATAGAACATTTTTTTCTTAAAATTAGGTCTTCTATCGATATACGATGTTATTTTGAAGAAAAAAATTTACACCACCGAGAAGGGGTGACAACCACCCCCAGGGTTGGTGCGGAGTTCAGATCATTTTCACTTTTGAAGTTAAAGGTAGGATGAGCCTAATTCCAAAATTTCATGCAAATTGGTTCTCAGTAAAAAAAATCGGATAAATAACGCTTCAATGACTGCACTATACGCCTTACCAGCCGGTGAAAACCTGAAATATATTGTTTTTTTTTATACATACAAGATAGGGAAGAATAGAGTAACATTCGTAAGGTATCCCTGCTTATTTATAGCATTCGAATTGCTGTCTTTCAAATCTTCCATATTAAATAAATAAAAATAATAATCTTGGCTAAACTTGTTTAGAAAGTTTATTTTTGTTATCTTTAGACCTTATGCTGGAAACCATAGAAAATATTTTTTTGTCTTATCTTCTTACTAAGAACTATCCTATTTACATAACTAAATACAGGCCTAACATATACAGAATAAATTACTTCAATGCCGTGAATGCAAATATAAAACTATATCCTAAAAAAAACACAAAAAAACTATAAACTACTCTATATTCAAATGTTAACTTATTTATCAGCGATTTGTTCAACTTTTTCATCTACTTTTTCCTTGACGTCTACTGGTTCCGGGGGGGGCATTACCCTGGTCAATCTGGAGGGGTCCTTGGGTGGCGCCCAATCCGGGATGATCTTGTCATGGATACGCCAGGTTCCGTACATGTTGGAGAGGTGTTTCTCGAAGACGATGTACTCCAGCACGTCCTTGGCGAGGATCTCGCTCCCATGCAGCAGCCGCCCGAACCGATCGTACACGGCGAGCTGCTGCCGGCTGTGGAAACGGACTGTTACCTGTGGAAATTGAAACTGTATGATTTTTACCTCATTGTTAGATAAAAGATTTATTTATGATTTTTGTTTATTATTTGTGTTTGGAAGAATTAGAACTTGTGGAATTGTGAGACATATGTAATGCATTACTCTCTTAAACGTTAGGGAACCGAGCAATGTTAATCATAATGAATATAATCAAATATAGAAAATTACTGGACAGTTATTAGTTACTAGCTTTTGCCAGCGGCTCCGCCCGCGCTTACTTCGGTTATCGGCGTGGAATTGTTATACGGCAGCTCCTTGATTATAGGCGGCTATAGCTCTAGTTCGTGGGTGTGTGTTTTACCGCTTGTAATAATATGGGTTGTGTTCTGAGGGATTGTTCGAAATAATGCCCACGGCTACTTTCTACCATCGCACCGCTCGCCATTGGCAGGGAATTTATCCTCACAGCTTAGAACCGAAATGGTCACGTACAGTGTGGTTTTAGAGAAACTTCCTCCCGCGGATGCTAAGGTTATGGAATGAGCTCCCTGCCAAGGTTTTCTCTAAGAAATATAGTATGGGGTTTTTCAAGAAAGAAATTATTAGATATTTAAAGGGTCGGCAATGTGCGAATGTTGCCCCAGGTGTAGCAAGCGTCCATAGGCCGCTTACTATCAGACGGACCGCAAGCTTGTTTTCCACTTTTAAATTTTCTAAGGTAAAACTAGCTTATGACCTTCTCCGTCTCTTTAAATATCCGTCAATTGGTAACAAAACCACTTTTGCATTTATAATACTATGTAGTAAATTGTTGCGAGAAGTATTATCATTTAAAAAAATCGACCAAGTGTGAGTCGGATTCGCGCACGAAGTAGTCCGTACCATTATCTATAAAGACGGCAAAAAAATCACGTTTGTTGTATGGGAGCTCCCCTTAAATATTTGTTTTATTTTAATTTAACTATTGATTTTTAAAGTGAATATGTAACTAAATATTCTGTGAATATTTCAAGTGTCTACCTGTTGCCGTTATCAACATTGAGCAAAACCGAGCAAAAAAATCACGTTTGTTGTATGGGAGCTCTCCTTAAATATTTGTTTTATTTTAATTTAACTATTGATTTTTAAAGTGAATATGTAACTTAATATTCTGTGAATATTTCAAGTGTCTACCTGTTGCCGTTATCAATATCGAGCAAAACCGAGCAAAAAAATAACGATTGTTGTATGGGAGCTCCCCTTAAATATTTGTTTTATTTTAATTTAACTATTGATTTTTAAAATGAATATTTAACTAAATATTCTGTGAATATTTCAAGTGTCTACCTGTTGCCGTTATCAATATCGAGCAAAAACGAGCAAAAAAATCACGTTTGGGAGCCCCCTTAAATAATTATTTTATTCTGTTTTTTAGTATTTTTTGTTATAGCGACAACAGAAATACATCTTCTATGAAACTTTCAACTGTCAAAGTAGTGAATATCACATATATATTACAATATCACGGTTCATGAGAAACAGCCTGGTGACAGACGGACGGACGGACAGCGGAGTTTTAGTGATAAGGTCCCGTTTTTTATCCTTTGGGTACGGAACCCTAAAAACATTTTTTTTTATACCACTAAGGTGGAAAACAAGCCTACGGTCCGCTTGATGGTAAGCGGTCTCCGTCGCCTGTGGACACTTGCAACACCAGGGGCATAACTCGCGCGTTGCCGACCCTTCAGAAACCTAATAACTTCTTTCTTTAAGAACCCCATACTGTAGTCCTTATACTTTTTCCACATTTGCTTCATTTGTTACAATGTGCTTTTCGATTACAAGGACTGTTAGCAAGAGCTGTGAATCTAATATCTGTCACAGACCTGGCCAAATATGTTCGTCTTGGTGACGACGTCGGTGCACCGTGCGTGCACGACCCGCGGCGGTTCCAGCGAGTCCAGGAACTTCCAGTGGATCGTCTTGAGCGCAGCGTTGTGTCGGAACTCTGGGTAAGCTTTCTCCGTCACGTACAGTCGAAGTGCCCTGACAAACGTTACAGAACACTTATTAATTACTTAGGAGGGGGCATAAAGCCGAACAAATTCTACATACAACGCGGAATATGAACGTAGAATGAGCAAAAACATTAAATAATAATAACTCAAATATTATTAATTATATTCAAAATTTTCTAATAACCTTTCTAGGTTTTTTATTGAACAAAATATATGAAATAGTATAACACAATTTCAGCTAAATTGTAATGTACTATTAAAAAAACACTCGATATTGGCCAAAAACAAGAGGTAACTTTGTGATTTTTTAATCGAGAAAATTTTATTGCATTCTCATTTGCTAATATCAGACCTTGCAATTGAAATAATTGAATACAGATACTACATCTGTCTGTATGTTTTTTTTATTATTTACTTGGACATGATTTACTGACTAAAAAAATCAATTCTACTTAAGACAATTAACCTTTATACCCCGTTTTAATGTCAAGATATTCAAGAGATAAATAAATACGTTAGTTGACTTTTATTGAAAAGTGAAAACCTATCTTTTATAGTTTATTTTAGCATTTTATGCTAACTATATTTATATTTCGTGATAAGCTTCGTATTTTGAGTGAAAAACAGCAGCAATGCCGCCAAAATGTTGTATTCGTTCTCAATTTGTAAACTAGTGCCTGGGTTCACACATGTGGGGGGCACACTGCTTTTGTACAATGCATATAGACTATTCTGGACTACAGCACCTTACCAGCTTTATTCATATTAACTATTTCATAATAACAGTATCACATGTCATAAATAGATAAAGTATAATATATAATTAATTTAACACGTGGAATTATAACTTCAAATTCTTTTATTCCATTATTGTTTTAATTAAAATACGAGCATTATAATTAAATTTAAAATATAATACTAAAAAAGAGGTTTAGACGGTAATTTGAACTACCAGAGATAGTATAATATACCCCCTTCGAAGTATCAGGGTTAATATAATATATCCCCTTTGAACTAC
Organism: Apoda limacodes; assembly: GCA_946406115.1. Classification (NCBI taxonomy): domain Eukaryota; kingdom Metazoa; phylum Arthropoda; class Insecta; order Lepidoptera; family Limacodidae; genus Apoda; species Apoda limacodes. Next base: position 21,013,384 of record OX291560.1, on the reverse strand, counting down.
CAGGGATAGTATAATATACCGCCTTTCAACTACCAAGGATACTATACTATACCCCTTTTGAACTATTAGGGATACCATATTATATCCCGTTTAAACTACCAGGGATAGTACAATATACCCCCTTTGCCAGTTCTTATTGAACTTTAAGTCGGGATTAAATTAAATAAACATACCTTTTGTCATTATTAACTAAACTCTCGTGCGCTTTGATGTATATATCTTGCGCTTTGGTACAGAACTCTTTGGAATCGAAATCTTCCTCAAAAGATTTAATTTTGCGGATGGCCATCATGGACTTTGATTTCTTTTCAAGCAGTTGAACAGTTTGTTTGGCACGGGCGGTCGACGCCAGGGACGCTTTACCGTCGCCTTCTGGCGGTACATACCCTTCGAAAACTCCACCTGCATATAAATATTAGGTTTTAGGCCTACTTTACATGCTGATTGGCTGCCCCCAAAGCCCACCCTCTTTCTCCATAAAGATTTAAATACTAAATCATTAACTAATGTACATAAAAATAATAATATTACATAGTGTATTAAGGTTATTAAGGAGAAATTTTACCAACAAGAGGCTATTTAGAAGCCGATAGCCGTAGGTTTAAATGACTCGAGTTTGTAATTTCTATACCGCCCAAATACAATGTGTTTTGTCACATTTACGAGTGAATAGATAAAAATATAAGGTGAAAATATAAATAATCTTAAAACACAATAAAATTGAAAAATCGATATTAAAAATGATATAGAAGCATAGACAACGCAACCACTAGATAGTAGATTAAAAAGTTTTGACTGTAACTGGAACTTGAAACTGTAATTGCTCGCTTGGCGCGTAGTTCATAATATCTTGAACCAAGGATAACGTTTTTATACATACTTAATAGAATAGACGGTAGGTAGAGCACGCGCGGTACATTCATGTGTCTTTATAGCCTGTGGGTTCTATGAACTTCCGCTTTGTCTTGAGGAAAATAAAATTTACAAAATAAAAGCCCGTGGGAGTAAATTAAGGTCTTATCACCCGCTTTACCTGCACATAATGACACTGTTTACGAGTAAGTGTAATAAAAAGATATTAAAACTACACCTGTAGCTGAAATGTAAAAAGAACGCTCCATCCATGGGCGAGGAGGCAACAACCCCCTCTCCTTCATCTTCTGCCTAACCTTTTCTCTGCTCATTGTGCCATAGTCTTCATTATAATCTGGCAGGTCTACCTTAAGATATTTTTGGGTTCGTAATTTTTTAAACTTGGGATTCCAATGCTTTGAAGTTGTAGTTCTAATCGGCTGAGAGAAAAACACAGCTGGAGCTATGCGTATCGATACCTGGAAACATTTAACAACACGTATTATATACCTATTAAATATCACAAAAAAAAAGAGTTCCTACTGAAAATGCAAATTCCTACCACGATCGACAAATACGTATATCTACAATGTCGCATATTAGCGCCGTATTCTTGTAGCCTACAATGAAACCACAACAACAAAGTGTATCAACCGTATGATAGCTAGGAGGCAACTGCAAAGTGGACTGTTGTCTGATTTAAGAAATTTAATTTGTGCTTAAACAGCCTTCAAACAAACAATCTCACTCAATGTCTCTCAGTTGTTTTGTTAAATCCAGGGTGCATAAATTACAAGAGAGCAGAATCTCACCCAATATCACGTATATAGGCGGTTTCGCCAAATATCACTAAATATATATTTCTGTTGCCGCCATAACAACAAATACTAAAAAACAAAATAAAATAAATATTTAAGGTAGGCTCCCATACAACAAACGAGATTTTTTTGCCGTTTTTATAGATAATTGTACGGAACTCTTCGTGCGCGAGTCCGACTCGCACTTGGCCGATCTTTATTTTAGGCCAACTTTTTAAGCTAATATGCTAAGCTTTATATTTAACTATTATGCGCGCCGTAATTAATTAATCAGTGCAAGCAAGCAGTGACAAGTGAGCTAACGTATGTTTCTTTTCTAATATATAAATTATTATAGTATATATAATTATAATTTTGTTATAAAATATGAGTGTCATAAGGCGATTTTTCTGCAAGAGAAAAAGGTTGAAAATGAACAGTTTAATGCTAAAGATTGTCCAAGTACTTCGGCACAGCAAAGTCCTAGTAAAACTGAATTAACAACACAACAAACTTTAGTTAATATTTATGATGTGGGTTTATATCTGGATTCTAACGTACCTATCAGTGATGAAATACGGTTTAAAGTGCTCGAAACAGCGTGGAAACCTCCGCAAGATTATGAAACGAAACACAACAACGTGCATTTTGCCACGAGTGGCTCACAGCATACCCTTGGTTAGCCTATTCTGCTCAGGCTAAAGGACTACTTTGCCGTACATGTGTATTATTTCCCGCACAAATTCATCGAGGCAGTACTCAGGGGCCATTTATCGTTCGGCCATGCAAAAAATATCAAAAATTTCATGAGTGTGCGAAATCTCATGCAAATAGCCAGTGGCATCGTGAATCGGTTATACGTTCTAAAAATTTTCTGGCAATCATGCAAAGAAAAAAAATGACGTTTATGAACAGATTGATACTGAATATCACAGGGAAATTTCAGAAAACAGAAAAAAAATTTAACCCATTATATCTTCGGTCTTATTTTGTGCTACGCATGATTTACCTCTTTCGAGGAAAAGCAGAAGATGGATCAGTTTTCAAAGACTTACTACATTTCCGAGTTGAGACAGGAGATACGGTTTTAAAAGACCACTTTGCGACTGGTTCGAAAAATGCCCTCTATGTATCCCATCAAGTACAAAACGAAATTATTGAAACCTGTGCTGATATTCTTCGTGAAACCATTACTGATGAAGCAAAAGAAGCGGCATACTTTTCAATCTTGGCTGACGAGACAGCGGATATAAGCGGGACTGAACAGCTTTCAATGGGCATAAGATACGTCAAGTTTGACCAAACGAAACACAGTTACGTAATACTTGAAGAATTTTTGGGGTACAGACCTCTTCAAAAATTAGATGCTGCATCGATTTCTGAAGTTATAATATCTTTTTTGACATCATGTGGTTTAGATCTCAACAAAATGGTTGGGCAAGGGTATGATGGTTGCTCCACAATGGCTGGACATGTTGGTGGAGTTCAGAAAATAATTAATGATAAATATCCCAAAGCAAAGTATTTCCATTGTGCTAGTCACATATTAAATCTTGTTGTCAATGATTTAAATAATTTGAGTAAAATAAGAAATACTGCTGGAATGATTAAGGAAACTATAACTTTTTTTAGAGAGAGCATTTTACGGCTTTAATTTTCGCTAAAAATTTCACCAAAATTGTAGAAGCATTACAAGACCTCTCAGAAGATCAAGCCACTAATTCTAGACAAAGGTTAGAGCTTACCAACTGCGCACTGTTTTGACCACCACAAATTTTATTGTGGCATTGCATATTATTGCTACTTGGCAAAGCTTGAGCCTGTCTGCAACCAGCTTCAATAAGTGGATTTTGATATAAAGTGAATGACCACATTTGCAAACTCATTAAAATTATAGAGGGTCACAGACAAAACGCATCGCAGGAATTTACTGCTATATTTGGAGAAGCTAAACATAGTTGCGAAGACCTTAATATTGAGATTAAATGCCAACGAGTTACGAAACGACAGGCTCATCGATCCAACCACCTATCCAAAAACGTTGAAGAATTTTACAGAAGAGCTTTATACATCCCTTACCTTGATTCGATCATTTCTTCTTTAAAAGACAGATTTTCTGAAACACATAAAAAATCATTTTCTCTGTTACAACTACACCCAAAAATAATAAAAGGCATCAGTAAAGAAGAATTTCTTAGAGCTGTAAAAAACATTGAAAATTTGTATGGCGATCTTTTATCTAATTTTATTTCAGAAATCACGACTTGGTTTGTAATGTGGAAATAACCAAAAAAAATAAAAAAAATGATATCAGTGAAGTTGGTCGATATGAAAAACATCTTATAGACTACATCGACGAGGCAAAAGATTTCTTTCCTTCGGTAGCAGAAGCGATCAAGATTGGCCTTAGTCTACCCGTCACAACGTGCACAATAGAAAGATCTTTTAGCACACTGAGAAGAATTAAAACTTGAAATAGCTCCACAAGAGGTGACGAGCAACTGTCTGGATTATGCTTGTTAAGTGTCCACCGAGGCAAGATAACCAAGGACAATAAAGATAACTTTATAGAAAATGTCATTAATAAGTTCGGTCAAAAACCCCGCCAGCTGCGGTTGCTTTTAAAATGAGAATTGTGTAATTACTGCCTACTAATTATTGTGAATAAAAAAAATGATTTCCAACAGACGGCGTTTTATTTCAATAATTCCTGTTAATCCCGAGATTCCCAAGGGGTGCAAGTGCGCCACCTGGCACCCCCCTGCCGGCGCCCATGCTCCCAGGCTTCAAAGTCACTCTCCTGCATTGGTTGAGAAACGACTTTGCGTGAAAGAAATGGCCTTACATTAAACAAAGTATGATTTTTTCGAAAACTTTATGAAGTATGAATAGTATTACAAAAGGCCGAAAATTATTATGATTTGTTTAACTACCTGATTTAACATGTTAATATAACGATTATAGCTACGTTTGTGACGACCTTAATATATAAGGTGTTGTTGTTATAATTAAGAAATTAAAAATTAAATAAATGCTATGTGTATATAGGGTCGGTTTTTAAATACACAATGGCTCGCAAATTTAGCAATCGTGTGACACTGAGAGCAGCATAGTAAATTATTTTTTCAACAAAACAGTTACAGAGCAAGAAAGCGAATGCAATTGCAAAAGCTAAAAAATTATACCCATAAGAATAATAAAATGTAATTGTAAATTTTATGTCTATAAATCAGCAGAAATCATATGAGTGCGCTAGTTTTTTTTACAAATGTAAGTTTTTAGCCCTGAAATACTTGTATATGACAACAATCTTGTATGATTCCTATTTAAATAGGTACGTTTTCAACAAAGAGGAAAACAAATTGGATTTGCAGTTATGTGAAAAACCTAACTAGCATCACTGTGGAAACACACACAAGCTAAGGAAACTGCAGATATGATGGGGATCGGAACTGCCACTGATTTTAATTTTTTGAAAGATTTCAATTTTAAAAGTGGCTCCACTCTAAGAATTAAATTTTCGGAAACACAATGATTAAAGCAGAACTATTGGATATCGTTAAAAAAGAAAAGGCTAACTTCAAAAGAATGTAGTTGATGAGCTTGCTGCCAAGTACAGTTTCACTATCCTAAGAAAGCCACCTTACCACTGTGAATTGAATCCAATAGAACTAGTATGGGCACAGGTAAAGGGGCATGTCGCAAGAAATAAACAGTTTTAAAATGGCAAAAATTAAACAATTGTGTAGTGACAGGCTACAGTTGTACCGATCATGTTATAAGAAAAGAGAACAAAGTGATGCAAATTGATCACCTTATTGATGATGTCACAGAGAGTTTTATTATAAGTATAACTGACTTGGATTCTGAATCTGATTATTCAGAAATAAATAGTGATAAAAATCAGTTTTTATTTATTTTTTCCATCTCTTCTGACTAAGAATTTCGGAAATAGTTAGTTTAGCATGTTACCCGTTGCATAGGTATAGGTATAAATAAATAAAAAAAACCCAACTGCAAAAACAAAGAACTAAAAAGAAATAAGCAAGTGCACCTAAAACATACCAAATATTTAATTATAAGCAGACAGAACTCATTTTAAGCTAACTACTATAGTTAAAGCAATCTGCACTACCATTTGAACTTGCATTGAATGAGTCCCTATAGTTAAATATTTGATTTGTTTTAAAAGCACTTGTTTATGTCTTTTGAGTTCTTAATATTTTTGGTTTTCTAATTATTTATTTTTATTTACAGCTTTTTAGGTTTAATTTCTTTGTGACTCTCGCTTGACTATTTTATGTACCTTGTAAGACTCGGGAGATGAATACCTTTATTATTTGAGACCTCATTTATTATATCAAAAATAGTTGAACCAAACAAAAGGTTGAAACGTTCAGGTACAACACTATTTTTTCGTTATCATAAAGTGGCAACCCATCAAATGTCATTTTAGTATATGTAATTAAAAATCAAGGTTTAGTAGGTTTCAACCATTTGTTTTTGTTGTTAAGCTTCGAAGTTTGTGTTTTAGTGAATAAATATTCTTTATTCTGTAATAAGGGTTAATAACAATAACTGGTGGTTAGAACATTAACCAGTGTTATATGTTGTTTGCACGCATCTCTGTACCACATTTTTTTAAGTATTAATTGTAATCAATTACTTAAATCTATGTAATAGGAGTACACCAACTTTATTGTTTGGTAAAACCAAACAACTTATCATAGATCATTCAATCTTACTTTGGCAAATACTGAAGTCGACATGTCTTAAGTCACAATAAAAAAATGTATTTATCTATTAGGCAGGATAACATTTAAGTTTTATTTAAAATAAAATTATAACAAACATAACCAAAAAATTTGTTTTTCAAATTTTTATTTTTAGACAAGGCAAAGGTCTTAGACCATGCTGCCAAGTTTTGTTTTATTTAATGTAATCGCTTTAATCCATCAACCTCTGGCTAAAACGCGTTCCTGTAGCTATTTAATAAAAGAACATTTAAGCACCACTAACCATTTCCGATAAGCTGGTAATACTTTACCATATCATATTCATAATAATTTGGACAAAATAAATTGACTTCCTCGCAGCCTAGTTGGTGGTGTGGCCGGTTGCTGAGCAGAGGGTGTGGGTTCGATTTGCGCACTGGACAAACATTTATGTGACGAATACTTGTTTTTGTCTTAATTCTGGGTGTAATTATCAGTGATCGGAATTGCCTAACAAACTTAGGAAAAACAGTGTCAAAAAGTGAAGATTTCCTTGCGACAATATATATATATATATATATATATATTTATGATTTTTTGTTTAAGCAATATCCCAGGTTACATTACTCAACTACTTACATTATAGATTAATAAAATGTATAATAGCTAGACTGTATAAACTTTTATTTCACTATGAGACATTATATTGAGTTGTTAGAAATAACAAATAATTTTTTCGACCGTTTCGGCAAATTCCCTTTTTTTGTCTATTTAAATATCAATATAATAAAAATACTCATTGTTTTTGATCCTGAAAGAATCATATCAAATTTTTATATAAATCTTTCTTAGTAATGGCGTGTAGTTGATAATTTTTAATTTTAAAAATAGCAGGGGTATTGTATTATGGTCTTAACATTTGAAATGCAACTAATTTATTTTATTATAATATATTTATTTCTTAGAGCACATTTAGAAAGTGGTAAGCACAACATAGTTTTTCCAAGATCGTTCAATGAAAATTATCGATGAACGAAAAATAAATAGTGATTTTAAGTATCACCAAAAAAAAATTGTTTAAAAATACCGCCCAAGCCAGAGGTTTGTGAAGATAGGCCGTTGATGAAAATCGGTGTTGTCCCGAAGGTGAATATGTAGAAATTATGAATAAAGGCTAGATGACACGCAGTATCCTTTTTTTGAAGAAAGTTTGAGCAAGATAGGAAGCAAGGTTTCTACTTTTAAATTATTGAAAAATTGGCAAATATAAACATGACATACAACCGTAGCCTACGGTTACCGCTTACCATCAGGCGGATCGTAAGTTTGTTTGCCACCTTAGTGGTATAAATAAAAAAGATAACTTTCTCAATTCTTTGCCATATCCATACGTTCGTATATTTTTGCCATCTTTGCATTGCTTTTGATGCAATTCAATCTGTTTTATGTGAATTGCCACACAGTGTTGCAATAACATTAAAAATAGAACAATATTAGTTTTTTAATAACCGCAATAAGTTTCATTTTGTGGAACTCTAACTAAAACAGCTAATAGTAAATATTTGAGCATTTACTATTTGGCTGTACATATACCCTTGTATTGTGTAAACAACCTTATTAGTATATGTACTGCCGAAGCAAGTACATATACTAAAATTGGAACGATACGGAGAAGATAAGCATGGCCCTTGCGCAAGGATGACACGGAAAATCGTGAAGCGTTCCACATTTTAGTATATGCTACTTGCTACGGTAGTACCATAGATATAGAATGTAAAAGATCAACCATGCCAAATGAAAAACGAAACAGAAAAAAAATTGCAAATGTTTGAAAGGAATAGTGTTGTCAAACAACACTATCGATAATTTTACCTGCACAAAATTATTGCAAACTAGCGCGCTTACACTCGCGAAAATAAATATTACCGATGTCACGTTTACATTCGCGCCACGCAGCCTCGGAACGCGTTGTCGGACAAAGCAAACTGTTTACACGCTTGTGCTCGTACATGTGCCCAATAACATAGCGTTGAATGCAAGAGTGTAAACATACCATTAGAACCTAAACTATTAGGACTATAATCACGTCGTATAGGAAATTTAAAAATCTAACCACTTTCTTCTTAAAGAACCCCATACCGTAGTCCATCGAGAAAACCTCAGCGGGGAGCTTATTCCACAACTTAAGCATTCGCGGGAGTAAGTTCCTCTCAAACCGTACTGTTTGTGACCATTTAGGTTACGAAGACTGAGAATGAATTCATTGTCGATGGCGAGCGGAGCGATGGTAGAAAGTAGCTGTAGAAATTATTTCAAACAATTCCTCAAAAAACAGAACATATTATACAAGCGGTAGAACACACACAGGGAGACAAAATCTCTCCTCAGACCTAAAGGTTCGATAGGACTTGTGTGTTTGGGATCGTCAACGATTCTTACTGCTCGTCGTTGAACCGAATCAAAAGGGATAAGCTGGTATCCAGATGCACCCGCCTACAGATTGCAGCAGTACTCCCTATGGGGCCAGACTTGTGATTTGTAAAGCAACAACCTTTGCCCTGAGGTGAAGTATCGCTTCGCTCTGTTGAGTACTCCTGGTTTCTTGGACGCCAGCTTCACCTTGGTTTCCAAATGGTCAAGAAACTGGATATAGCTGGAGATGTTAACACCAAAGATCCCAATACACTTGGAGATGGTAAGTGCTGTGTTCTGGAATTGTAGAACCACAGTAAATGGAATTTTCTTAGCGGTGAACGCGCAGACTTGTGTCTTTATTGGGTTGAATCCTGAAATGCTTAACGCCCGCCGGACCTCCCACTGTGTTATGGAGATTTCTGGCATAGTCTTACCGCATCACGGTAAAGTAGGTGGTACAGCTCCTTCGTTATTGATATTCGAGTTTGAGGCAATGAGACTGCCCAGTAAATCCTATGGGAGATTCGGTTTTTCGCTGTGGTGGTAACCACCACTGACAAAAGTTTCCCTTGGCAGCTTAACAAGCGACCAGAAAGCACGACTCCCAGAGGGATAGCTTGCAAGTCGCCAACCTATTTTGCCGATGAATTGGAACTTAGCTCTGGCGGTTACTTTCTTACTGAACTTCGAGGCAGCATTTAATTTGCGTTTTAACTCAGACGAATTCAGATCCTTATTGTTCGAACCGTGGTTCAAGCGTAATATGCAGTTTGCTTGAGAATTTTAGCTTCTTTACAAGACTTATTAAAGTACGGTCCTTTTTGACATCGGCAGCTACTCGAGGGTGAGAAATGTAACATTCCATGCCAGCGAAGATTGTCTCAGTGACTGCGGCCGCGCAGATGTTAGGATCTTCTGAGCTGAAGCAGAGCTGCCTCCACGGGTACGATGCATAAAAATCCCGCAATACATCACAATCTGATGACTTATAATGCCACACACAACGCCAATTAATTGGCGCAGAGGAAACGGTTAGTGTGCATGACATTTGATTTCGGACGAGAGAGTGGTCAAAGGAGCCAAGAGGCGCATCCACTGAGGCGGAATATCAGTTCGGACGTGTAGTTAGTATTCCTAGCCTCTATATCAGGTATGCTCGCTGGAGAATGTACCAGTTGGGGAATTTTGTTTGAGTAATTGTAAAGAATAAAAACCAAATTTAATTGATACGTCTCAATTTTTTTTATTGAAAGTATCTAAATTTAACATGATTTAGTAATACTAAAACTATAAGAACATTAAATATAGAAACTATTTGTAAGTAGACTTCTGGTGAACAAAACACCGTCATAAAAACCAAGGATTTTATATTATTTTTCATCATGCGACCTCTTACAATCACCCCCACCGTGCGCGTAATACATATTGCATTTCATACTGATTCTATAAATGTGGCTCGAACGGCGCGTACGATGCGGATAAATGTACGATCACCTTTGGATGGCTATGAATAATTATCTTTTTAATATTCTATACATGTATAATTACATAATTCGATACTGATGCTGTCGGTCGCCACCTTGTCAAGCTCTATGGTAACTAAATGTCAACATATTTTACGCATAAAACTCTCCAAATCCTTATTTAACAACGAAATAATGGTACTCAGTAAATCTAGACAAAAAAAAATGCAAGCTATGATTTAAATTGTTTTTTATTTCGTAAAATTCTCAACTTAAACTGATAAAATATGCATATGACAACAATGCAGTAAAAATTATCATAATTTACCTGTGAAATGTGTACTTATTCGAATTATTATCTGTTGTGACTTCACATTTACTCACAGCACAAGACACCATAGTTACTTACAAAATTAATAGTTTCTATGTTAGTCCAGGATTATTTAAAAAAAAAATCCATTCGCCTTAAAAGAAACGCTATGTCCTCTTACTTGTGGTCATATAATTTTTTACTTTTTTTATCATAATTTTAAGACCGTGTTTCTATTTATGCCGCAGTTAGAGCTTCTCATAGACTTTATTATATATACGCATGACGTCAGCGCTATGTCAATCTCTATCGTAACTAAATGATTACATATTTTACACAAAATATCTTCCAAATCTTGATTTAGCAACGAAATATGGTATAGAGTCTATAGAAAAACATGTAAACTACGATTCAAATGGTTTTTTTCGTTGAATTTTCAGCTGTATTAGATAAAGTATTCAATCAACAATGCAGTAATTCTGATTATTCCGTCTTATAAATAAACATTGGCTCACACTAGAAGACAGCTTTTGTATCTAAATAATATTTTAAATATTAATGACGGATTACAGAAAGAAAAAAGAAAATTCCAGTCACAGTAAAAAAAATTTGATTAAGCAATGAAATATGGTATTAAATCAAAAGAATAATATATAAAGTACAATTCAAATTCATTTTAACGTTAATTTTTCGGATAAATTCGATAAAATATAAGTAACAACAAAACAGTAAAAAAATCATAAATCACCGGTAAAACGTGTATTTATTCGGATTATTGCGACTTGTAACGTCACATTGGCTCACAAAATAGAAACCATATTTTCAATTTAAATATTCTAAAATATAAATCAAAGATTCAAGTTATTGTCACATTCGGCCATTTTCTTCTATCTCATTTTCTCATGGGCACTATGCACTTAATTTGGATTCCTCGCTCCCACGCTTTATTGGTCTTTTGAACGTAGTGAAAAAATTCCTACGTCTATGGGTAGTACAGATGTGACTTTGTTTTTTTCTGACTGACTTTACAGTTGGTTGTTGCAGCCATTACTGCTTCACCGGGCTTTTTCGGGCGAGACTCTCAAGGGCTCCCCGCGGGGGGAACCTCGGCTTGGGTTGCCGCTCTCAGGGTCGTCCCTTCGACCGGCGTTAGTCTCGAACCCGAAGGTGAATAACCGCCAGGTGAGGAATTGCCCGTTACGTGGGTGAGGTTGCGATTGAGTGGGGGCGAGAAGCGCCTCGGCACTCTTTGATACCTCGTGCACCCTTGCCGGCGTCGACGTTGACGTCGGCGTCGTGTTAGGTCGGAGGGGCTATTAGAGGAGGTTGTTGAGACTAATCTCGCTATCCGGACAGCGAGATCGTCATCTGGGGCCGTTAGTACGTGCCGAGACCGCCTAGCGATAGTTTTACAACCATGCCGAGGGCGGTCGGGGTATGAATTCGTGAATCATTTTTTGTTTGCAGACGACCTGAAATTATTCATGGAAATTAATACCATTTTGGATTGCACTCTGTTGCAGTAGGACATTGAATGGATTCAAAAATGGGGTTAGTAAAATAAACTCATGTTCAATGAAACTAAATTCCATACTGTTTCTTTCACAAGATCAACCTGCCCAGTATTAACCGACTATAGATTAAATAATACTATTCTTCCGAGAGTAAGCTCGGTTAACGTTTAAATATCACATTGAAGAAGTATGTGCCGCTGTTTGTGGAGCACATGGGTTTGTATTGCGCCAATCTCAACAATTCAAAAACTTAGTTGCCATAAGATCGCTTTACAACTCATTTATACGAAATAAGTTAGAATCAAATGCAATTATCTGGAATCCACATGAGACTAAATATGTACTTATGGTAGAAAAAATCCAAAAAAAGTATGTTAGGTGGCTGAATTGGAAACAGTACGGTTATTCTGCAGGGTATCCTCATATCCTCATATTTACCCAAGTATAATACGGTTGAGGTGCGTCGCCAGGTGGCGATTTTAGTGTACGTGTTCGATGTATTTAGAGGGCACAAGACCAACGAGCAGATTTTGTCGTTAATCAGTCTGCATGTGCCTGACAACTACGTGCGAGCCCGTCGCTACATACTGTTCGCAGAGACCGAGAGTAGGACCGCATTGGGATTGCAGGCACCAGTTCCTCGAGCACTGCGCCTAATTAATAGTATTGTCAGTCAAAATCCTGGACTCGACTTATTCTCCTAGTGAATTTCAAAATATAATAATTAATAAATGGCCTTTCAATTAGATTTTAAGTATGTACATACCGTTTGTTGTTTTTTTTAATCGATTTTTTTTCATACGTATTATTAGATTTTCGATTTCTCTATTTTTTATATTTATATAATTTTAATTAATTTATATAATTTAAATTTAATTTTATATAGTGTGTGTTATGTAGTTATAAGATTTTGTATAGACGAATTGGAAAACTGTAATGTCTATATAAAATAAAATATTACAAATAAATAAATACATTTTACCCTGCGTTCCGAATTGCGCTAAAATCGATTACAGAGATCACAAAACCGTTCCGATTTGCTGTGAGCTCACCAACGATTGCTCTCGTGACGTCACCGATGACGTCATTATATCCGCCATATTACGCTCACGGTGATTTTGCCTCGGAGCGTAATCGTTGTGAACTCTGTTATAAACCAGCTGTGCTTGACAATTAAAAAAAATAGGAAACACAAACACAACCTAAAATCGACTCGACGAGAGTACAAGAAGTTTAAATCAAAAAGAATTTGAACAAGCGCAAAGAGGTAAGAATAAACTGAAATCTGAATATTTGACTATGATAACCTCAAACGAATGTACACAAACGTCTCACAATGCTCAAAGGGCGTTCCGTTTTGAATACGATGTAAGAACTGTTTTCAATTCGGAATGGACGATATCGAAGTGAACACTGTGATCGATACCATCCAAAACTGAACGCAGCCTTAGTTAGCCATTAGCGGCGCTAGTTTAACATGCAATTAGTAAGTTCAGTATACGGCAAGTATTAATTCTAGTTTCCGCCATCAGCCCCAAAAAAAGTCTCAACAAAAAAAAAACATTAGCAAACTGCTAAAAAACGACACGATTGTCGCTTCTACCCTGTATTATTTTTTTTTGTTGCCGCGTCGAAAAGCTTAGGTAAGTATAGTTTACCTATGCTGAATCACGCGAGAGGTAAATGGGGCTGGCTCCGCTGGTAGGTCGTCCCTTCTTTAAAAGGAAGTAAAAAAACGAATATCGAATTTCGTTAGACAAAGGTCGGCATAAGACACCTTGGAACTCACGACCAATTTTACGTCGTACTTTCTTGCCTTTATCAGCTCGGATCTGGCACCGGCTTCTCAAGCAAAGCAGAGTGTAAAAATTGGTAGCGAAGGTAGGAAAGGAATTTTGAAAAAAAATAAAAAGTTAACTGTAGGAAACTAAATATGCAAAAAAATATACATGCAAATGCGGAACTTCTGCAAACAATTCAGTAATCTAATTGACTTACCCAAATTAGGTTGTTTAAATTTAAAGATTGAAGAGTAACGTGATTTTTTTCGTTCGGGAGTGCCCAGCCTAGGTTTGAATGTTACCCGCCCCACCAAAAAAACAGTTTTATGTCCGCGGTGACAAGTGATTTGTCGGGGAATACAATAATTATTAACATGTTTAGGAAACTGAAACATATATACACACTTCCGCTTATTGAAATGTAGCACTACAAAAAACTTGTCTAAGCAATTTTGAAAACATATCGTTTTAATTTTTAAAATGTTAGATATTTCCTTAAACTTCAATATTTCACGAGACTGAATGCAAGACAATTTAAGACAAGTCCAATTTCTCTGGGAGTTGTTATACCCCTTGATAGTAGGGGGCTAACCTCAACTGAGCCCTAAACTACTTGCTGACTAGATAGTAATGTTTCTCCGTCACATCGCTGGACGGACCTCAGTCGCATCTCAATTCTTATTCATACCAGTCACTTTCTTTTTGCTTTTTCTTGTAAAAAAAATTGTTTTTTTATAATCTGGTTTGCAAGCCCCATTGAATCTTAGGGGCGTTTTGTTAACTAGCATAATACGCAATGAATGCGTTCTATGCTGTCTATGCGAACATTCGATCGTTCTGTTGACCAAACATGAATGCACTATGACGTTACATCCAGACCGCATTCAACGCATTGGCTGCACATGCTTGGGAGGTAGAACAGAGGATACGCTGTCAAAATAGTAAACGGTCATATTGTTTGTTTACATCGGTGAACAGAACGATTGCAATGCGTAGTATATATGCATAGACATAGGATTTTTTCACTACGTTCAAAAGACCGATAAAGCGTGGAAGCGACAAACCCAAATTAAGTGCATAGAGCCCGAGACAAAATAAGACAGAAGAAAATAAGTGCCTATGTCAATGTCCGCCGCGATAAGATCCGGTAAGGTCGTTATTTGTTTCCTGTGACTGGAATTTTCTTTTTTCTTTCTACAGATGGCCGAATGTGACAATAACTTGAATCTTTGATTTATATTTTAGAATATTTAAATTGAAAATTTGGTTTCTATTTTGTGAGCCAATGTGACGTTACAAGTCGCAATAATCCGAATAAATACACGTTTTACCGGTGATTTATGATTTTTTTACTGTTTTGTTGTTACTTATATTTTATCGAATTTATCCGAAAAATTAACGTTAAAATGAATTTGAATTGTACTTTATATATTATTCTCTTGATTTAATACCATATTTCATTGCTTAATCAATTTTTTTTTACTGTGACTGGAATTTTCTTTTTTCTTTCTGTAATCCGTCATTAATATTTAAAATATTATTTAGATACAAAAGCTGTCTTCTAGTGTGAGCCAATGTTTATTTATAAGACGGAATAATCAGAATTACTGCATTGTTGATTGAATACTTTATCTAATACAGCTGAAAATTCAACGAAAAAAACCATTTGAATCGTAGTTTACATGTTTTTCTATAGACTCTATACCATATTTCGTTGCTAAATCAAGATTTGGAAGATATTTTGTGTAAAATATGTAATCATTTAGTTACGATAGAGATTGACATAGCGCTGACGTCATGCGTATATATAATAAAGTCTATGAGAAGCTCTAACTGCGGCATAAATAGAAACACGGTCTTAAAATTATGATAAAAAAAGTAAAAAATTATATGACCACAAGTAAGAGGACATAGCGTTTCTTTTAAGGCGAATGGATTTTTTTTTAAATAATCCTGGACTAACATAGAAACTATTAATTTTGTAAGTAACTATGGTGTCTTGTGCTGTGAGTAAATGTGAAGTCACAACAGATAATAATTCGAATAAGTACACATTTCACAGGTAAATTATGATAATTTTTATTGCATTTTTGTCATATGCATATTTTATTAGTTTTAGTTGAGAATTTTACGAAATAAAAAACAATTTAAATCATAGCTTGCATTTTTTTTGTCTTAATTTACTGAGTACCATTATTTAGTTGTTAAATGAGGATTTGGAAAGTATTTTGCGTAAAATATGTAGACATTTAGTTACCATAGAGCTTGACAAGGTGGCGACCGACAGCATCAGTATCGAATTATGTAATTATACATGTATAGAATATTAAAAAGATAATTATTCATAGCCATCCAAAGGTGATCGCACATTTATCCGCATCGTACGCGCCGTTCGAGCCACATTTATAGAATCAGTATGAAATGCAATATGTATTACGCGCACGGTGGGGGTGATTGTAAGAGGTCGCATGATGAAAAATAATATAAAATCCTTGGTTTTTATGACGGTGTTTTGTTCACCAGAAGTCTACTTACAAATAGTTTCTATATTTAATGTTCTTATAGTTTTAGTATTACTAAATCATGTTAAATTTAGATACTTTCAATAAAAAAAATTGAGACGTATCAATTAAATTTGGTTTTTATTCTTTACAATTACTCAAACAAAATTCCCCAACTGGTACATTCTCCAGCGAGCATACCTGATATAGAGGCTAGGAATACTAACTACACGTCCGAACTGATATTCCGCCTCAGTGGATGCGCCTCTTGGCTCCTTTGACCACTCTCTCGTCCGGAATCAAATGTCATGCACACTAACCGTTTCCTCTGCGCCAATTAATTGGCATTGTGTGTGGCATTATAAGTCAGCAGATTGTGATGGATTGCGGGATTTTCATGCATCGTACCCGTGGAGGCAGCTCTGCTTCAGCTCAGAAGATCCTAACATCTGCGCAGCCGCAGTCAATGAGACAATCTTCGCTGGCATGGAATGTTACATTTCTAACCCTCGAGTAGCTGCCGATGTCAAAAAGGACCGTGCTTTAATAAGTCTTGTAAAGAAGCTAAAATTCTCAAGCAAACTGCATATGACGCTTGAACCACGGTTCGAACAATAAGGATCTGAATTCGTCTGAGTTAAAACGCAAATTAAATGCTGTCTTGAAGTTCAGTAAGAAAGTAACCGCCAGAGCTAAGTTCCAATTCATCGGCAAAATAGGTGGGCAACTTGCAAGCTGTCCCTCTGGGAGTCGTGCTTTCTGGTCGCTTGTTAAACTGCCAAGGGAAGCTTTTGTCAGTGGTGGTTACCACCACAGCGAAAAACCGATTCTCCCATAGTTCTAAAGAGAAAGCCAATTTACTGTGAGCAGTCTTATTGCCTCAAACTTGAATATCAATAACGAAGGAGCTGTACCACCTACTTTACCGTGATGCGGTAAGACTATGCCAGAAATCTCCATAACACAGTGGGAGGTCCGGTGGGCGTTAAGCGTTTCAGGATTCAACCCAATAAAGACACAAGTCTGCGCGTTCACCGCTAAGAAAATCCCATTTACTGTGGTTTTACAATTCCAGAACACAGCACTTACCATCTCCAAGTGTATTGGGATCTTTGGTGTTGACATCTCCAGCTATATCCAGTTTCGTGACCATTTGGAAACCAAGGTGAAGCTGGCGTCCAAGAAACCAGGAGTACTCAACAGAGCGAAGCGATACTTCACCTCAGGGCAAAGGTTGTTGCTATACAATTCACAAGTCCAGCCTACTGCCATCTCTAAGCGGGTGCACCTGATACCAACTTAGCCCTTTTAATAAGGTTCAACAACGAGCAGTAAGAATCGTCGACGATCCCAAACTCACAAGTCCTATCGAACCTTTAGGTCTGAGGAGAGATTTTGTCTCCCTGTGTGTGTTCTACCGCTTGTATAATATGTTCTGTGTTTTAAGGAATTGTTTGAAATAATTTACACAGCTAATTTCTACCATCGCTCCGCTCGCCATTGACAGTGAATTCATTCTCAGTCTTCGTAACCTAAATGGTCACAAACAGTACGGTTTGAGAGGAACTTACTCCCGCGAATGCTTAAGTTGTGGAATAAGCTCCCGGCTGAAGTTTTCTAGAGAGACTACGATATGGGGTTCTTTAAGAAGAAAGTGGTTAGATTTTTAAATTTCCTATAAGACGTGATTATAGTCCTAATAGTTTAGGTTCTAATGGTATGTTTACACTCTTGCATTCAACGCTATGTTATTGGGCACATGTACGAGCACAAGCGTGTAAACAGTTTGCTTTGTCCGACAACGCGTTCCGAGGCTGCGTGACGCGAATGTAAACGCGACATAGGTAATATTTATTTTCGCGAGTGTAAGCGCGCTAGTTTGCAATAATTTTGTGCAGGTAAAATTATCGATAGTGTTGTTTGACAACACTATTCCTTTCAAACATTTGCAATTTTTTTTCTGTTTCGTTTTTCATTTCGCATGGTTGATCTTGTACATTCTATATCTATGAGTATATGTGATGTCCTAACCCTCAATGCCGTTAACAAAACGCAGCTCTAAGCATGTTTGACATGCTGCTGACAATTTATGCCAAAACGAACGCACTATAGAGAATCGTTTCTTGAAAAAAAACTTTCCTTCTCTGTGGTCTTGTAAATTTATGGTGTTTTGTTTTCTGCCACTTTTAGTCAATCACGATCCACTTAATTTACAATTTATTAATTTGTGTTAATAAACTTAATAAAATTTGTTGTGTAGTTTTGAAAATTATTTTGATTTAATAATCTGTAAAAATTGTATTTTTTGAATAACGTTTGCGTAATAATACCATCCTCATTGTATTTCATTTCATACTCATTGAGAGAGGAATTAGTTCCAGTCTTTTCATAAGTTTTCCACTATAATCTGTAGGTAATAACCAAAAGTAGTCTATTTTACATTATTTGGAAACAAATTACGCTATAGCCTTTTAAATCTTCGTGCCCTCTAAAACCGGATATCCGGCGACTCCATACACGTCTATAGAATTTTGGGGGAATAGAGAACGTCGCATCGTTTCTTTCTTTTCGGAACAGGCGCAGTCCGAGAGAGCCAGTAAAAGGAGTAAAAGGCTCCTACATAACCTGTTACTACGTAAGTATCTGCATATCTAAATACATTCACATATCTGTTTTTGCCTTGTTGTTCTTTGAATACATTTATCAAACACTCACTGAGTCATTGCGCATGTGTTATCAAGTCACGTAACTTTCCTTGAGAGGTGCGCCATCAGTGTTCTTTCGACAGCACGTATATTTGAAGTAAGTAGAGCGTGTTAGCGACGCCATGTATGTTGAGGGGTTGATGGTATTACCATAACGAGGCTCGTGATACTTGTGTCAAAGCGCGGCCGATGACCCCGCTCGAGTAACGGACCTAACGCAGGTCCTTTCCTATATTTGCATTGTCCTAATTGCCACGTGTGTTTGTTTCAGCAAAATATTGTATGAGTCAGAAGGTAGAAAAACCAGTATTATCAGGTCAACGGATCAAGACCAGAAAAAGAGGTATGATTTGTTTGTTGTATTGAATTTTATAGCTTTAGTATTTTAGCTGCTTTGACCGACCTCTTTAATAGTCTGTTGCAATAAACTAGTACTACCTGCCGTGTCCTAAAATACAGTGTTCTTTATCTAGGAACCTCACTATTAAAACATCTATACTTTTATCTTGCTATAAGTCCGTTACAGACATGATTATAATACAAAACTGAAATATATTTCTAGCTGCAAGTGTGGTAATTAAAAGTTAATCATGTAAAATATAGTATGCATTCAATTAATCAGTGGTTGCCGATTACACTAAAAGTTACGTTTAAAATCATTTGTCACTGCGGAACTACAAATGGGCTATACTGCCATAACTGATTGAATATTCATGTTGTCAACCTTCATCTCTAGAAGCTGCTGCTGTATCTTAGAGTTAGTTAGTTGGACTTATGTTTTCCGCACTTAGCCTCATGATAGGGCCATTGTACGTAGGTAACGGGTTCGTTCCATTGGTTACTCATACCATCCCAGCTCCGTCCAGAAATCAAGGAGGCATCTGATGTTATTCAGCGCCTCTCTTATGGTTTTTGGATTCTTTAGGAGCCTTGTCCGTTGGTCGCTCACTCTTTTGCAATGTAGAACCATGTGAGAAGGTGTCACCTCGGCTTCCATGCAGCCCCTGCATAGAGGACTGTCGGTAATGCCGATATTGAAAAAGTGTTTGTTCAGCGGGCAGTGACCTGTTATTATGCCAACTAAGTAGCGTAGATTTTTCCTACTTAGTTGTAACAGCATATACATAGTATAGTATTTATAACAGCATAGTATAGTATTTATAACAGCATAGTATATTTTTCCTACTTAGTTGGCACTCCAGGATTAATCCACTGTTGATGCAGTTGTTATTGAGAGCTTGTAGCACAGCGGCACTGTCGGAGATGATGTGTATCGATGCATCGCTAATGTCTCTAGACAGGACCGCTGTTGCAGCTCGGGTAATCCCGGCACATTCTGCCTAGAAGATGGTGTTGAGTGCACCCAAGGTCGTTGATATGTTGATGTTCAGGTCATGGGAGAACACTCCCGCGTTCCAGACTCTGTCTTAGAGTCATCAGTGTAGATCCTAACTTTATGCATGCCAGAGCTATCCTTTTCTTCCTCATGAAGCTGGATGCGGTATCTTTTGTTGAAGACAAAAGTTTTTGGGATGATGTCACATGTCGCCTATATCATTGGAAACTCGTTGCCTACTGCCTCTTTGAGACGTGCATAAGTGATTCTGTTGTCCCATTTCCAGAGCCCTACTTTCTCAAGTTGTATGGCTGCAGCAGCAGCTTCTTGTTGTATGACAAGGTGTAGGGGTCTGAGATTAAGAATGACCTCTAGTGCTGTCGTAGGGGTCGTTTTCATACCACCTGTGGTTGCCAAGCAGGCAAGGCGTTACAGGCTTTGTAGTTTGTTTTTTACTGTGCTTAACTGAGTTCAGGGCCACCAAACTACTGCACCTTACGTTAACATGGGTCGTATTATGGCTGTATAAAGCCATAGCGTTAATACCCCATTTTTTGCCTATTAGTCTTCTGCATTGCCAGAAGGTTGTACATGCCTTGGTTATTTTTGTGCTTAGATGCTTACTCCAATTCAGCTTGTCTAAAATTACGCCGAGGTATTTGACTTCGCTTGAAAGGGTAAGCTCAATGTCAAATAGTCTTGGCATGGTAGTCATTTGAATATCTAATAGATAGATACAGTTGTCATTTTGCAATATCGATACTGATTTTTATTCATGTTGTGATTATATTTGTCTACA
The DNA here is from genome assembly GCA_946406115.1 of Apoda limacodes. NCBI lineage: Eukaryota > Metazoa > Arthropoda > Insecta > Lepidoptera > Limacodidae > Apoda > Apoda limacodes. The sequence goes on along the minus strand of OX291560.1, from coordinate 20,992,196 downwards.
ACATTAGTGTGAATATGTTGGTTAGTATTTTCAAAGTATCACTAATGGAACTAAATTCAGTCAATTACAGCTTAGTATTAGCAATTTGATAAGTGTTGTTGATTTGACACCGTGTAACCCATTTTGGGTATTAACCATGGGTGACGACACCCTCGTTGGAATCTCAAGTGTCACAACAGTGTTAAGAGTCAGTGGGAAGAGTTCATACTGATATACGGATGTCAAAGTAAATAATCCACGTCTGCATAGGAGTCAAAGGAGGGAGGGAGTTATTAGCTTTAAGCTGTTTTTTTAATGGCATATTTAAATCTGCCTTTCATTATTACTTTTATTACAACACTGTAATACCTATATATAAAAGAAAAAGATTGTTGCATATGGTTCACAACGGTTACCTTATTTTATAATTATTATATCTTTCTTGACCAAACATAAAGTACCGGAGTTGCAAAAGTTGCATTTCAGAATACATTGATACAGAAGAAATTTTGATTAATAAATTGTTTTTGGTTGAGACTTTCCTGCCATAATGAAATAAAACCTTAGTTGCAGGCAGTAGAGTAGTAGTAATTCCTTCTATTATCTAAGCATCTGTGCTGGTGCAAGAATCACAGCAGTGTGTAAGTGTGACAGGTTAAGACTAATCTAGTGCTATCTTGCTCTGTTAACCTAGACAAGGCATGATGTTCGAAAGACAACTTACTCAATAGACTCGTTTGTAGTGACTTTTTTACTATCTGTATAACGTTACTGAATAGGTCCTCACTATACAAAGGCTCAATTATAAGGACAAAGGCAGAAAATATACTACAACTAATACTCTCCCATTAACACAGGTATCCGATTATGGGGCCAGAAATATCTTTAAAAGTTGTGAATAATGCTACTGTCATTAAATACATAACCATTTAGGTAAATCCACTGTAAATTGTTTTCATAAAAACAACACACTAAATATATATGTAAAAATTTTTCCATTAAAAATGTGTTATTATTACACCTTAATAAACTAACTAGGTCTCCACCTCAGGGTTTAAGATATTGTTTCTCTATCTTAGGTAACTCATTTATGCTAAGCAGGAATTATTGTGTTGTGGTGTTAAGAATAACACAGCATTACAGAGTCATACCCATACCTACTAGTTGTTCACTGTACAATAAACATTTTTTATTGGCTAACTAAATATGTACTTTGTTTGCCTAAAAAGTATATATTTGCAAATATTATGTTATTTTACAAGAAATCTTGTTTTCATAAAATATATACACTTTACTTCTGTTCAAACAAATTTTAATCAATACAGAAACTTTGTATCTATAATATCTGCCCTCATAAGTTATTAAGAAAAGTAGCATTTCTTATCTTCAAACTTTCCTGCACATAGTTCTTAAAAATCAACTCAGATTTCTTATAAAAGTATAACATTTTACGTAAAACGAAATTTACTAGTTTTTCCCTGTGAGTCTACGTGGAATCTGGATCAGGTGGAAATATGTAGATAAAAAAATATTCTGTCCGCTGTTCCATCTGTTTTCCTCAAATACGGCACCTTAATCCAGATAAAAAATTATCCTATGTATGACCTACTCTGTTTCTCTAACTAAAATCGTGTCATTCAGACTTTCGTTTTTATTATATCTTCATGGTAACATTAATTTGCAATAGTATTTAAATTAAAAAGGAATCTACCAACTCAAGAAATTGGTAAAACCAGCCCTATCTCTGTGTTTTCATACATTTACAGTATGTACTTTGAAAACCTACGATAAAATCAATAGGTATTAAGGTCTTCTTTTGAATAATTTCAAAGCTACTTAAACCTCGAGCTAACTTATTGGTTATTAACATGTCATAATTCTGGACAAATTATTTACGTGTAAATCTTTTGCTTTGGTTTCTAGGTAATAAATTAAATTGTTTTGTGTGAACAGTATTCTGGTGTGCTCCTATTTCCAAATTGGCTGAGCATGACAAATAGATATAGTGCTAATGAGTCATGCAAATACTTGTAACTAAGTTCAGAATATATGACTCATACTATTCAGTAAATTGATTCCAATTGTAATAATATGATCTTGCTTATGATTTTGTATATGTGGTCACTTGTTAAAGTTTCTTCATTGCAAAATGAATGATCATATCGGATCATTTTTCAGAAAGGGTTGTTTTTGATATGAATATACAGAGTTTATTATTTGTATTTCTTGTCACACATGTGTAAGACAGAACAGCCGTGTTGAGAATCAAAACAGAAAGCCGGTTGTTGGTTTTTTTTTGTAAAGAGGTTTTTTTTACTATCATTTTGTATTTTACATCAAGAGTTACCCAAACAATTTGACTCTTCAGGTTTTCCTGAATTTGACTTGTTATTGATACAAGGTATTTTAAGAGAAATAAAGATCGGTCAAGTCCGAGTCGGAATCTCGCACCGTGGGTTTTGTACCACCATTTACGTAATTTACAAACCAAAACAAAAAGTTTGCTGGTAAGCGCTCACTCTCACATTTGTATTTGTTGTTAAATCTTTGCAAGTGTTATTACTGTTGTATTTAGAACTGTTTTTATGATAGAGCAAAAACAACGAAACTGTTTCTTGTATCGACCCCCTTAATTTTTTTTTTTTTTACTTTTTATTATTTCCTGGATTCTTTGAAAATTTCAGGCTCCTACCTACTTTGTTCTGCAAGATAGAGCCCTTTAATGGTCGGACAGACAGACAGAGAGCGTAAGCTTAGTTACTGGGCTCCATTGGCACCCTTTTGATACAGACCCTAAAAACCGGCCAAGTGCATGTAGGATATGAATTAATTTAGTATTCCATAGAATAAGAATTATTGCAATGCGAACAGATTTTGTTCATTTTTTTTGAAATCTCAATACTTTAATACCTTTTTTTTAAGGTTTTTATTTTAATACAGCAGTTGAAAAGTAAGACGGGTTTACAATATTTTAATTTAGTTAGCTAATAACTCGCTAAATAGGTATACATTTGAGAGAAAAAGTCACTTAGGAGCCTTAAATGCATTTTTCTACATTATTATATTTGCTAATACGGTTTTTATTTATGACAAAACACATTTTGCTGCGACATGGGATGGAGAATTCAATTTCTTAAGCTCTGATAAAAAAAAAAAAAAAGTTTTCAACCATTTTCTAATTTTCCGTAATTGGATTTAAATCAAAAACTTGGTTTTAAACTGGCCGAATTCCTTTGAAAACCACCTTAAATTTTTAGTCAGAGTGAATTATTGAAGACAGCCCGGTATAGATATAATGAGATACCTATATTTATCACGCACTTGTTACTTGCAAGTCTAAAATATTCATTAATGACGTTGAGATAGGACATCTAGCCCAAGCGTAACGTAATGGAGTCGACAAGTCCATTTGTAATGTAAATCGGTAAAAATGTCGCCCGTGGTGCATACAAGTGGTTAATTAATTTACATTCAATGCATATTTATAACTTCTGCTTCCGAATAGGGCTGACCTGAATCAGCAAGTTCGTAATGAATTGGTAAACGGAACCTTTTAAATATTACCCATTTCTGTATAACCTATAGAGGTATATCATAGTTGTTTTTCCTGGCAAATCAAAAAAATAGATCTTTAAAGTTTCGTATAGTATTTTATTTATTTATTTAATTAGTTGTTAAACTTGCCTAAAACTACAAATTTAAAATAAAAATTGATAGTTATTGGAAATGGTGGGTCGAAACAAACGTTACTACGACAAATATGGTGTTATATAAATGAAGGCCTTCTTTGTACGTTACAATACTTTTTTTTTGTTATAATTTTATATTAAATAAAGTTTGTGTTTTTGAGTTCGACTCGCGCTTGACCTGTTTTCTTTAACAATACGGCGCCCTCAGGTAGTAACGTAACGTAAAACCGTGCTTGCTTGCATTATTGACATTATTTTGTATTATTATTATATTCTAGTTCGTGGGTATGAAGAAACTTTTCAGAAAATTTATATTTTGGAGCTATACCGATACCGATGCATATTAACTTCAAAACTAACATAAAACAAAACATTATTATGCCAATTTCACATTAAAATTGCAAAATGCAGTATTCAGATCTGACTTAGTAGATAGTACAAGAAACAAATAGCTTTTTATTATATTCGAAAGATAAACGTTTAAAGTGTTTCTGGTATTTTTAGACCAGTATTTTTAGAATTATTGAGGATATTTAAGTTAATTTAATAAGTTTAACAATTTGTTCACAAATATACATCGCATGTTTGTTTGTTTGTTTGTTTTTCATTAAATAAAAAAACATAATTTATTAATCGAGATTGCATTTATCATGTATAAAATGATATAACTACATATATTTTTGAAAGTAATTGGCTTTAGCTTTAGCAGTTGACATGTTTTATAATTAATATTTTACAAAAATGTCTATTACAATAAATATATTATATTGTCATCTATTTGTCGCAGGCAAATCGTATAATGCGACGTTTCACAAAATGCCTAGGCAAATCGTAAAGTATGGAAACGAGAGGAACAGAAATTGCACTGAATAAGTCATGTATGTTAGGTTCAGTTTCTCTTTTGTAAACGTGTAGATGTTTCAGTTCCAGCCAAGCTTCATAAACTAATCTGTTCAGTTATATGATAATTTCTATTCCATACTTAACGATTTGCCTAGGCATATTGTGAAACAGCGAATTTTTCGATTTGCCTGCGACATATTCATAAGGGTATGTACTATTTGAATTATAATAATTTTTTGCCCCACAATTTTTCCACGTCAGGCCAAAACCCCTACACAAAGTGAACAATGTCTTTTATTTTAAACTATGCAGTTAGATTTAAAGTTAACCCATTATGACCGGAGTTTTTTTTTAGGTTCTCAGAAAGTGATAATTTTTACATATGTTATTGTCAAAAGTCCCCTTAGTCAATTTTGATTATTAAAAGTTAAAACGATTCATTAGTTCTGGAAAAAACAATGGGTGCCATATGGCACCGCTAGGCTAATATTCCTGTTTGATATATATTTCTAGTTACCATTAGCACATAATATTCATCGTTTATTTATAATTTTTGATGTTTAAATGTATATTAATGAGAAGAATTAACAAAATAGAGTATTTATTTTATAAGTTTAATAGTAATATAATAGTCATAGTAATACACCAAGTTTTTGCATCTACATACGAACGTGAAACTGGTAATTGCAGGTTGCAGAGAGCCCTACGTTACATTTGTTGCATTTCAGTCTCGTCTGACTCTTGCATACCTCCAAGGCACATTTGCTACGATTCGCTTGGAACTAGCAAGTGGTGCCAACCATCATAACGTATGTCGTATATCATCAGTAACCCTATTGCCCGTTAAAGATGTCTTAGAGGCAGATGGACGGCCGCCACTTCGTGGTATATTTACGATTTCCCTTTGGAATGCTAACTGGGTAAAAGTACTGCCTGCTCGTCTTGTTAGCACCCGTGCATTACATACAGCGGCAACGATAAGATATGTAAAGATCGGCCACCACCATTTCCTACCTCGGATTCCAATACGATACGTGTTAATATTTTTGTTCATCAGATCTGTGCCACCCATATGTTTATTGTATTAGTGAAAATACTCGTGGTGGTGACGAAGTTCGAGACGATAACACCAGTTCGCACCCAGCGTTAAGTTGAGTTGAGGTGGAGCCTGTTGGGTTATTTATGAGACCACTCCCATCTTCGTCAGCCGAGTCTTGATCAGAGTCGATTGCTGGCTCTGGAGGTTCAATACAGAGCATCTGCGGCTCGAGCAAATCGTCACCTTCTAGTAAGACGAGTGCCTCATGCAGTGTACATCCCCTATGATGACAAATAAAATAATATTACAAACAGAAAATCAAGAAGTAAAAGCTGACTCACATATCTCGAAAAGACAACATATCGGCCTAGCGGTGCCAAACGGCACCCATAACTTTTTGCGTACGATAAAACAAACACACAAATAAAAATTCACAATATTAGAATATCATCTAGTCATACAGTGAAATAACAACGAAATAAAGCGAACTTTACTGTTAAATTACTCAAAATCAATAAAATAAAGCCTACTTACTTTAAAGTGAACGCTAATTCTCGTCGTAACAAGTGCACACGCTGAAGCAAAGCAATAAAACTATTACATAGTTATCTCCATAGATACCCAACCATCGGCCTTCATCGCTTGAGACGCGCTCGTGCGCGAATATATGAACGTATGAAATCGGGTGCCAAACGGCACCGCTAGGCTATAATGGGTTAATGCAGGACATTTTTAATTTCCACCTATCTAGTTTATATTTAAATATTAACTTTATATTAGTAAACTAGCTTTTGCCAACGCCTCCGCCCGCACTACATTCGGTTCTCGGTGCGGGATTTCTGCGGCAACTCCTGATACTAAGCAAGTTTGCTATAGGTAGCAAGCTATAATAATAATAGCATTAATTGTATATTAACTCAAAATTTAATACCTAAAAAGAATTCATTATGTGTGTTTATTTTCTTTAAATATGATTGTCAAAAGCATTATAATATCGGTTTTAAAAGATAGTACTTCGGCATAGCACTAAGTCGGCAGACTGGGATGGATTGCGTGAATTTTACGCATCGTACCCGTGCAGGCAGTTCTGCTTTAACTCAGAAGATCCTGACGTCTGCGCAGCCGCAGTCACTGAGACAATCCTTGCTGGTATGGAATGCTATATTCCTAACCCGCGAGTAGCTGCCGGCGTCAAAAAACGACCGTGGTTTAATAGGTCTTGCAGAAAAGCTAAAATTCTTAAGCAAAATGCATATGAGGCTTGGACCACGGCTCGTTATAATAAGGACCCGAATATTTCTGAGTTAAAACGCAAATTAAATGCTGCCTCGAGGTTCAGTAAGAAAGCAACTGCCAGAGCAAAATTCCAATTCATCGGCAAAATAGGTGGGCGACTTGCGAGCTATCCTTCTGGGAGTCGTGCTTTCTGGTCGCTTGCCAAAGCTGCCGAAGGGAACTTCTGCCAGTCGTCGTTACCACCACTGCGAAAGACCGATGGTGACTTGGCCCATAGTGCTAAAGAGAAAGCCGATCTACTGGGCAGTCTCTTTGCCTCGAACTCGAATATGAACGATGAAGGCGCTGTACCACCTACTATACCGTGGTGCGGTAAGTCCATGCCGGAAATCTCCATAACGCAGCGGGAGGTCAGGCGGGCGTTGCTTTCTCTAGACGTTCATAAGTCGAGTGGGCCAGACGGTATACCAGCAGTGGTGCTTAAGCAGTGTGCTCCTGAGTTATGTCCTGTACTCACGCGCCTCTTCGCGCTTTCCTACCACACTAGGCAATTTCCGTCTACATGGAAGACTGCGAATGTGCACCCGGTGCCCAAAAAGGGCGATAGATCAGATCCATCGAATTACAGGCCTATCGCTATTACCTCTCTCCTCTCTAAGGTGATGGAGCGTGTGATCAACACACAGCTTCTAAGATACCTAGAAGTACACGATCTGGTCAGTGACCGTCAATATGGCTTTCGCCACGGTCGCTCGACTGGTGACCTTCTAGTGTATCTCACACACCGATGGGCACTAGCCATTGAGAGTCAGGGGGAGGCATTGGCATGTAGCCTGGACATAGCGAAGGCGTTCGATCGGGTCTGGCACCGCGGTCTTCTATCGAAGTTGCCATCTTACGGAGTGCCCGAGGGTTTGTGCAAATGGGTGGCTAGCTTTTTGTCCGGCAGACGCATACGAACTGTAGTTGACGGTAGTTGCTCTGATAGCATGGACATTAATGCTGGTGTCCCGCAAGGCTCTGTGCTGTCTCCTACGCTGTTTCTACTGCATATCAATGACATGTTGGACATCAACAACATACATTGCTATGCAGATGACAGTACTGGAGACACTTTTTACACGGGTCGTGCAAACATCCCTCGTTCCCTTGTGGAGGAAAACCGCGGAGAACTTGTGTCTCAAATCGAGACCACACTGTCCCAGGTCTCTGACTGGGGACGGGTAAACTTGGTCCGATTCAACCCTACAAAGACACAAGTGTGCGCGTTCACCGCTAAGAAAACTCCATTCACTGTGGTCCCACAATTCCAGAACACTCCCCTCTCCATCTCCAAGAGCATTGGGATCCTTGGTGTCGACATCTCCAGCGATGTTCAGTTCCGAGATCATTTACAAGATAAGGTAAAGCTGGCGTCCAAAAAACTTGGTGTACTCAACAGAGCGAAGCAGTGCTTCACGTCGGGGCAAAGGTTGTTACTTTACAAGTCGCAAGTTCGGCCCCATATGGAGTACTGCTGCCATCTCTGGGCAGGTGCACCCGGATACCAGCTTGACCCTTTTGACTCGGTTCAACGACGGGCTGTGAGAATTGTCGACGATCCCAAACTCACTTGCGGTATCGAGCCCTTAAGTCTGACGAGAGACTTTGCCTCACTGTGTGTGTTCTACCGCTTGTACAATGGGTTGTGTTCTGAGGAATTGTTCGAAATGATGCCCACGGCTACTTTCTACCATCGCACCGCTCGCCATCGGCAGGGAATTCATTCTCACACTTTAGAACCTAAATGGTCGCGTACAGTGCGGTTTCAGAGAAACTTCCTCCCGCGAACGCTTAAGTTGTGGAATGAGCTCCCTGCCAAGGTTTTCTGCAAGGACTACAGTATGGAGTTCTTCAAGAAAGAAGTTATTAGATTTCTGAAGGGTCGGCAACGCGCAAGTGATACCCCTGGTGTTGCAAGCGTCCATAGGCTACGGTGACCGCTTACCATCAAACGGGCCGTAAGCTTGTTTGCCACCTTAGTGGTAAATAAAAAAAAAAAAAAAAAAAAAACATATTTCGAGAACAGCACGCTTAAACACGTGGATACGTTCGGAATAGCTCGCTCAAACACGTGGCGATACGTTCAAGAACAGGAACGCTCTAACACATGGCGATACGTTCTAGAACAGCTCGCTCAAATAGTCCAGTCATCTTGTTAGTTCACCTCGGAATTTGAGATAACCAGCTATAAACTCGTATAAACTTGTAATTTGACATCCTTAAAGTAGTCTCAAAACCTACATATGGTACGTTGTACGCGACTATTAAAATCTAAGGTCAAAGGTCACAAAAATCGTTTTCTATGGGTTTGTCGCTATGTGTTTGTTATCAATGTTGTAGAGGATTAAATTCCCTACAACTTTTGTTTCAATGATTTTTGTGACCTTAGACAAATATCTCGTATTTGTAAAAAAATCGATTTTTGTGACCTTAGATTTTATAGTTAGAGAGATAGTCGCTTACCATATGTAGGTTTTGAGACAACTTTTAGGATGTCAAAATACAAGTTTATAGCTGGGTATCTCAAATTCCGAGATACTTACTAAATTTTGACTCATCTTAGTCAACTTTGACTACAAACACGTGGCGATACGTTCGAGAACAACACGATCAAACAAAAGTGTTGCGGCAAGTAAAGTGTAGGCCGTCACTATCACTAAATCACCAGGCTTTCTAATTATCTTTCGTCAGTATTTGTAATTTTTATTAAAGTAAATACAAACTTCATAACCTTACAAAAATAACCTTAAACTGTTACTGTAAACATTTTGGCTCATAACTCAAAATGCCTTATTATCACATATCACTATTAAGGTAGGTACCATAAAGTAAATTCATTCGTATCCAAAGTTTTTTTAATTAAATTTATGCATTGAATTAATTGCTTTTTTATACAACGTTTAAGAAACTTATATACATATATGTGTAAACGTTAAAATAAAAATGATATGTTACGGGCAGCTTCAGATATCTCAAAAGAATATATAATACTCTATCGAGAAGAAGCTACACTGACAGATGTGCTTGTGAAACCACTCGCTGTTGTGTGAGTAAGGACACATTTTTTTAAACATCAGTATTAACATCTTTTTTAAGTTCCAATTAATTGAAACCACTCGCTGTTGTGTGAGTTAGGACACATTTTTTTAAACATCAGTATTAACATCTTTTATTAGTTCTAATTCATTGAAACCACTCGCTGTTGTGTGAGTTAGGACACATTGAAACCACTCGCTGTTGTGTGAGTAAGGACACATTTTTTTAAACATCAGTATTAACATCTTTTATAAGTTCCAATTAATTGAAACCACTCGCTGTTGTGTGAGTTAGGACACATTTTTTTAAACATCAGTATTAACATCTTTTATTAGTTCCAATTCATTGAAACCACTCGCTGTTGTGTGAGTTAGGACACATTGAAACCACTCGCTGTTGTGTGAGTAAGGACACAGTAGTGTTTTTTTTCAATTAATATTTATATTTTTATCCATAAATGTTTTTTTTATTCTCATAGTTTTTTTCCTTGAAAAAAGTCAAAATATTCAATGTCGGTTGCGTCCGCTGTGTAGAGAGCCGATCACGGCGCGGCGCGTCGGCGCTTATTTTTAACCGAATTCAAAAAAGGAGGAGGTTCTATGTTCGACGGGTATATTTCTTTTTTATGTATGTCAACCGATTTCTCCGTCAATTGTAAACCGATTTCAAAAATTCTCTTTCTGAAGGCTAACAGTATCAAACAATGAAAATTGCATCCAAATCAGTTCTATTTTCAATATCATATTGATTATAATTTCAATATATGTACATGGTAGGCGCGTTAGTGAGTGACGTCACTGATTGTATGTCACATTGCCATGCGCGAGTGAATGTGGCCAAGAGAGTGACCTCGCACGGATATCATCTGGCGCACAGATCGTGACACGTCACACGCATCGTGACACGTCACACGCTGCCACGTTTGTTACTTTTTAGTTTAAAGTAGCCTTTTTCCCTTGACTTCGTCCGCTTGTAATTCAAGAAAAGTCTTTTTCGTTTTTACGCAGGTCCCTCATGTTTGACTACGTTAGAGGACAACTTCTATGACCATCGAAACATAATTATGAGTGTACCTATAAAAATATCAGAATCTTCAGAGAATTCTCAACTAAGAGGTCGAATAAGGCAATCCTTAGATTTTACCCTCTTAGGAGATTTAGTATATACAGTGTGATATAGGCAATTAGCGTTTGAATAAAGGCCTGCCACCACATTATTCTGTGCCTCAGGTAGAGACATTTTTTTTTGTATGCACGATGCGCGGGGTAGTGGACGGCGGGGGCCGAACAAAAGAAAGCTAGAAGCTTGGGTGGGACATGAATAGAAGGGAAGTCTCTACCTGAGGCACAGAATAATGTGGTGGCAGGCCTTTATTAAAACGCTAATTGCAAACATTGTGATAGGGATAGAGACACAGGATTTTTGGTTTTACAAAGGTAATACGATGGAGAATAATACAAATATACAAAGAATAATAAAAACCACCTGTAATATGGGCATTATTTGGAGAAATTGATCAAATAATTAAAAAAACACCAATTAAAATACAGATTTTTCTCAAAATGTAATATTTTATTATTACTTGTTGCTGTTTTTTTTGGGCATTTTATTAGTATCCCCTGTTATTTACCATCATTACTGTTTTAATTTTATCAGGATATACCTCTTAGATCCAGTTATAACGTTTTCTTTGCAGTAAGTCAACAGAAGGTAATTAAAATAAAAAAATCTATAAAATATAACAATTTTTTTTTAGATTTTTTTGTCATTTTTTCCTTCGATAAAAATGGGTCTAGTTTCACCCATTTTCATATGTGCACTTTATGAAGACTGTATATTTGTTTGAATTAGTTTTTTCGTACCTTGAAGGAACGCAAGAACCTTGTGTTGGCTAAAATTTTAAGTACTTTAAATACATAGTTCTAAATAAATATTTAAAGCAGCGCGGCTTAGGTTTTTTATAAGGAAAACCTTGTGTTTTATCGGTGATTTCTTCGTAACGAGTGTAAACTGCTCCATTGTTCCGGTGCGGACGCGGAGCGGATTTTTGTTTCTTTATTTTCAATATTATTTTCAATTTCGTATGAACGCCAGTGGACCACTCTATAAAAACGTTATATCAGCCACTGTTCCTAATATGGCCCAGCTCTTGCACCCTCGCATGTCTTGGCAGCGTCACTACTGGCTGGCAACGCTGGCAAAAACTTGTATATCTGTCACGACCTATATTTTCCTAATCTAATGGAAAAGTTTGAAATCTAGTATATGTGAAGCGGCGACAAGATTGTATCGTTCGAACCGCACTAAGCTCTCCCAACTAGTACGTTCCGTTCGATTGAGTGAAGGCACTCACGTGCATTTTGCTCTCAGTCCCAAGTCGCGAGTAAGAGATCCCAGAGCCGGAGTGACGCTTACGCTATTCGCGTAAGCTTACGCGCTGGTGACTCTAGGTAGTGGTTTTGTTTACCGTTACGTGCGGGGCCGCTGTACTCAATTCACCAGCAATCAAGTTTGCTTTGGTCACTCAAATTTGAATGAAGTGTTACCGTTATTGGACACAAATTAATGTAATAGAAAGAATTTATAAATTTGTTTTTCAACGTAATTTCTCTAATTAATCTAAGTGTTATTTGTATTACTATAAATTGGTAACTTCACGAATGTTATAAAGAGGTATTCTAATATTTTTCACGTCTTACGACATCTAGGTTTGTCGTGGGCTAGCCGCACACTGTTTATTGTCGTTTTGTTCGAAAAACTTTTTTTATTATATAAAATGACATACATACATGACCTAGTCTGACTTTTAGCAGTTTGTATTTCATTTACGTCATCATAAGGGGGACTGATAAAGTGAGAAAGAGGAAAGCAAGGCACAAAGTAGTTACAGTGACGACATTAAATAGGTTTTTGTAGCTGACCCCGAATGGCGACAACCTCAGGCTGCTAGTTGGTATAATTAGTTTTGTTATCGGGAATGGTGGGTCATTGTAGCCATTTCGTAATCTCAAGTGGGCTGACCAGCAGGGAACTAGCACTGCCATTAAATATTTTGAATTCGCTCTTTGGACTAAGCTCATTTCAAAAATGTTTATAAATCAGAAAATTGATTCTAGTAATAAGCAATTTTGGAAAACTTTATGTATTGTTTCCAGAATATATATATGTGGCAAAACTATAGCCTCTTAAGGATCAAAAAAAAAATACAATACAATACAATACAAATATCCTTTATAAATAATAATATTAAAATACATGTACAACAGGCGATCTTATCGCCAGATGGCGATTTCTACCAGATAACCTATGTTGGTATTGATATACAAATTTAAAAGATTGAAATGGTAGGGTGTGCAAAATTGTACAGAAACTGAAATAAAGATATAAGTAACATAGAATAAGAATAGTATAAATTACCAAATAAATAAATAACTACAAAATACATAAATACCCTTATACATAAAATATAAAATACATAAATTCCTTACATAAAAATACATAAACTACACATAAATAAAACAATCATAACTTAAATATTTAAGTGTCTACATCAGAAGTACAGAGGGAGCAAAACAATAAGGTTATGCGAGATTTAAAAAAATGCTTTTTCACTTGTGCTTTGAACGTTGTAAGTGATTGTGCTTTTCGGATATCTACTGGGAGAGAGTTTCACAATCGCACTGCTTAATATACGTTATAAATCTTTATATATTGTCTAGTGCACATTTCTTTATATATTGTCTAGTGCCCATTACTTGTAGAGTGATTTTCATTAATTCTGCTTAATGCTATTAAAAAAAAATCCTGAAGGTGACCATTGTCTTAACACTTATGCAAATTTTAAAAGTATGTTTTGCAATTGATTGTTATGAAAGTCGGTTAAATAACACTAATCGCCAAAAAACATAAAATTGAGAGCTGTTTTGGTTTTTTTGCGTAATTCTTATGATTTTGGCTGTGCTGAATCCGAAAATGACTTTCATTTTCTAACAATATTTAGGGTTCCGTACCCGAAGGGTAATTAGGGGAACCCTATTACTAAGGCTCCGCTGTCCGTCCGTCCGTCTGTCACCAGGCTGTATCTCATAAACCGTGATAGTTCGACAATTGAAATTTACACAGAAGATGTATTTCTGATGCCGCTATAACAACAAATAAAAAACAGAATAAATAAATATTTAAGGGGGCTCCCATACAACAAACGTTATTTTTTTGCTCTATATTGATAACGGCAACAGGTAAACGCTTAAAATGTGCACAGAATATTAAGTCATATAGTCATTTTAAAAATAAATAATTAAATTAAAATAAAACAAATATTAAGGGGCTACAATAAAACAAACGTGATTTTTTTTGCCGTTTTTATAGATAATGGTAACGGGTAACGGAACCCTTCGTGCGCGAGTCCGATTCGCACTATGTTGTTTTTTATTGGAAAGTAGTCGAGGTGGGAATGAAGAAAATGTTCTTTTAAACTCATTGGGCAACCTAAAGCTTGAAATGCTTTTAAATTTTTTTTAACGTTATTGCTTTTAGTGAGGGCTGTGTTATTGCCTTAAAATTTCTCTATGACCTCTTTAAAGGCAATCTACCCGTTTCTTTGAGGATCCGTCATGGTTGTGAAGAATTGTGGATCAGCCATAATTCGTCGAATATCCAGTCCAACAAAAACACCTTCCTTCAACTTTGCCTCTGAGTGGCCTGGAAACTTTGATATTAAGTATTTGAAACAAATTGCATTACTTGGAAGTGACTTTACAAATTGCTTCATTAATTCCAGCTTTATGTGAAGCGGTGGTAGAAGAACTTTATGAGGAGGCACCAAAGTTTCATGCAGGACGTTCTTTTGCCATCTTTAAGCTTCCTCGGAGGCCAACACTTTTTGGTCCAGTGATTTGTTCGGTGTCTACTATCCCATAAAAAGCAAGGGAATTTGGTAAACCCGGATTGTTGTCCAAGCAACATGCCCAAGATTTGGAAATCACCACACACTTGCTGGCCGTGGTTTTTATATTTTAATTTGCAAAAAACCAATTCCAAGTTCTTGTAGGTTTCCTTGAGGTGTACGGAATGACCGAAAGGAATGGAAGCATAGAAACCGCCATTATGAATCAGAACTGCTTTAAGGCTTCTTTTTGAAGAATCTATGAAAATACGCCTCGGTGCTCGGTCGCATGAGATCTTAAATGTGTCCATCAAACCTTCAGTATTGGTACAATAAAGCAACTCGTCCTCTTGTGCAAAGTAGGAAGAGAACTGCTTCTCATGATATCTTAACCAGGAGGAAGACACTCCCGGCAAAAGTAAGTTACTGTTTTTGAGTGTTGATCCAAAGGCAGCCCAAAAAACACCTTTTTTATAATAAAATTTTTCGTTCTGCAAAATAACCTGACGTTCTGGAATTTTTTGAGTACTTTTTTAAGTTTTCAGAACTAAATACATAGAAATCAGTTGAAAACATCCAGACAGCATTTTTGTTGCAGACCTGTGTAATTAATGTCAAGGCGTCATTAAGGTATAAATGTCTTAAACAGTATATAGCAAATACATCTTACAGATTTTTTTATGACATACGGTTTTTAGTACATTTTCATGGAAATTGTTAGTATTACAGAAATTAGGTTTCTAGCCTCTTATTAATGTCTCAGACCAACGCAACGCTCCAGCATGATAGTGTATTTGTATTATTTAGATTGACTCTAAACCAAGTAATTTTGTGTCATTTGCATAAAAAAACGTTTATATTTTGGGTGCTTCTTATTAAGCTTGTTTTTTATTGTTTTAGATGAGAAAGAGAAATTCGACCCGAACGGGTTCCGCGATGCGATCGTGGGGGGTCTGGAGCGCGCGGGGAACGACCTCGACGCGGCCTACAAGTTCCTAGACTCTGCCGGCTCCAAGCTCGACTACCGCCGCTATGGGGAGTTCATCTTCGACGTGCTCATCGCCGGGGGGCTCTTACGTGAGTTACATTGTTGGTCTTGTTTGCAAGATTAGGTTCACAATGATACCAAGATTGCTGGTGAAGAGGTGTAGGATCCACACGAAGAGTGGATTAAGAGGTTTGGGTTGGATTTTATGAAGCCCCGAGATTTCTTCAGTGTGGACAAGAAAAAGAAAGCTTTTAACTGTGTACAAATTTTGATCCCTTATTTTGCCCTCTAGAAGATGAATTTCCAAAATTCGGATATTGACGTAGGATTCCTACGACAATTCCTTCACTATAGTAAAATAACCAACTCACTTTATTATTTTTCTAAGTAGCCAATGTCCTCCCTCAAGCTACAAGCTAGGATATTGTCTAATGTCATGGGGGTCGCTTCAGTGATTCAGCCATAAAAGGGAAACAAACAGACTATTTTGCATTTTTAATATTGGTATGGATTCAAAGGTCTGATTAATAAAGTCATATAGTTTTCTGGTTTCATTGATATATATTATGAAAACCCGTAGAAGTTACATTTTTACATGTGTTTCTTATTTGTGAAAAGGTATTTCTAAGTGCCAATAGTTTTGGTATAGCTCTTAAGTGGTATATTTATCACGTGAGTACCCCTAGCGTCACAAGCGTGTCCATAGACTACCGCGACATGTAAACATCAGGCAAGCTGTATGCTTGCTTGCAACCTCAGAGATATTAAATAAATTAAGAATATTAACATGATGAGAAATCTGGCTAGAGTCCTGAACAAATGTGTTGACAAACCTTATCTCGTTCAATGAATTCTGATGTAACCTACGTTACTGTCACGCCGCAAATAAATAACTACAAATATGTCGTAATAATGTTGTCTGTTTGTTTGTCAGTCCCCGGCGGGTCGGTGTCGATGGACGGAGAAAGCCCAAAAACCAATCTATGTATCTTTAATGCCAGTGAAGACATGGAGACCATGCGCAACTACGAACAGGTACGATTTATCTATGGAAAAATCACATCTATTTAGATTTACCCTTTTTTTTTTAACTCTAATGGACTAATTCATGTTTAAAGATAAATTGAATTACAATTTAAAATTGTTTATTAATGAAAATAAAAGAAATGCATCAAATTATGCGGATAACAATATTAGTATCATTAGTTATACTGCATGGATACACTTGGTAATTGTAGGTACTGCAGGCTAATGTTCAAGTGACTGCACTACCCAACGCTAAGTTTAAACTGTGTTGCGGTGGGTAGCGTCCATAATTAAAAGCTTACTACAGTATATGCCAAAATAGTAGATACACAAATATTAATTTTACACTGTCTAGTTTTAAAATTTACAGAAAATCCCACTTTTCAAATTTTAACATGACATTTTTTACGTATTAACCTAACATGATGATAAACTGGCTAGAGTCCTGAACATAAATGTGGACAAAAACTCGTTCAACTATTTCTGATTTTCCATTTCAATGTTTCTAATATAAAAAAAAATGTGAATATGCGAAATTAATTCTTTGTTTGTTTTGATTTGTAGGTGTTTCTGAAATTGATGCGTCGATACAAGTATCTAGAGAAGATGTTCGAAGACGAAATGAAAAAGGTAATGTGTATAGTATTATTTATATTTTAAACCAGCGGTCCCGGCGAACGTTGTTCCGCTGCCGTCCCTCTGTAACCCGGCGAAAGTAATTTTACCTTAAGTGCCCGGGTCCGGCTCGCACTTAACAGATCGAGATAAAAACTATCCTATCTTTTAAGCTGGATCTAATAACAGATAGTTACGAAGTTTGATCAAAATCGGTTCAGTAGTTTAGGAGTCCATCGCGGACAAATAACGTGACACGTAATTTTTATATATATAGATTAAAACACACCCTCACTGTGGAATTACTAAAGTAGGAATATTAAGTTTAGGCTGCAGTTTCCTAAAGTTTATTGGTTAGTAGAAAACTAAGTAGGTGGCAGTCAGTGGTGCAGTTTTGGTACCTCAAAAGGAAATAAGGAACCCTTAAAGTTTTACTTTGTTTGTCTGTCCAGACCCATTTTCTTACGAACGCGTAAAGGTATGAAGTTGAAATTAATATCAATTACTGAGGTCTTCGGTCCCTTGAAGCTGTAAAAAATCAAGGTTCTAATTCAACACAATTAAAAATACACCTCAAATAAGGTATTTTTTTGCTCCCTCTGTCGCATATTGTGACGCACAAATAAATCAAATACTATAAGTTGCTTCCCGTTGACCTGAAATCATAAATTTTGGCGAAATACAAGATGTTCCTTTTCCTGTCAGGCTGTACAACTCTGGAACGCGCTGCCAAGAAAGCAACTTATAAACTATAGTTAAAAACCATGTTACAGACGCACTATCAGAGATGAAATTAACTGATTCAGACAATATAATCGTATTATATATACGTTAGTATTACGTGTATTATATTTTTAGCAATGTATTGTATTGTATCGTATTTTTTACGTACAACATATAATATTGTGTTTATTATTTATATTATTATAGGATCTCGCATTATATAGACTTAGTTTTTCTTTTGTGTAAATTGTTAAATGTTATAAAATGCATTACACTACCATTTTTATTTTTGTTTATTTTTATTTTTTTTGGCAGACTAGTTGATAATGCCATTTGACATTGTCATAAAATAAATGTTACATCAAAACTAATATTATAAAGAGGAAAGATTTGTTTGTTTATATTGAATAGGACCGATTTGAAAAATTATTTTACTATTAGAAGCCGACATTATCCCTGATGAACAAAGGCTACTTTTTACAGCGGGAAAATGCTTAATTCCTACGGGAAAACGGATAATAGAACAACGGGTAGTAAGAATTATCTTTTTCACATAACTTCTAAACGGCTGAACCTATGGGGTTGAAATTTTGTATGTGTATTTCCATGGTTTCACAGACACAAATGTATTATGCCACTTAAGAGGAAAGATTTCATGGTTTGTTTCTTTTCTATAATTGAGGAGTTGCCATAAGAACCACACACACACACACAGACACACACGCACACACACACTTGTTAGTATATTCCGGAGTACGAGGACTGCATCGGAGCCCCCGAATGTGAGGGCTTTAAGTATTTAAAGCTTTACTGGGACCTCATGTACATAGAACGAATGATTAGGTGATGACCTTCATCGTGATTGGTTCGACATAATCATAGACTCATTTCTGTCGCGATCGTAGCTATTCAAAGACATGGTATTTTCACCCGATATTCGAGGACCTCCCGTTTCTGAGGACGGTCCTTGGTTTCGGGCTTTGGCATACACTCACACTCGCAGAACTCCCGTTTCTGAGTACGGTCCTTGTTTTAGGTTTTGCCGTAGCGTTATACACAATCGCAAGTCTTTCCATTTTAAAGGACAGTCCTCTGTTCCTGGACAATGTAGAAGTATACCAACTTCAAACTGTGGTTCAGATCAGATTTTTGGCAATAAGTAATTATTTTTATCTTT
This sequence comes from Apoda limacodes, assembly GCA_946406115.1. Classification (NCBI taxonomy): domain Eukaryota; kingdom Metazoa; phylum Arthropoda; class Insecta; order Lepidoptera; family Limacodidae; genus Apoda; species Apoda limacodes. Next base: position 20,972,918 of record OX291560.1, on the reverse strand, counting down.
TTAGTGCATCTCTTTGAAGCTGGTTGTTTTTTTTATTTGTCTACGCGCAGGTCTTGTCGCTCCACAATTTACTTTCTGACAGTAATTAATAATTATTAGTTTCTAAAACTAGGTAATCATTATTTTTTTTCTAATAGTATTGCTTTTTATCGCGGAAAGTGTAAGAAGCAAAGTATGCACCTCGGGGATAAAAGTGTTAACTTTAGGTCTTAACTTCCGAGCGGAACCGTTGCTGTGCTTGGGTGTTATCCCTGCCATTCTTTATTACCTCGAGATTAAATTTGGCGCCCGTGACCTAACTAACACACTGTTTTATCCCTTTGGTCAATAATCCGCTATTAGAATTGTTGCAATGAAAATAGAATTATAAGATTGTGACATATAGATAAACGGAATGATGGAAATGAAACTAGAACCTTCATAGGTTTTTGCTACTTCGGTACGGAACTCTTAAAATAAAGTTAATTACTCATAGCAGAAGTTTGTTTTCCTATAGTCTCTCAATTTTTATTTAAGATTTGCACAAAAACTCTGATTTTATGCAAATTTGCCTTAGGAACAGGTTAATACGATTATAACACAATAAAAATGATCGTTTATTGTAGTGCTGTTTACAAATGTTGACACTACTGGCACCGTTCAAATGTTTTATAGTACAATCGAAAGCAAAACTACAAAAAAAATTGGTCAAGTGCCAGTAGGAGTTCCGTACGATCGAACAAGATTAACGCCAACTGAACGGCACAACTAGTTGTTCGGTGGAAAATTTCGAGCGAGTATAGTCCCTCGTTTTTTTGAAATATTATTGTAAATGACAGCTGCCAAATTAGAAAAATGATCGATATCATCAAGATCCTGTTTTGGATGACAGTTGTTAAACGACGAAGGTTTTTATCTCCGTAACTATTGATCTGAGACTAGCAGTTTTCTTATAGAAATGATAGATCTCGCCGAGATCTTAATTTCTGATGACAGCTGTCAGAATAGAAAGGGCTATATTTCTATAACTTTGATCTTAGACTAGCAGTTTCCTTACAGAAATGATAGATGTCATTTTACTTTTTAATTACTTTTTAGTACAATTTTCTGTTAGATTGAATTTTTATACGATTCTAATGTTTTAAAAAAAGCAAGTATTTAAAAAAAAAAATTAGTAGTGCTGTTTACAATAAACGAAAATGAAAATGACGTCCCGTGTTTCATTGAATGCTATCTTCCGAATCCGCAAACGACCTCGGATTCGGTATTCATACTTCTAACATACTTTACAAAAATGGCGGCATCTTGTGTTTGAACATCAGTTGTCGATTACGAGGACGGCCTCGGATACGGTTTGCGTTGTACTTTTAACACACACTATACAGGTGGCGCCACGTGGTGGATACACCCTGGAAGTACATACACACTTGGCTCATATTCACACAGTCTGTGTATGACATTTTACTATGAAAATGAGGTCCCAACCTGATAAATTTGACAGCTATCCAATCAGAACGTGCTGATTGCGAATATTTGGTCCAATTGAAATTCTGCGAATGTGAGGACGTCCTCAGATTCGGCTGCGACCGCTAATTCGGGTTCCTGGACTAGTTAAAGTCCTCATATGCGGGTGCTTACCAACTCACACACACACACATACACACACAGTAAAATATCCATAAGCCTTCATTTTCTTCATTTACCTGATTTTTTTCAACTAATAATGTTGACTTGTAAGCAATTTGTGGCGTTGGTAATTGCTGCAGGTGTTGGTGTACCTGAAGGGCTTCGAGCCGGAACAGCGCATCAAGCTAGCAAGGATGACTGGACTGTGGATCGGTATGATCGTTTATCTTATCATTTATTGTATAAAATACGTCTGTGGGTCGGTGAAATAGTAAAAGTTTGTACCAGTAATGCAGGGGGCTTATTAGTTTGAATCAAGACTTACTGTCACCTTCATACTTGTTTATGAGGTACTTGGTAAATAAACTAAAAAGGTTTCAAATTATATTTGTATTACCTAAAAAGTCTGATTTTTATCAGTAGATTTTTATTTTATTACCAAATGAAATGCGCAAGATGAGAAAACATGTAAAAAAATAAAAACTAATTCGAAACATATTTTTTTTTTAATTTAAAATGAATTAAGCCATACAGTTGCGCTAATTCATTGCACAAGATTAGAGCCGGTTCGTGTACATACACGTATCGGTGTCGAAGTGTGCGACAGAGACGGGTGGATCATCCTCGAGGCGGTTAACTGTAGCTGTCTCATTCACACTGGCCATCCTACAGCTTATCAAAGAGAAATAATTATTACTGTTATGTCATACTATTTCATTGTTAATTTGATAGATAATATGTCTAAATCCAACTGCTAGATACTTGCTAACATATTGTAACTCTTTAATAGGAAACGGCTGCGTGCCACCATCGGTGTTGCTGGTCTTGATAAACGAGCATCTATTGAAGGACAACCTGGCGCTGGAGTTTGTGCTTGAAGTGTTCACGACGGTGAAGCAGGAGCGGGGGGTCACGTCGCTCGTCACCGCGCTCAAGAGGGGACAGCTCGAGGGCAGGTCAGTAAGTAAGGAGGATTATCAGCAGTGAAAAATGTATAAGAAAAATAAAACAACGACACACCATTTGCACGTATTTCATATAAGCAAGATTTTTTACTGTATGTATGTATGTATGTATGTTTTATTACCATGGTTTTAATTACTAAATAGTGTAACCTTAAATAAAATTGGCAGTTTAAAAACCTCGTATTGTACATTCCACAATTTAAGTGTTTCTTAAAAACCACTTGGTGCTTGAACACTTATCTAAAGTGTAAGAATAAATTCCCTGCCGATGGCGAGCAGTGAAATGGTAGAAAGTTGCCGTGGGCATCATTTCGAACAATTTCTCAGAACACATCCCATTGTACAAGCGTTAGAACACACACAGGGTGGCAAACTCTCTTTTAACTTATGGGCTTGGTACGGCTTGTGAGGTCAGGATCGTCGACAATTCATATTACTGAAAATTTATTCAAGCAATCCTTGTGATAGATTAGTTAAATGAATACTATTAGAAAACGCCCCAAGCGTGTAATAACACTGTTTGCTGCAATGTTACAGTGGTGACAGGTTGGGGCAGAGCGTCGCGACTTGTACTGGCTCCTCGTAACGTTGCGACGGAGTCATTAAAGTTGCAACATATATTTTTTATTCTCTCTCGCCAGCCTTCATACGTCTCCACTGCTGGGGCACGGCCTACCCTCATAAGCGAGGGTGATTTGGGCAATAGTCCACATGCGGGCCCAGTGCGGATTGTGGACTTCACATACGTCTTTTTTTTTTTCTTGACGTATGCAGGTTTCCTCACGATGTTTTCCTTCACAGAAAAGCCAGTGGTGTGAATAAATAAATCAGTGTACTTGAGAAATTAAGACAAGACTCATTGGTACACGCCCACTTGGGTCGTGAAGTGAAATTGAAACCCTTCGACCACCACCAACTTTATTTTTTATTAACTCCTGATATTTCAGGAAAATTGTTGCCAGTTTATTAAGTACTTTATTATAGTTATGTAAATAAATTTACATGTTATAAAAAGTTCATAGATGTCATTTAAATACATACATATTTGAAATTTGCTGTAATAACATCTGTTGTCCCAAAATATTCTCAGACCTCATATGTTTCACTAGTTTCACACTTTGCATTGTGTGCGGCTTTTTGTTTTCAACATACTAATTATATTTGTATGTGATTGGAACTGTGATAACGCCTACCCTTAAGTGATAGTATTGTGTGTTTTGAACTTTAGACTGTTGGAGTTTCTGCCGCTGAACCGTCGCACCGAGGAGGTGCTGGCGAGCGCTTTTGCGTCGCGCGGCCTTGCCGAGCTGCTGCGGCTACATCGGGCACAGGCCTCGCAGGTACACACACATGCATTAAACTACCAAGTACAGAATGCACTGAAAATATATATGCGCATATATGTGTACATGTTCTATGCAGCATGCGAGGGGTAAGAGGATCGTATACAAGGGTCGGCCGAGTCATCTCCAGCTAGTATGTATTATATTGCACACGATTAGAGCCGGTTCGTGTACATACACGTATCGGTGTCGAAGTGTGCGATAGAGACGGGTGGATCATCCACGGGGCGGTTTACTATAGCTGTCTCGTTCACATTGATCACCCTACAAACCAATTTAGAAAATAGAATAGCTGTTTAGGAAAAAACATGTAGGTAATATACAAACCTGTCGAAAATATCTGCGCACCTGAATTTATGTCATGCAAACTGGAGTCATTACGACTAGCGAAAGCGAGAATAATTATACACGTGCGTCGCCGCCTGCGTTGATAACGGTACTGAATAGGCGAGGGCGAACACGGGGCGAGGTGCGGGGCAGCGCGAGGGGATGATTATGATAACATTTTTATTTGCCCTGAATATGGGTAACATATATAACATAATCTTATATACTAAGAAGAGTCCCAACATATACCACCTTTGCATTTAGGTGTGCAAAATTTATATTTTAAATAGAATTGATCGAATTTAGTTATGTACTTATGTATACTAATGTTAAATAATTAAGTTTTAATATTTTATGCTAACAATAAAAAGATACCTATATACCTAAATTAGAAAATACAAATTTTAAAGTACCTAATTAATTTTATATTGCATAGCTGTTTCAAAATTTATAATATTCATAAATTTATTCTTCAAATAATCAATATTCAATGATCAAGATAATCATACTTACAAAATTAAATAATTAATAATAATAATAATCTTTATTTTCAGAAGTACTCATAGTTCCATACAAAAGTGTTAGTATATCTTAAGAACTATGTTAGTATATACATATATATAATAAACATACAAACAACTATCTTACTAAGATTACAGCTATCCCGATCTCACTGAGGTGCTGTTACTTTTTTAAATGCATCAGTATGCAGTGTCTCAGCCAGGGATAGTTGGGTTTGTCAGCTATATGTACCCTTGAGGATGTTAGCGTTGCACCGTGCGCCTTGCACCGTGCGCGTTGCCCCAGGGAGGCTACCTTTTTTGAATGACGGCTTGGAAACCGTCAACACGGGCCGCGGCGAACATTCCTGATGCACTACAATGGCAGGGAAGCCCCATAACCATTGTTATAACAGAGTGTTGTAAGACTTTTGTGTATATTTGACCCACAGGTAACTCGTGTAGAGACTAAGACAGTGAGCTTTGATAATGTTATTTTAACCTGTTCAGTACATCGCTCGAACCTACGTGCCAAAATGTTACACCTTACAGCCGACGCCCTCCGCTCTCTCTCTCTCTCTCTCTCTATGTCCATATCCATGTCGTCACTAAGATCTTCCGTGACCCAATGGCCCAAGTATTTGAACTGTGTGATCTTTTGCAAGGGAGTTCCATTTACTACTGCTGGTTTGTTTTTATAACGTGACCTAAAAACCAACAACTCTTTTTACAGTTGTATCGAAGCCCGTGTTTCGACGCATAGATTTTGCAAATTTAAATAAGCCTTCTCAAGGCTCTGATTGAAGGACTCAGCAGCACCATGTCATAAGCATAACTAATATTATTCACACTTTTTCTATTACAGCCGACGCTGCTGAGCTCCACAATCAGCTGATTTATGTACAGATTGAAAAGCTTTGGGGAGGTCAGGCCACCCTATCTTCCCCGCATCAGAGAAAGAATGTGCCCACCTAACCACATTTTCCTGGTTAATACCAGTGTTTAAAAATAGCCACTAATTTCTCCTAGCCTGTATCTCCCTAAGTTTTTAAATCCCCTAAATGCCTTAGACAGATACAAAAAACAGTATACAGTGTATAGTACTGGGCCGTGTGCTTGAGAGTGAGTATGGCAGTCTCAGTAGATAATCGGGGTCGAAATCCGAACTGTGCCTGGTGCAGATCAAGATGCTGAGGAAATTGTTCGTCAAGCAAACTATACAGCACTTTTGTCATAGCCTAAGATATAGGCCTGTATTTGGACTCATCCGAGGAGTCTCCTGTATTATTTTTGATTATTGGCACCACAACAGTTTTCATGAGTTCATGCGGCAAGTATGCATGGCCGACACATAAAGAGAACAGCATTGACAACACTCTAGGCAGATGTGGTCCGGTTTATTGCAGATGCTCAATACTGATTCCGTCATGCCCCGGTGATTTGCCTTTGTTCATGTTTTTAATAAGAGAAGCCACTTGTTTGGACGTAAATATAGTCTGTGTACCGGGAGCAACGACTTTCCAGTAGAGACGATCGGCGTCACGCAAGGTGCATCCGACTGGGTGCTTGAATGGCTACAAAAAGATTTTTAAACATATTTGCTATACCTTGCGGGTCACAAATTCCCTCAACGCTCACGGGGAGACTTGGCCTGAGTTAAATTATTGGTACTCTTCCAAAACTTTTATTTATTTGAAAAGTTAAATTGAAAAAATTAAATCATATAATCAAATCAATTGTCATTAAATAAAAAAATAATTTAAATGTCATGTAACTAATGTTATCATATAGTTCAACAATTTAAATATACACAATTTGTTCAACATTGTCATTTTGCAATAATCAAAGCAAAGCTCATTTCAGCGAGGTCCGCAGATATTTCCGCCGGATATTTTACTCAAAACCCTATGAAAGTTAAAATTACATTTGAAATAAGAACACGAGAAGGACGCCGATTCTGGATTCCTAATAATAAATAAAAAGAAAGAACATTTAGGGACAAAAAAGGTTACAGTAAATTCCTATACTATGGCCTGTTATAAATATAAACCTGCAAATAGTTAAAGAATAATTCGTATTATTCGAAAAAGTATAACAGGCATAATACAACCGTCTGTCGGAAACGATATAAGTAAAGCAACGGACGGACGTCGCCAGTACTCGGATGGGTGCATGCCTAGGGGCACATTTGACTGCTCTAGAGGGCACGTTAAATCGCCGGTCCTGGCTGTTGTCATATTATGATAGCAGTCGTTAACCCAAGTCGGAGGCTTTTTAAGGGCAGCTTGAAAAGTCAAGTAGCCACCAGCTTGACAAACGTCCGCCAATTTGCACTGGGCCAGCATGGTGGACTATGCCCCCTCCTCCAAAAAAAAAGGCCTGTGCCACTGCAGTGGAGCGTATAATGGCTGAGGCAAGCAGCATAGATTGAAAGTTTTTTTTTTGGAACACCTAAAATGTAATAGTGTAAAAAACATATGTTACCAGGAGGCACGCCGCGAGCTGACGCAGGTTCTGATGGACGAGCTGGCTGACGAGAAACCGGTCCGGGATATCATCCAGGAGCTTCGGGACATGGCCAACAAGCATGACATACCCGACCACGAAGTCGTCGCAATCGTAAGTACACGCGTTTTCTCGTGAGAGAAGTCTACCCCCCTTTCCCAATGAGTGTACCCAAGGGGCGAAAACCATTTTTAGCATTGGGTTCCAGGGTATATTCAACGTATTAACAAAACATCAAATGATGAAACTTGATGACGAGTCGGAGGAACGCTATACGGCGATACGAATTGGGTTCTGCTGAGTATTTCAGACGATCCTATGTTTGTATTGACAGCGTAGCGCTACTATGTCGACGTGGCATTCTGAACATTCCAAAATCAAACCTTATGCACATGGAAATAAAGAGCAAATATAATAATATGTTACTGTCGTTCTGACAGATTTGGCAAAGCGTAATGTCTCGCGGCGAATGGAACAAAAAAGAGGAGCTGTTAGCAGAACAGGCAGCGAAACATCTGCGACACTTCACGCCTCTGTTGAACGCGTTCGCGCAGTCGGCTAAGGCGGAATTTGCGTTGCTTAGTAAGGTAATGTGTTGATATACATATATATATTTTAATGTCAAAAAATAAATAAATTACAGAAGCTCTCTTTAGAAGACTTCATTTGAATAAAAAATTGCCAGGGGGCACCAATAAGCTGTCACGCATTTGGGTAGGGAAAGTCTTAAAATAACACTTCTCTAATGAATTCTCCCATGTTTTTAATTTTTTTTTTTCGTCAATTGATTCCTATTTCTGTTATTTAGGTGCAAGAGTACTGCTACGAGAACATGAGCTTTATGAAGGCGTTCAGCAAACTGGTGCTGATGCTGTACAAGACCAACGTGCTCTCGGAGGAGGTGATCCTCAAGTGGTACCGCGAGCCGAGCTCCTCAAAGGGGAAGGTCATGTTCCTCGACCAGATGAAGAAGTTTGTCGAGTGGCTGCAGAGTGCTGAAGAAGGTACGTGATGCGCAATACCAAGATTTTTTTTGTATATCTAGGCTCAACATTAGCTAGTTTGCTACCTTTGTCATTTAAAAAATAAACTCTTTTTATTCTATAAATTTAAGCAATGGAAGCCTGCTGGTGGTTGATATGCTTATCAAGATGTATATAACTCACAATTACCCAATTATTAAGCATTGAAAAATTGAAAATTCTTAATTTTATTGACAATAATGTCTTTTTTGTTTCAGAATCCGAAAGCGGCGAAGACGAAGATTAGATTAAGAACAGCGAGTGAGACTGACAACTTATACAAAGCGCTACACACACACCCACACACACCACACACACACACACCCTCACACCCACACCAAACACACACAAATACTCGTACCCACAGCCATAGCCAATATACTAAAACACAAATACAGACAGACACACAGCCGACCTATCCGTAAGTCGCTACACCCAAGACCCGCGAGTCGCTCGCAATAATACCAATAATAAATATTTAAATAATAATAAATATAATAATAAATAATCGACTGTTGACTGAGAGCACTGAGCACAGAGCGACGCGACGCGAGACGGGACAGTTTTTCTACAACTGTGTATTCATTTCTGAAAAAATAACATGTTGATGAAATACAATATTTTTTATTCAATTTTTTTAGTAAAATTTCAATAAATGGTGGAAACACTTTGTACTGGTTTTATTTGATACATATGGGAACCCCTCGGATACCCTGTACAATTTCCTGGCCCAATTATCTTTTGGAATAAACACAAAAAATAAATACCGTAACGATACTTTTACCCCAAGGGGCGATCAGAGGAATTATGTGGTTTAATAAGTCTAATTTTAAGAAACTGGTTGAAAGCTGAAGTTAACAGTTTGGCAACGTTCGGTAAACACGGCTTTCTCGTCCTCAACTCTGGGGTAACAGCACAAATTATAAAGCATTATGTACAAGGCCAATGCTTGATAACGAGTCTTTGGACCAGGATGTGTTACCAGCAATGATCTTCTAAGTAGATAGTACGCGCATCGACACACTAAAAATTGATCTGCAAAGTTGTGCTAAACTCCGATCGTAAGCACACTTTCTTCGCAGTCGTTCGTTGACAACTCACCGTGAGGATGCCAAAGTGTGATTCAAAAAGATGTCTAAATAATACATTAACATCGTTAAAGAAAGATGGAGGTCACACCATCTTTCTTTCATCGGTGAATGAAACTCATTTACAACTAATTACAGATTAAAAAAGTTAATTTGTAGCTTAGGAACGTTAAAATCAATTGAATTTCGTTAATTCTGTTGAGACCGCCATTTTCACTTTCGCCCCCACTCACTTTACGTAAGAAAAGTATATGTGATTTAACATAACAAGAACATAGACAGAATAGAAAAACATAGAGTTGCTTTTTGTTTATAGTTTTTTATTCGTAATTGACTGACTACGTTCAGTTTGGGATAGATATTTTGTCACCTGCCACCCGTTTGCTTTATTGGTGTTAATGCCAATGTTTCAGTATCATCCGTATATTATTTTTTGTAATTTTTTTCACTTCTACCACCGTGATTTACTTTTGGAGATTGGAGATACAGTAACCATTCCAAGACATCCAGAAGCCTTTTTATAATATTTTAGAGTAGTTGCCGAAAATTCTTGTATGGAGCAACATCATAAAATATTAATTATAATGGCTCATATTACAATCTTATGAATCTAAAAACCCGAGCACTTAATTTATTGATTTTTTTTTAAATCAAATTACAAACAGAAATTAACGAAACTGGAAGATTATGGAAAATTGATTTTGTATGAAAAAAACTACGGCGTTTACCCTTAAGAGGGGTTTTCTATTTATACATTTATCTGTTTATGAATTGTTTTATTTCTGTGTGATTTCTATTAAATAATGTATGACGATGACATGACGTGCATAGTCTATCTACTTAGAAGGTCATTTGTTACCAGTGATATCATACGAGATTGAGCTGTGGCCGCGACTATGTGTCTTTTTTTTATATCACTAAGGTGGCAAACAAGCACACGGAGTTTCTCTGCCTAATCTAAACAAAAATTAGATCCGTAGGAAAACTAAAGTCGACGACACGCTCCTCGTATCGCAAAGCTTAAGTGGGCGCTGGTCACAAGCTAAACTTAACATTTGACAATCTCAAGAAAATCGTTTATTATTAGACAGATAAATACTTTTGCAATCATTTTTATGTAAGACTCTTCCCTCATTGTCCCAATCATTATTTAGTAAATAATATATTTAATGTACCTGCAGACAGACACAGGGGTTCTACAAATTTATTTTATGTTGTACCAATAGATACTGGCTGGACGCTAGAACTATTGGACGCTTTTATAATTTTCCGTCGAACGGAACGGCACGATTTTACTGTGGACGTTCATGACGTTCATAAATTAAAAAAAAATAACGTCAACCCAAGAGACTCCACGGAGAACTTTGAAATCTACCAGACTTTAGGCTGGTAGGTTTACAGGATAAATAAAAAAAAAGATTTAAGGTGTCAAATGCAGTGCGCCTGGCTTTTCAGTGCCAAAATAGGCATGCCCAACGTAATTTTCAGTTTGAAGAAATTTAAATTAAAACATTGAAAAGTAGGTATAATCAAAAGTAATAACAGATGGCGCTAGTGTGTCTTAGTACCAGAAGATTTTGTTAACAAATTGCTTGGTGCAATGCGCCACGTGTTTGGGGAGGACGAGAAACAAATTAAGGCAATGGCATACCCTAGCAAAAGCGTGTCGTTTCGACTAGTGTACAAAGACATTACACTAATAAAGCATACAAAGAGACAAAGTTCCACGTTCGATAGACCTAGCATCGGCTGAAACATTTTAGTCATGAGTTAAAGTATGTATGCAACGGGCTTTGACTAGTCATATCAGGTTTGTTTGACGAATTTCGCCCTTTGATTATAACATAGGCATGTAACTAACTAGGTTCATCACACTAATATAAAGGCGAAAGTTTGTAAGTGTGTTAGTTACTTCTTCAAGCTAAAACGGCTCGAACAATTTAGATGAAATTTGATATGGAGGTAGCTGACACCCTGGATTAACAAATAGATAGAAAAGTAGTTTTTATCCCAAAAAATTCATTTTTTTCCGCAGTATTACTATAACCGAGCTCAAACGAGCTATGGCTACAGCTATAGCAAACTTCAATGATATAATTTAAGGAGTTAAACAAGGTGTTCCACGCCGATAACCGACTTAAGGGCGAGCGGAGCCGCTGGTAAAACGGTCTAGCCGTACTTCCATGGCAAAACTGCCCCGATAGGAACCTGTATCGTAACCTATGCTATATGTAGAAGTAGATGTAGAAGGTACTAATATTAGTTGATCGAGTAGATATTAGCTCTATATCTCAGTTAATTGATGAGCTATTTGAAAAAAAGTGTCCGGAGACGACTTTTTCCTAAATGATATATCTTTGTTAATTTTAAAGCTAGGAAAATAAAACCAATTTCAGTGTTTATGATACACTTTACAGTTTATTTTATAGCAATTTTCTATGAGTCAAGCCAAGTTTAAAAATCAAACTGAAAATTAAAATATATTTATATATATATTTTAATAAATTTTTACATTAAGCCCTTTCATTTGATACCGCACACGATGGGTTTCTGAAAAAAAAATTTACCTGAAAAGTACCTGTGTGCCAAACGGCTAAACTCTACATCGATTTGCGGTTTTCGAGCGAAATTGCCGTTGTACACTTGCCACTATTTATAGTGACTAGCTGAGCAGTGTACACGCGCGTGCATGTTCCGACATGATCGCAGTACATAGTCGTGGTACGCACTCGCTGTTCTGTTATTATTTGCGTAGTTTTACAATTTTTTTTTATTCCAATGACGTATTGTTTATTTTGAAATATATATATTGACGAAAAATTATATCGACTATGTCTGGGAAATGTAGTTATTGTGGTTTTATATAACGGAAGTCTGGAAAACGAAAGAAAACATCGCAAACCGAAGACGAAGTGTGTAAATACAACGTAAATGAAACGACTTAAAGTTGGAGATGTTCTATGTCATAAATGTCGATTGATTCCGTACTCTAAATCATCGGCTACTGACGACACATGCGCAGGACCTTCTCATATTGATATAGAATCAGAACGACGTGATATTTTACAATTTGAATTAGTAAACGAGGAAGAGTATGATAATGATGCAGAATATTGTGTAAGTCACAGTTCTAACGAAGACTCTATAGTACTGCTGTTAAAGAGGGTAATTTCAACTCATAAATACTGTATTTTATGTAGCTCAACATCTAATATTAAAACGATACCAATAGAGGCTCGATATCAATCCTTTATCAAACGAAGGATTTTCATTCCCAATGGAGACCGTTGTTGCTCACAACATTTAATAAAAAACAAGTGTTTTGAGGATGAACTGTCACGCTTGCGCGTTCACTCCAATGACAGTGTTTTATCTGCAAGAGAAGTCTTAATATTTTTGGATTTATTTTCAGCAAAAGTTGAAGCTACTGTATTTAACCAAATAGGTGATTTTACAATGCTCGAAGAAAAACTAAAAATATATACTGGATTAAGTTGGGAAAAAGTCTTCTCCTTTGCGTAATGTTATCCAGGCATTAGTGATTTTTTTGATGAAATTACGATTAGGTATTTCAAATAAAATAATATCTTCAATATCACAATCGGAAGGAGCGCAACAAGTTTCACATTATTGCAAACAAATAGTACAAAGTTACGAAAAAGATATTTTATCATTCCATTTTGGTATCAATTCATTCACAGCTAATTCAGAATCTTACGACTAATATATCGAAGGCTTTATTCAACACTACTGATGATCAGTTGTTAATTATTAGTGATGGCACATATATTTTTTATGAAAAAAGCACAAACAACGAATACCAACGCAAATCTTACTCAGGACAAAAGCGCTACTGATGGATACACAACAGATTTCGCAGGCCCCTATTATGGATCACAAAACGATGCTACGATAATGAAAATAGTATTAGATGATCCTTTTGGTTTTCAAACCCTTTTGCATCAAAACAATCTCGTAATTGCAGACCGTGGATTTAGAGACGTTGAGTTATACATTACCGAGAAAGGCTACAAACTGTATATGCCAGCACTAAAAGGAAAACGGCATCAACTTACAACTGCTGAAGCTAATGAGTCTAGAAAAGTGACAAAAGTAAGATGGGTCGAAGCGGTTCACGGGGCAATTTCGCAAAAGTTCCGGCTCTTACATAATGTTTTAGACAGCAAAATGTTACCGAACGTGAGATCTCTTTGTCGCATTGCTAGATATCTACAAAATACATATGGTAAAAGACATATTTCCGACATAGACTTACACAATAAAATTATTAAATATATGAATGATAGACAAACCATGAAAAATACACTTGTCGATGACGTACTGATTCACAACTGGGATCGACGAACACAACCTTTTCATCGACTTCTTGCTACAGATGTTTGTGATTTTCCTGAACTTTCTGAAGAGGAGTTAAAAATACTTTTCACTGGCACCTATCAGCTTTCACAAGCCGTTACTTATTTAGCTGAACTCATGGGGAAAGACAATAATTTTCATGTGCTGTATGTCAAAAATACACCTAACATTCTAAAAGTGCAAATAAAATCGCGACACGTTAATAGTAAAACCTATAGATGTTACATTGACTACAACCCCAATGGAAACAGCCACGAAGATATTCGGCGTTATTGGTGTAACTGTGCAAATGGAAATAGAACAGTTGGATGTTGCTCTTACGTGGCGGCAATTGTATATTATTTATCAAATGCAAGATATAAATCTCATATAGTACGCCCAGCAGAAATATTATCAAGGGTTTTTTCTATAAACAGCGATCACGTTGTAATTAATGAAAATAGTGATAATGACTAATAAACGTTATTTTTATGAAGAAGGTTTTAATTGTTACTCAGAAAAGATCATTACATTTTTTTAAACCGTTTATGCCCAATATTGAATAATTGAAGATGTGAATATTATAATTTAAAAGCGTCAACATAGTGGTTTACTTAGTTTAATTTTTTTTATGACAAGTTACACCTTTTGGATTTTAATAAAACTTGGCATGCTATTGGGCAAGGTATAGACCATTATTTTATATTTTTTTCAAAGTGATAATTTAATCAGATCTGATAGAAATTGATTTAAAAAATTTGCATTTTTTTATGTTTTTATTTAGGCTTGGCTCATAGAAAATTGCTATAAAATAAACTGTAAAGTGTATCATAAACACTGAAATTGGTTTTATTTTCCTAGCTTTAAGATTAACAAAGAAATATCATTTTGGAAAAAGTCGTCTCCGGACACTTTTTTTTAAATAGCTCCTCAATTAACTGAGATATAGAGCTAATACCTACTCGATCAACTAATATTAGTACCCTCTACAATATAGCATAGGTTACGATACAGGTTCCTATCGGGGCAGTTTTGCTATGGAAGTACGGCTAGACCGTTTATTAATTACCAGATATCCCATTAATATTCTGAATACGAAATTTTGGTTGTTTATTATTCAATCATGTTTCTGATGTACTGTTGCTTCGCTCCTATTGGTCTAAGCGTGATAATATATAGTCTATAGCCTTCCTCGATAAATGAGCTATCTAAAGCAAAAAGAATTTTTCAAATTGGACCAGTAATTCAAACAAACAAACTCTTCAGCTTTGTATATTAGTACTAGCTGACCCGGCAGACGTTGTTATGCCCTTAAAGTTGATGCGCTGTAGCAACATCAGTGATGTGCCCAGTGTGAGTTTTTCACGCTACTATCGCGTTCGCGGCAACGAAATACATGTATGGAAATGTATGGTAATGAAGGAGCGCCTTTAGGGGACGCGTTTCGAGACTATTTTTTCTCATAGGACTTTTAATGAATACGCGAACGCGATTGTAGATTTACGAATACGCAAAAACTCACACTAAGCACACTGTTACAAATGTATGTTACTCTTAGCCAGCGCACGCCATGCAAAGCTCCCAGTCGGCATGTATGTATATTGATGTATTGTTTATATACCTACATATGTCAAGTTAATTTGTATTAAAACCCTTATTGCGCAAGTCCAAAGTCGCACTTTACCCTTTTTTCTTTCTCAGAAACCTTCCCCGGCGTGTGCCTAACAACTTACGAAAATTTCATTATAATCGGTTCACCCTTATTGCCCTGTCCGACTCGCACTTGACCCTTTATTTCTTTCTCAGAAACCTTCCCCGGCGTATGCATAATAACTTACCAAAATTTTACTACAATCGGTTTACCCTTATTGCCCTGTCCGACTCGCACTTGACCCTTTTTTTCTTTCGCAGAAACCTTCCCCGGCATGTGCATAACAACTTACTAAAATTTCATTACAATCGGTTCACCCTTATAGCCCTGTCCGATTCGCACTTGACCCTTTTTTTCTTTCATAAAAACCTTGCACTGACACTAACAAACACAACAAAAACAAATTATCCGAATGGGTCCAGCCGTCTTCTAGTTTTTCTTAGTGCGCGAGCCCAACTTGCACTTGACCGTTTTTTCTTTCATAAAAACCTTGCCTTAACAAAAACGAACACAACAAAAAAAAAAAAAAATCCAAATCGGTCTAGCCGTTCTCGAGTTTTAGCGAGACTAACGAACAGCAATTATTTTTTATATACATAAAGATAGATATAGATATAAATGCGAAAGTTTTTATTTTTGGTTCTTTGTTACTTAATCACGCCTTAACCACTGGATGGATCGGGATGAAACTTTATTTATTTATTTCACATATAGGCTAGGTCCTGGAATAGGACATTGGCAATTTTTCAACCCATAAATGGGAATAACTATGACGTTTGTTACTCAATCCTGCCGCAACGGAGCATCCAATTGCTTGCTATAGCAAACTTCATTAGTACGAGGGTTGTTTGATAATTTCGTGACTTTTTGAATTTCCCGCGCAGTAACTTTAAATGCAACACTGCTCACGTCGACCCCCATCTATTATAAGTATACTGTCAACTTATTAGCAAGCTGCGCTTTTTTTTTCTAACTGATTAATTGATTAATTGATCATTTCTGCTCCACCGGGCTTTTGGGGCGAGACTCTGAAGGAGGCTCTCGGCTTGGATTGACGCTCTTGGGGTCGTCCCTTCGACCGGCGTGAGCCTCGAACCCGAAGGTGAGTCAGCGCCAAGAGGGGAGTTCCTCGTTACGTTGTTACGATTGCAAGTTAGTGGGGGCGAGAAGCACTCCGGCACTCTTTGAAACCTCGTATATGAGGTGAACCTGCGGACTGAAGGTCCCGAACCCGGGATCTTCGGCGTCGTGTGAGCCTACTAGGGGAGGTCGACGCTATTTGGTTAGCGAGGTTGTCGTCGGGGGCGTAAGTACGTGCCGCGGCCATGCTGAGGTCGGTCGGGGCGATGATAGTTTGCGGTTTTCGGGTGAGTGGGCGTGCTCTCGAAAAGCGACTGCTCGAAGCTGCTGGGAGCTCGATGTCCCTGTGTAGGTCCGCATTTCAGACGAACCACTCTGAGGAGGAAGAGGCCGCTCTGAGCGGTTTTGGAGAGTCTGGAGTCTATGGAGGTTGCGTTTAGACAACGCATAGATAACGCACAGCGTATGCTAGTATGGGGCGGATGCAACTGGTGTAAAGAGTCAGCTTATTCCTTAGCGATAAAAGCGGTACGGTCTCTAACTATTTTAGTGTGATCGCGGAAGTTCAGATGCCTATCCAGGATCACACCAAGATATTTGGCCTTATTCTGCCAAGGAATAGCATCGCCGAATTGATAGATGGAAGATGGTCGCGGAGGTCTGCCAGTGGTGTAAAGGACGGCAGAGCTTTTGTCGGGATTCACTTCGATTCGCCATTTCTGAAACCAATGACTTTGGGCGGTGATTGCGGATTGAAGTCTCTTAGTGATTCGACTCACTTGCCTGTCGGTGGTGAAAATAGCTGTATCGTCCGTGAAGAGGGCTTATTGAGTACCTAACGTTTTTGGGATGTCATTGGTGTACAGTAGGTCCAAGATAGCGGAGTGCGGGACTCCTGCTTGTACAGGACGAGGGGAAGAGAGAAAGCCTTCGACTCTACAGCGAAAGCTGCGATTGGACAAATAGATTCGTATGAGTACGAGGCAGTCTGGCATCTTATAGTTGTACAGTTTATTAATTATTAATTTTTAATATTTAAAATTAAAATACAATTTAATTCAACCTTTGTGCCAGACTTTGTCGAAGGCTTTCGATTCATCGAAAACGATAGCGCCCGTGTAACCGGGCTTACCTAACACCCAGTGAGAATGTGTTTCGTGATACGGAGGAATTAGTGGACACACGAGTATTGGCGCAGATGCCGAATTGTGCGTCGATCAAGATGACTTTGGTGACTATAGCGTTCCGTAGGCGAGCGAGGAGAAGGCGTTCGTAAAGTTTACTAAGGGACTTATAGGGCGGTAAGAGGAAGGCAGAGGCGGGTAAAAGTAAGGCGCGGGAGCCTTGCGGGAGCGTAGGTCTTTGATGACCTGCTTGACCTCGTCGACCGTAACGAGGGGCAGAGGGTACCGCGGGGGCAGAGATGCTCTTCGCTCCACGTCACCGCCAACCTCATACACGTGATCGGGGATAGAATGGTTGTGTGTCTTATGCACATTGGGCTTGGAGGCTAGACGCAAGGCAATCTGCCTTTTCGTCGTCATCGATCGCGGGAGTGTTGTTGAGACGGGTTAGTGGAGGGAGTGAGTTGAAGGTGTCTGATTTCATCGCTCTGGCTTAGCGAAACTAAGCTTGATGAGAAGAAGAGATACTCTACATCAGGTCACCGAAAGCGGGGAAACCTGCATACGTCAAGAAAAAATAAATGACGTATGTGAAGTCCACAATTCGCACTGGGCCCGCGTATGGACTAAATCACCCTCGTTTATAAGGGTAGGCCGTGCCCCAACACTGGGGACGTGTGAAGGCTGGCGAGACAGTCACCGACCGGCACTTGTCACAACAGTGGCGGTTGGGTGGCAAACGAGTGAGTCGATAGCCTCGTTTATATCGTTCGCGGATGAGATACTGTCGGAAACGCGATCTAGATGTGGCGAATTGAGATTGTCGAATAATTGTTCAAATTTATCCCACTCAGTCACGTTTCTAGTGATGGGAGGAGTGTCGGATGGGGAACCTAATCGGAGGAGGACAGGGCGGCGGTCTGAGTCAAGTTCGTCAAGCATCTCTATACAGCAAATGCTTTGTCTTACACTCCTTAGAAGTGCCATGTTAAGCACGTCAGGGCTGTGGGGGACGGCATGGGGAAAGTAGGTAGGCGTCATGGGAGCGATGATGTCGAAGTTTAGTCGGTCAACTAGTTGGACTCATGCCTCTCTGTGAAGTGACTTAAGAGTTCCATCGACGGTGCTTGCAATTTAGGTCGCCGGCAAGGATGACAGCGTCGCCTAAATTTTAGAGTGACTGAAAGTCGCTCTCGAGCAAGTCTTTTGAGGGGGCTACAATTGTGATTGGCTGCTTCCAAATTCACAAGGGACGGAGGATCAATCGGGGAGCAATGCAGGGAGCGTCTGTAATAGATAAGAGTGCCTCCGAGAGGGGAGGCAGTTCTATCATCACCGACGGTGCGGTAATTCGCAATCGAAGGGGTGCGGATAGTGGGTTTAAGGAATGTTTCCTGGATGAGGACGACATCTGGTTAACGGGTCGAGAGGAATTTCGACAACTCCTCCTTTTGGTTGCGGAGACCATTGGCATTAAAATGTCCGATGGAAACGGAGCGAGGTTTTTCGCGCGCGGTTGTGCAATCCATTTTGATTTTTACGATTTGGGTGCGCTATATAGTTAATTTAGTAGAAGCAGATAATCTAATGAATTTTAACGAAAATGGAAAAAAGGGAATTTCGTGCCTTGATTAAGTATTATTTTTTGCGTAAAAAACAATCACCGAAACCAAGGAAAGGCTTGATAAGTACTATGAGGATTCCGCACCATCAATTTTTTACTGAGTTTCGTTGTAGTCGTACAAGCACATGTGACGCCGAACGTTCAGGTCGCCTGAAAGAGGTCTTCACGCCAGAAACTATCGGTAAAGTCCGTGGAATGATATTGGATGATCGGAGAATGAAAATACGTGAGGTGGCTGAGGCTATAGGTATCTCAACTGAGTGGGTACATCACATTTACATCAATTTTTGGATATGAAGAAGCTATCAGCGCGATAGATGCCGAGATCGCTCCATAAAAGAAACCGTGTGACGACTTTAAAGGAGTGTATGGCGATGTTCAGCTGCAATCCGAACGAGTTTTTGCGCCGTTTCGTTACCGTAGACGAAACGAGGATCCATCAAAACACACCAGAGACCAAGAAACAACCAAAACAGTGGATTTCTTCGGGTGAACGTGCACCAAACGCCAAGATTGGTTTGTCGGGTAACAAGGTCATGGCAACCGTTTTTTACGATGCACGCGGCGTTATTTACATCGATTACCTTGAAAAGGGTAAAATGATTACAGGCAAATATTATTCCAAAATTTTAGACTGATTTGACTTTGTTCTAAAGCAGAAACGATCGCATTTGCTGAAGAAAAAACCGCTGTTCCATCAAGACAATGCACAAGTGCACACATGCGTCGTAACCATGGCAAATGGCAAAATCTAAATTGGGTTACAAACTCCCACCCCGTCCAGCATATTCTTCAGATATCCCTTTGCGACTATTTTTTGTTTCCAAATCTTATTTAATGGCTGGGCGGTAAGAGATTTGTATCAAATAAAGAGGTTATCTGTGAAACAAACGTCTATTTTAAGGGGCTTGAGATAACCCATTATTTGGAAGGAATAAACAAATTGGAAAAACGGTGGACCAAATGTATTGAGCTAAACGTCGAGATATAAAATATTTTTGTGCCGATTTTTTATTTAAAAAGTCACTTACTTATCAAACAACCCTCGTATAATTAAGAAGTTGTCGTAAGAATCCCACGCCAATAACCAAATTTAGGGCGGGCAAATCCGCGGGCAAAAGTTAGTACATATTATAATCACATTTAAATAAAACACCTCGTCCATCCAGGTGGACTACTTACATAACAATATAAAATAAAAAAAATCGTTAAACCGCCAATAATCAAGTTCAACATTTCGCAATGGACGTGCATAGAACATTAAAGCAAGGGGAGTAGCCCAGTGCTTCCGTAGTATTCAGCCAGGACTTGTTTAACGGCTGAACATAACATTGTCCCGAGGTATTGTGTGAGCCCCTCGCAATTTCAAGGCCGGCCGGGCCCGACGGACCAAGGTCACGTCAAGTGCTCCAGGGCGTCACAAACTACCTAAAATTATTTGTACACAATGACCTAACGGTCTGCAAAGGTTATATTTAATTTAAAGTCGCGCCAAAACAGTTTCTTTTTCTTTTTTAGTTTTTTTTTTCTTTCTTTTTTTTTTTGACATGGCAGCTGCGTGCAAAGGAAATCTGTACGGCTAGCTTAAAGGAAGCCAGAAAAGACTTGAATAGGAGCAGCACACCTGCGGTATTGAAATTTCGTAACGCACACAAAAGCAAACTACTTATTTCACTTATCCGCAGTTTGAATACGACAATCAATGGCGCGATCTACGGAGAGGGATCTCGGATAAAGACTTGGGTTGGTTTTAGTGATACCTGACAACTCGGGTACTTATAGGTTTGTCTTATCCTTGAATTGATCAAGAATTTATTTGCGTACGGGTCGCTGTAATTGTTATTGGTTTGATATTGGATCAGAATACTATTATTATAGAGAGTTCTAACTTATATATAATTATTTGAGTTAGAAATCAGTTTCTACTACAAAAAAATTAATAAAATACATGGCTGCACCTTTCAACTGAGTCGAATAACAAAAGAAAATAACGTCCCACCACCAGTGTTGCCACCTTTATTTTAACGAGCTCATTTTGTGGTGTCGTAACCCACCAATAACAACTAGATTTTGGCGATCCCGCAAACCACCAGAAAACGACATTATAAAATTATAATTTATTTTTGTTACCAAAAAACAAATTCTTAAAGACAATAATTAAAAACTTAACAAAAAAAACAACCGCCTTCAAAAAGATGCACTAAAAAGGTAAAAATAATAACTTATTTATATAGTTTGAAGTTGGTTTAATGCAAAGTGTATAAGAAGTGTGTTATAAACTGTAAGGTACATAGACACCAACTACAAACTGTAATTCTTTTCAGATTTTCAGAAATAAGTGAATATTTTAACCTTTTTATGCATTTTTGAAGCCAGTTTGTTTTTTGTTCCAAATTTTTTTTTTTACTTTTGAGTGTCGAATTTCTTTTTTTGTACACTTAAAACGTCAAACACAATTTAATTCAATCATAAACATAAAAGGCGATTCATCAGTTTCAAATTAAGATCAATTTTTTTTACCAAAAGCTTTAAATTTACTACATTAATATGGGATCACCTTGGAAGTTTACACTTTTAAATAAAAAAATACTTTTGCGAATTCATATGACGGACTTATGCCCGAACATATATAAAAAAAATATATGACATCCGAATTGAGAACCTCCTCCTTTTTTGAAGTCGGTTAAAACTAGACATTAATGTCTTCGGCTTCGGATTCAAAGAATCGGCTTCTTCTACAATTTCTAAAACCGAATAGTTTCCAACTACCGAATAAGAAACGAAACAATTTTAGTTCAATATTCAAAAAAACTTATAATACTAGAAGTAAGTTAAGTCTAAATCACCAGATCTAGAGGAAATTCCACTGAGTTGGCAACACTCCCACCACGGATATGTTGCAGCTTGTAGCTCAATATCAATTTAGTGCCTATATAAATTGACACTGTCCTACAAACTTGCACATTACACCAAATATAGATGGCGTGTATTTAAATTGTAAATATCGAAGGGGCCAATATAAATGCAGGGGTCACATTACCACCTTCTCCACTACATTTTCTTCACTAATTAGCGTGAAAAAACATCAGAGTAATTTTTTTTTAATTAGCGTTAAATAAGGTAAGGTACTTTCTCATTGTCATTGGTAAAAAGCAAAGTGAATAGTTTGGGAAATCATTAAATCATCTCGCACCTTTGAATCACTCGCACCTCTTAGGGCCGAAACACATAACCGTGTTGTTGCGGCGCTCCGCACCGCCAAAATCGGCAGCAGCGCAGCGCGCCGTGCCCGCGTCCGCCCGCAATGCACAATTTGGCGGTGTGCAGCGCGCCGCATATTCTAGCGTTATGACGTCACAGTTGGTGATAACCAATGCAGTTTGTTTCTAACACGCAAAACATCACGTGCCATCCCGAAAGTAGTTAAAAACTTTATTGTTGCCCTACAGTACGCAACGCTGTTATGTGTTTCGGCCCTAAGGCTGGTATACACGACAACGATTTACCCAAACGTCCATAGTGTGTCCACACGTCTACGATATATTCGTGAATCGTCTGTTTTCCGCAGAAACTCCGACGGGATATGTGTCATCCGCGATGGAAGACTACGACGCACTAACGCTAGCCTTGCTTATTTTGTGCAAAAAGAGAAGAAAATCACGTAGTTTATGGTTTAAGGACTGCCTTCTTAAAAGGAAGTCATACTTTTATATAAATTTATTAAATGAGTTGAAATTATCTCCTAAAGATTGGCATAACTATTAAAGGATGAATAAAGTGACTTTATATAAGTCTTTATGAAAGATGGATGGATGAAAGCTTTTGTGAAAAAACTGAATGAGTGCTCAGCAAAGATGAAAGTCATCTTTTTTGCTCAGACTTCACAAACGAACTGCGCAGTCAAATCGTTGTCGTGTATACCGGCCATTAACTTCCCTAATCTCGGGATCCAACTAAGTTTCTCGTATAAAATATTACTAATATACCTTCTAAATTTTTGTTTATTAAAGCATCATATGAAAACTACGTAAGGGCATGTTTGTTTCGCGTCTATTAAAAACAATAGGTCAGTAGGTACCAGGAGGTTTTCAAGATATTTTTCTTAAATCACACATTTTTTACTTAGTTTTGCCTATTTTAGGTTATGGAACTCTAACCATAGTCATTCCAATCACAAAATTTATCCGCGTCAGTGACAAACAGCCTACTAAAGCTAAACAACATGGCCTCTCAACTGCGTGTGCGACTTACGCAGTTTCTAGCTGTATGTATGTAAATATTGCTGATACAAAATGCCACCCAAGAAATTGTCGCCCCAGGCAATATTAAATTAATCTAGCGGTTATGAATACTTGTGTGGTGTGCAGAGACGATCGTAGAGAGTAGAATACCGACAATCATACGGTAACGGAACATATATTCGGTTACCAACATTGATATACTTAAACAATTTGTTTATATCAATGGTAACTTACTTCAGTAATAGGTAACTATTCTTTAAAATGCCAATCAAATGCGAACCGGATTCTTGCACCGAGGGTTGCGGTTGCGTATCACCGAAGAATGCCTGAGCCCGATTTACATTTGATCGGCTTTTTATTATTAGTTGTGTATCTATAGAGCTGCATACACAACCTAAAACCGTTTTAAGTTTGAAGCTTACATTAAGTTACCGTTTTCACGATAAAGAAAAATTAACAAAAATATGTTTGTTGTACGGGCCCCTCAAGTTTGCGGGAGACCTTGTACTGAGAAGAACTGGCAAGAAACTCAGCAAGGGCATCTCTTTTTTGCATTTCTCTTACAGCGGCCACTTAAAATGTTGGACAATGCCCTCCCTATCATAGAAGGACACTTTCCATTACAAACACAAAAAACATGAAATGCACAAGCACAACATAAAAAAGTATCTAATTGCAAAATATAAAAAAAAAAGATCATTCTCACTAGATCCATTGTCCAGATCCATAATGGATCTAGTGAGATATTATTTTCTCAATAGATCCATTTTTAAAAGTGTGTTTCTACTGAGAAGTATTTTTCTCGCTAGATCCGTTAACCAGAACCGGATTTAAAAGTGTGGGTCTACTAAGGAATTTCTTTCTCACTAGATGCAGTTGTGGATCCGATAAAAAAATTTGGTGTCGGCTAGGCTTGTTGTCCCCTAGGCTGGGGAGATAACGGAACTTGCTTTCTAATACTATTTCAGGTACTCGTATTTCCCCTGTCATATTCTTATTTTTACCAACTTTAAAAAAGGAGGAACTTCGCGAATGGTCTGTAGGTACCCATATAAAAGATATTATTAATTCAAAACTAAAAATTAACCGACTTTATAAAAGAGGATCCATACTAATACTAATATTATAAATTCGAAAGTGTCGGTGTCTGTCTATCAATCCGTTAAATTTTACGGTTGGACCAATTGTGATGAATTTAATATGGAGATAGTTTGAACTGCAAAAGACAAGAAAAATACTGTTTTTCTTAATATATTTTTTATTTTATTTAAAAAATTAAAGTATATATCTCGGTAACTATTGATCGTAGACTAGGCGCCCATTACCTGAAGGAATTGGTTCAAAATGAACATGTTTACTATATTAAAATGACATTTTCTATCAGGTCTGCCCCCCTAGCCAAGCCTACCTACCCCCCCCCCCCCCCCCAAATCCAAAAGCTGGCTACGCCCATGGGCCAAGTGCGAGTCGGACTCGCGCACGAAGGGTTCCGTACCATTTTTTATAAAAATGGCAAAAAAATCATATTTGTTTTGTTTTAATTTTTTTTTTAAAGCGACTACATAACTAAATATTATGTGCATATTTTAAGCGTCTACCTGTTGCGTTATTAATATCGAGCAAAAGCAAGCAAAAAATCACGTTTGTTGTTTTATTTTATTCTGTTTTTTATTATTTGTAGTTATAGCTGCAATAGAAATTCATCTTCTGTGGAAATTTCAACTTTCTAACTATCACGGTTCATGAGATTACAGCCTTGTGACAGACGGACGGACTGACAGCGGAGCCTTAGTAATAGGGTTCCGCTAATGACCCTTCGGGTATGGAACCCTAAAAAAGACAGTTTATGTATTCATCACTCATAACCAATGTCTTACAGTATTGATAAACAAAATAAAATAGTAAGACTAAATACAAGGATATAAAGAAGTTTGCAAGAACAGACCAGCCTCCAAAGGCGGCACCCGTTCACGAGTATGACACATGAATCAGCTATCGCTTCGCTCAACCATGTTTTAGGGAACGTAACGACCCGACACACACGCCACCACCGCAGAGACACTTTGAGAGAGCATGACACACTCAAGCAACTCCAATTAAACTTCGATTGTACTAGTTACAATGTGTGTGGTAACGGAACAAAATAAAAGAGGAGAAGATTGGAAGGTTCGTAATGCTTTACTACCGAGAAGAAGCGGCAATAAATTAATCTTTAATACATCATATTAAAATACAATATAGCCTTACACTAGGTAATAACATAATATACAATGTTTTAATTTAAAAAATATTTCAAATGCCCCAATACAAATACAAATCAATTAAGTTCTAATTTTTCCAAGCATTTTAATCATTTATGTATTCATCAACTTTGTAATAACTTTTTTTCATTAAACTATCTCTGCCATATAATTTATTGGAGAGTAAATTAACCGCTTGTTCTGGAATTTTATTGTAGAAAAATATACTTTGTATTGCGAAAGAGCTATGTACCTTCTGAAGACGACATTTTGGAACTACCAATTTATCCTTATTCCTTGTATTAACACTGTGTAGGTCACTATTTTTAGCAAATAAGTGACAATTTTTGCGAACATACATTATACAAGCGAATAGATATATTGGCAAGGAACAGTTAAAATATCAATTTCCCTAAATAGTTCCCTAAGAGAAATTCGAGGTCCTAATTTATAGATTGACCGTACTGCTCTCTTTTGCAAAATAAAGACTGTATCAATATCAGCTGCCTTACCCCAAAGCAAAATGCCATAAGACATGACGAAATGGAAATAGCTAAAGTAGACCAAGCGAGCAGTGTCAACATCTGTAAGCTGCCTAACTTTCCCAACTGCATAGGCAGCTGAACTGTTGAGTCTAAGAGTCCTATTTCTTCTCCGTTTAGGGATAATTTAGTACTTATCTTTCTGACATTTGGCATTATAAATTTTAAACACTTATTCTTTTTCGCATTAAGAAGTAAGTTATTTGCCGTAAACCACTGAAGAACCTGAGAAAGCGCACTACTTACGTCGTCAAAATTAGTTTTATTTTTATCAACTTTAAATAAAAGTTAAGTGTTATCGGCAAATAGTACAATCTTGCACAGCTTCTCCACAAAGAAAGGCAAGTCATTTATGTAAATTAAAAATAGAAATAGACCTAAAATAGAACCTTGAAGAACTCCTAATTTTACTTCTGAGCCATAGGATTTTACTTCTTTGATTTGAACCTTCTGCATTCTACTTTTCAAATATGAGCGGATAAGCTCAAGAGCCAAATCTGCAATTAGTACCTAGGTACCGAAAGGTGGCAGAATAAGAGGGGTTTTTTTGACGGGCATGGAGAATTTATATGGGTTCCGTTTTGTCCATTTGGCTTCGGAACTCTAAAAAAGCGTCCACTGAGAACGCTAGGTATATTACATACATCCTTTGAATGAAAAAACCACTATCCTAAAACGATAATACATCCTTTGTTCCTGGTGTCCGGGATTTTTTGTGTTTTTTTTTTAATTTGTACCATACTTCAGGTCCAGTGCAACAAACTTTTTTGACCCGGTGAAAAGTCGCTAGAGTCGTATAAGTTTACCCCATTTAAGCGACTGTAGTTTTGATTTTTGAAAAGTTTATTGCTCTGTACGTACTTGCAGTGTTTTATTTTGGAACGTATTCCGGACTTTTACGAGCATGTTTAAAAAAACATTTAATAAAAAGAAACAACCGGCTTCAAAAAGATGCCCGAAAAAACAAGAATAATATTTTTTATTTATTTTTGCCTTTTTTGTGCAGCTTTTTGAAGTCGGTTGTTTCTTTTTGTTCATAATTTTTATATTTTACTTTTGGGTGACGAATTGCATTTTTTTTCTCGTAAACTAAAAACATCGGATACTCGTCACAATTTTATACAGTCATCAACATAAAAGGCGTTTCAACAGTTCCAAATAAACACAAATTATTTTGTTTGACCAAAAATTTAATTTTAAATTCACTACATTAATATGGAAGCACCTCGGAAGTATAGCCTTTTAAATAAAAAAAGAAATTTTGAAAAATTTGTCTATATATGACGGAGTTATGCCCGAACATACATAAAAAATACAAACATCCGACTTGAGAACCTCCTCCTTTTATAAGGTCGGTTAAAAAAATATACTTCTATCATTTTTATCCAATAATATTGTCGAAAAAAGGAGTAACAAGGATATCTTCAAACATTACTTTAAACACTTTGTGTTAGTACTTATCGACCTTACCTTCATAGGAACCCAACAGGGACCTAATTGGGAACAGTCTCGAGCTGTTCGGACTCAGGAATTCGAGACTAAAATGGATGGAAGTTTGACTTACCTGTGATTGTACTTACATGCGTTTTTCTCTCAAACTTCAGAGTACGAATAGGTCGACACTGTTCCCAATAAGATCCCTGGTTTACAATATTCAATAGGTAGGTGCACTATCATCTTCCGTTTCTACCTGCGCACCCCGAAAATTCTGGAACACAACAAAATAATAGTAAGCGTAACATTGATTCTTCGTTACCACCATAAAACTTGTAGTTAAATATGGTAAAAGTACTCATAGAGTCATAGCTGGCTGTACCCGAACGGTACTTTGGCTCACCAAGCAAGAGAAATTGTTAAAACATACACAATAGCTTCTACCTGGATCTTCTTTGAAAATCCCAAGCTCGACAATAAAGAAATAAAACGCACCCTCTTTAAGATCATTACCGGATATGATTTTATAAACTTGCAGATATTACACTCGGGTTTTTTCATTGTGTTTGTGTAGAGGTCTATGAGACAAAGACTGCGAAGTCCTTCGGTATCTGCTTTCTAAGAAATTATGTTTGTTTTCAAATAGTTCTTTTATTTGTAAGGTTTGAGTATTTGGGCTTGAGGCTAGATGGCAATGGCAGGCGTTAAATTGGTGATGAAATGTGGATATATAAAACCTATTTGGTAGGTACCTATTAAGATTTTCTTTTAGTGGGTGCATTATTTTATTAGTTTAAAAATTTACGTCTTTTTTTTATGAAGAAAAAGAGAGATATAAATAGTTTGACAATTATAAACATTTGGCGGCTTCGTGGCTCTATTACTTGCGACAGCGCGCGGAATCGATTCCCGCACAGGCCAAACAATTATGTTATGAACATCAGTACATCCCGAGCCTAAGTGTTTTCTATATAAGTTATAATGAGTTTATTTTTATTAGAAGGTATGTTGTACCTATTAAGTGTCTAGTATCCATAGTACAAGCCTTGCTTATTTTAAGGCCAGATGGCGCTCTGCTGGTGTTTTCATGACATTTTATGTATTAACCAATACTTGAAGATTTGTCCTTTTGGGTATAGCAGATATTCGATGAGATAAAATATTTATTTCACCCCCGCATTACATAGTAGAAATGCTTTAAATTTATTAACAATTACTATAATATTACCACATACTAAACTGCATGACTTTATTCATTATAATTCCACTCTGTATTTAGTAACAGACAACTAAACAGGCGGTAGGCGGGACAGACAAACAAACGGAAAAATTATATACAGTAACCCGACACGAGCGCAGTCTGTCTTTGATAATAAATACTACTGTACGTTACATGGTCGTTCATTTGTTTAACAGAGAGTTATATTTGCATTTGCCTGATTATATTTTTTACTTTCATAAACATTTGTTATAAATAATTGCAATAGGAAAATTTGCTCTAAGAGCCGAGTATGTGGATACAAAGATTATCCCCTAGATCATAGTGGAAACGCACAAGGGTTTTTATATTCTACCAAAAGTCCTGGGCTGTAAAGAAAATAATCTATATAAGTGTAATTAATTTATGCATAGAATTAATTGAATGGTTTATCAAATCTTCTCCATATTTGCAAGAAGACCCTAATTTTAATTAAGAAATATGTAATATATATAAAGTTTTGTGTCTGAAAATACAAAAAATAGTATAAAATAAAGATTGGAGATTTTTATATGAGCAAAGTTAGGTGACATAGGGCAAGTTTTCGTCTAGAATCTGCAGAGAACACATTGCACCTACGTATTATGTAGACATTAATAAAAATATTTTTACCCAATGACTACATATTATAACCCCTTGTGTCAACTGTTGTAAACAAAAATGTTGTACTTGTCTTCGTAAAAATCTTCGCGAAGATATTTATTGGTCAAGTTTACTGTGGTAATGGTAAATGCGCGAAGTTTCTGGGTTCTAATCTCAGCTTGGTTGGACATACTTAGATATTTATTTTCTGATTACTAAAATAATGGTGAAAATCTTTAATTACAGTGTAAAAAACTTTAACACTCAGGTGGCAAACAAGCTGTGGACTGTAGTCCGGCTGATCGTAAGCGGTCACCGAAGCCTATAAAGACGCTTACCACACCTGGGACATAAGGACATAAGTCGCGTGTTGCCGCCCCTTAAAAATACTTAGAGAAAACTTTGGCAGGGAGCTCAGTCCACAACCTAAACGTTTGCGGACGAAGGTTCTCTAAAACCGCACTATACCCGGTGTAGTATTTAAAATGGTGTGAACTTACAGCGACGCTAGCGACCGTATACAAGTTTGTTGCACTGTCAATACATAGATAAAATCTGTCTCACGAGACGAGAGCCAATGTTCTTCCAAGTATGTTGCTATACATTTACTCTCGTTTCTATTTATTAATATATTTCTGTGTAGGGCTGTTAAGTCATTTTGTTTTCAAAGGCTTAAAAATTGAGAGTCAAGTGGTCTCAATTTTTAGGGTTCCGTACCCAAAGGGTAAAAAACGGGACCCAATAGGGTTAAAATAGTAATAGCTAAGACTACGCTGTCCGTCCGTCTGTCACCAGGCTGTATCTCATGCACCGTGATAGTTAGTTTCACAGAAAATGTATTTCTGTTGCCGCTATAACAGCAAATACTAAAAAATAGAATAAAATAAATATTTAAGGGGGCTCCGATACAACAAACGTGATTGTTTTTGCTCGATATTGATAATTATATTATATATAGTTATATATTCACTTTAAAAATAAATAATTAAATTAAAATAAAACAAATATTTAAGGGGGGCTCCCATACAACAGACGTCTTATAAGCTTTTGTTTATTGAACCTACTTAATATTCAAGTGGGTTGGGTGATTGCGTGCTCGTTTGACACTTGTTATAAAAAGACAAAGGGCTCGACAACAGACTGCCACTTTCTTCCGTCACCACGAAGTCTCGAAGTTCGTTTATTGTAATTATATATAGTTATGTGTATAGTTTTGTTTGTGTATTTATTCGTTTTGTGTTTCTGGGTCGACAAAGTTCGGGGCCGGACAACACTTGAGCTGTGTGTGAGTGAGAAGTATCTATTCTACCTATCGATCGTGAGAAATAAAAGTCGAAATAAATAACATAAGACTTTTTTATTTAGTTCCTATATTTATTCAGCTGATTAGGAATTATATATTTATGAACGTTCTTAATATCTCTGATCACCCTTCTTCGGGCTAAGTGTCATTATGGTATTTGTATTTCATTGTGTAATTTAGACTGTAATTCGAAGTAAAAGTTAAAATCTTTACTGTCATTGTTATTCTAAAATTAACGTGAATAATGAATATTTCCTATATTTGTATCTTTGATTTCATTTTTGTTGTACCTACAGTTGTCACTCTACTTTCTGTAGTAGTTCAGTAGTCTAAAATCATCAGTCAAGTCAGTACTTACCTACATCAAAGAAATAAGTTACTTAAAATGGATTTTGAAAGATCTATCCAACGACACCCCATACAAAAAATAAAGCAAAAATGTTTTTTTTTTATCCCTTTGTTCAATGTAAATGCGACATTGGACTTTTTTTTCCACTTTTATTCATATAGGATTAGGCGGACATTTTTCTGCCTTCATAATCAATGCAAAGATAACGTAAATAAAATAAGGGTGTGACAATCGGATGGATGGATGAACGGACACACGACGAAACTTTAGGATTTCCTTTTCTGCCATTTGGCTACGGAACTCTAAAAAATGTAGATAAACATTTAGTTTTAGTATTACTTTGGCAGGCGGGTTTTAGTTTTTACACTTTCACTTACATAGCAACAAATAGCGATTCCCCGCGGCTTTACCTGGTAACATTGAAAACATTACTGAAATTATTTAATATGGTTTTCCTAAATGGAAGTTAACTCCCTGCCAAATTTTATGAAGATCGATTCACTGGTTAAGCTGTAAAGGCAGAGAGACAGTTTAACTTTTATATTTAAAAATATTAGTAGTACCTATCTATTTTCTCAAATTTTATATTGGACATGTTTCCATTTCAATAAATTAACGGAATAACCTTTTTCTCGCAGCTTGCACGTAAATTTGGCTTTATATTGCTCCCATACATTATAAATACGAACGTATGTATTTGTAAACCTGGGGAATTAATTAAAATAAATATTTTTGGTTAATTAGTCATTATACACACAGCCATCAGGTCCCAAATTAAGCAAAGCTTATGCTGTGGATACCAGACAACGGATACCTGATACATATATTTGTTTGTCTTGTGCGGGAATCGAACCCACGCCCCTTGAATCAGCAGTCGGGTCATTATCCACTGGCCCACGGAGCGAAACTAATGATTAGAGAAATTGATACATAATGAATCGGAGTAAGTAATATTCAGGAAGGTCGCTGCTGACTTCGGTGGGGCAATCTTCAAATGAAGCTCGCGGTATGGAGGCTGGAGGCTGAAGGCACGTGGGCCGGGTAACGGTCGCTCCGCATCAGACCGGTCGCAGTCCGGCCAAGCGCGAGCCTCGCGTCACAACGACCTGCGTTATCTTCAACTTCAACTGTTGCTTATTTGGTAATATTAACTTTTATAATTTTCGCGGTTATTTTCATTTCAATTTTGAGAAACGGGGTTACCGCACATATTTCGACACAGTTGCATGCGCAACTTTACGAGTGAACAGTCAAATGATTGTAAACCCTTCTGAAAATTACAATGACGTATCGATGTCTATGAAGGTCATTGAGTTGGCCGTAAGGTTAGCCCAATGATTATCACAATTTACGATCCTATATCTACACTCAAGTTTAATGGCTCAACAATAGCAAGAGCCAAGAACGAAGTATGGTGCTGGTGTTTTGTCTAACGATGCAACTGTCCACCTCCTAGCAGATCTCTCAGTTCAGTACCCTTATTTTAAAACCTGCAAGAGAAAATGAATAAGACACGACACGTATATATGAAATAAATTAGTTAGTTATTAAATTAGTAGACTTATCAAATAAAACAATGTCGTTTTGAAACTGTGAATAAAAAGTTATTTGTTAAAACGGTTATTTATTATCAACGTGTTGATTGACTTTTACTATGTTGTTATTATACGCCTCACTGCAGGGACACAGTCTCTCCTAGAAAGGGGTCCTAGGTGCTAGGCCACAACGCTGGCCCATTGCGAGTTAGTGCCACGAGTTTAGCGTACTCTCGGGAGTCATCGGGAGTTACGATGTCATCTCTTGTTTAAGTATATCATCTCTTATCAAATAAAGAGTACTTACAGCAGTGGATTAGGATATAGCCCACCAGCCGACGCGGGCCTATAGCGTGCGAAAGTTGTCGAACTAGTAGCCACTCGACACTCAAGAGTTTTCAAACCGCCCACTAGAAGCCTTTCTGAAATAGCTTGACGACTGTTGGGATAATAAGACAACCGTCCAGTCCAGAACCACAACATTATGAGAGTTACACTTACTTAGTAACATTCCGGTCATGTCGATCATGGCCGACCACATGTTACAGGATCATCTGTGCTATAGCAAAGCTTACACACATACACAGTACTTATGTGATGTGATGTGACGTGGACCTGAGAGTCCGCCATGCAGCTGTCGTCACAGCACAGCTGCGTTCGCGCAGGCAGATTGTGCATCATGGTCACTAGGCACTACACAAATTTGCTCAATTTATGGGAGCCTATTTAAGTCACTAGAATTAAATAATAGACACCTAAATAGAGAGAAATTTTATATTTCGTAGCTTTTTTTTGATTATCCTTACAAATTCATTCTGTCGCTTCTTGATTTCAGGGTTACCAGTTTAAAAAAATCGGGTTAAAATTTAATGGCAATATTTTAACTTTTTAAATCTCTCTATACGTACTGGTTAGAGCCGCAGGAAAAATGGGTGTGGGTGGCTCAAGACTGGCCGTTGTGGAGACATAATTGATTTTAGATTTCAGCCAGTGCCGCCAGGTAATGGCATAATTGAGCCGAGTGTGTAATAATGACATAATGACCATAAATCACACATTTATACAACATTTTTAAGTCACTTGCGCGCAAAGTTATAATAAATAGGATAAAAATAAAACGCGCGGGTATTTGAGAAAACATAGGCACATTAGCATTTAACAAAAACAATGGTTATTATTATAGATAAAGAAGTAATTTATCTGGCTTTTTTTTGTAGTTCCATTTTATGTTTTGTTAAGTAACAAAATGTACCGAAAAAAACCCATATTTCATGAAAAAAATTTTGAGTAAATTATGAAACTCTAGAAATCTATCTCTTCATTCATTCATCATTGTTTTCTTGAATTGGTTGCATTTTTAAGGGTTCAGCAACACGTGAGTAGTGCCCATACACTAGTGTTACGGCAACCATGGTTTAAGACAAAAACATACACCCAAGCTTTACTTTAGCTTGGTTGCTTACCATCCGATGAATTTCCACAAACAAACAAAGAACAAACTTAACCCATTTCTTTCAAATTTTAAATGCGTACGAACTTCACGTAACTTTGTATGCAGATGTCACAAAAACAAATTACAAGAAGGGCGGAGGGGGTGAGGGTGCACCGTCGCGGGGGGCGGGCGGCGACAGCTGTTCCCGCGCAGCTGCCCGAGCGCGCGCCGATTTCCCGCGCACCTTTATATTACATCAATTTTATACAGCAGCTATTGGCGCTACCATCTATGAATATAACTCAACTTGCGTACATAATTGGTATCTATTTTAGATTTTGAGTCTTGCCAGCGGCATACTGTTTGTGAAATTTGTTATGCTGCCAGGTACGAATTCTATGATGATCGATTTCTTCTTAATCTTCATAAATTGTTCCCATCTGTCGCACTACAAAAGGTAAAGGTAAAATCAGGACTTTGAATGATATCCAAGAATTATTTGTACGTATAAGTATTACGTTAGCAATTGAATCTGTTTAAAATTTATTTTACTAATTCATTTTTGGTCAAATTTTTTTTTTCTTGAGCACCAGAAGTATTATTTTAGTACATAACCACGTACAACTGCTCCTGCTAGCTACGTTACTTATTTATCGATAAAAAATGTAATTTGACAAAATTCTTAGCGAGGGCCAAGCTAGCAAGTTTTGTTTTGTCAATATTTGTAAGAAAAAATAATCTCTTTGTCTAAGAGCAAAAGTTCTTAATTTTTCTGATGGATTTTAGTCAAAGAGTGACGCAGGTAATAGTAAGCATGGCAAATTGTAGTTAGGTTGGACTGACTGACTGTTGGTGTTGCCATTGTCAGGAACGATGTCTGGGTGCTGACTCTTTTGCAATTTTAGATATAGAAAGAAGTTTTAAATGGTTCATTTAATACCAAAATCGCAGTAAAATTGAAATGAGCGTCGAGAGTTATCATTTTGGACTCGAGTTTAACTTCTTACAAAAAGAATTTGAATTATATTTAGCGGTTTATTGGGCAACACCTCAATTTCTCACTGTTCAAATCAAACAATGACATCAGTACTCAAATACTTTTACAGGTATCGTAAAACTGAATAAAAAAACCAAACCCTTATAAGATCACTCTTATAATATGTCTGTCCGTCTGTTACAGCTAATTTTCTCTGAATTTACGGGACTGGTTAAGTTGAAGTTTGGTACATATATGAATTTCTGTGACACAAATATGGACATGTAATGTAAATTATAAATGTCGCTTTTTAAAAGTCAATTAAAAAAAAGTTATGCGAACTGTACCGTGCCCATGTGACATACTCAAGAACGGGCTTACTGTCTTAACTATATGTTTTAAAATATAGTATAAAAATAAATAGTTTTGAAGTCACTTAATCTGAGGGTTCCATTGCTATTTAGGAAAATCTATTATCGTCAAAATCTAAATCTTGAACCTCGAAAATGAAATTCTGGAAACCAAAGATTTAATATTTTAATAAGAAGGTTTGCCTATCGGTAATTGAATTCTATCAAAAGGTCAGAAACGTAAAATTCTATTAGTATTTTTATGGTTGTTTTTTAATTGTTTCCCTTGTTTAATTTTTTTCTTTAATCACTGGGTTTGGACAGTAGCTAGGGGGCGCCATAAAAATCTCGCCTAGGGTAGTGCTAAAACCGGCACTGGCCGAAAGGTTATACCAAGCAACGTACCTACTCAAAACCATCTGTAAAAAGTGGTTGTTACTAACAAAATACAAAACTTGTAACACATAAGATTTGTTAGTTCTTCGTTAAAGTTGATGTTTGTAATAATATGTCTTACAGCTATTCAGCGATAAGTGTCATAATGCTATATCATCATTATTAAATTACACACATCAATAGTGTCTCCCTAGGGATCAAGTATATTTTTAACTATAAAATATTATCCAATTAATATTTACCAAATTTTCAAACTGGCTTCTTACTTTAATTCCTTTGTTTAAGTTAAAAACTTATCCCTATAATGTGTAAAAATTAAGAAAAATTGCAAGTTTAGCAAAAGTTAATGTCGTAAATTAAATAGCAAAAAGGCAAAAATAAGGATTTTTTATTTTTTTATAATAAAGATAAAAACATTAATAATCTCTGTTTCCACCATTGACACGAATCACACAATCACAGCGATTTGGCATGCTTAAAATCAGTTCATCAAAGTCACTTTGAGGAGTGGCCGGCCGCCCACGTTCTTTCTAACAAGTCAAAAAGATGTGGGGTAAGTTCAGCATCCAAACTTCTTTGGAGCATATGCGTGCTCAATTGGGTGAGGTCTGGCCATTGAGCTAACGTTGATGCGAACATCGGTAAGAGTGCGTGTACGACTCTCGCAGCCGTGTGTCTGGACGTGCATTGTCGTGCAATAGTCAATACGAATCAACCAACCGGCTTCGCAAAGGGATGATCACGACAGAAACATCTTCTCTCCACATAAATCTGAGCATTAAGGTTGCCCCTAATCCAAATGGGATCGGTTCTTCCAAACCATTATTTTTCCCTCTCCATATATATGAATAAACTTCCTGACAAAATTCCAAACGTTATTGACATCCAGCCAGAGGTCCTCCAAACTCGAGTACCTACGTCTTGTTTCCGGTCTCATACCGAAACAAGATTCATCGGAAAAGCAAACACAACGCCAGTCTTCTTCCCAATTTCTGTGTTCGCGAGCTCATTGTAGACGGGCCCTACGATTGTGGGGTGCTATAGGTGGAACGCTCAGCGGCCTTCAGGAATGCAGACCCACTTCACGTGGGTCAACTATTTCGAATCGTTTGGTGGCTTATCAGCAAGCCTGAAGAGCTGTGGAACCTCGTAGCCAACATCATGGCGGTATGTTATCAAGAAGTAAGAATCCCACCGACAACCAAATTTTGTTCGGACAAAGCCGCGGTCAAAAGTTAGTATATTAAAGCCCCCACTGAAAACCTATAGTTGTTTGGTGTTAGGTGCCTGTTTTAAGTTTTGTTGTGTCGCCTTTCACTAAATAAATATTTTACTCCATTTTAAGGGTTCCCTACCCAAAGGGTAATTAGCGGGACCCTATTAATAAGACTTCGCTGTCCGTCCGTCCGTCCGTCTGTCTGTCACTAGGCTGTATCTCATGAACCATTATAATTAAACAGTTGAAATTTTCGCAGAAGATGTAGTTCTGTTGCCGCTAAAACAACAAATACTAAAAAACAGAATAAAATAAATATTTAAGGGGGCGCCCATACAACAAACGTGATTTTTTTGCTCAATATTAATAACGGCAACAGGTAGACGCTTAAAATATGCACAGAATATTTAGTTATATAGTAACTTTAAAAATAAATAATTAAATTAAAATAAAACAAATATTTAGGGGTGGGGCTCCCATATAACGAACGTGATTGTTCTGTAAGTATTTATTTTTACAAAGGTACCTACCTATCTACATGTTATTCAGAAGAACGTAGCGGTTTGAAGGTGGTATGACCACCTCCGTTATCCTACGTTCCAGCTGATATGCAAAAGTCTAAACATCCTGTCGCGGCAGACCCTGGCGCCGGCCGTACATGTTACCTTACACGGCAACGGTGCTTGCTGATAACGGATAATAACTGGCTAAGGTAGGCAACTGAGTAAAAAGTTATGTAAATGATTATACGTTTATAATACAGAAGGTTTATCCACTGCTTAAATATGGATATGGACTTCGAAGAGTTATATTGCAAAAAAGAACTAGGTATCAGTTGTAATGGCATTGCCATAATCAAGATTTTGGTAGAAATAAGGAAGAAAACAGCTGTTTGAGCAGGCGTGTTCTAGAGTGGACCAATGCATCTAGGAGCAATCGAGGTTGGCCAGAGAAGTTATTGGAACAGTCTCGAGTACCTTACCAAGAC
This sequence comes from Apoda limacodes, assembly GCA_946406115.1. Lineage (NCBI taxonomy): Eukaryota > Metazoa > Arthropoda > Insecta > Lepidoptera > Limacodidae > Apoda > Apoda limacodes. Next base: position 20,934,886 of record OX291560.1, on the reverse strand, counting down.
TTTGAAATTCGAGAGAAAAATGTATGCAAGTAATTGCACGGGTCTCGAAGATCTATATGCATACATTTTTCTCTGGAATTCCAGAGTCTAGCGTACTTGAGACTGTTCCTAATTACCTCCTAGTAGTAGCTGTATGTGAAAGGCAGAGAACCGTGGGCAGTGGCAGGCCATGGAGAAGGCCCATGTCCTGCAGTGTACCAGAATAAGTTGATATGATGATGATATGATAAGGTAAAAAAAAAAACCTACTTCTAGAATGTATTGAAAAAATAAATCGGTCAAGTGTGTGTCGTACACGCTTTAACTCATTTTTTTTTAAACTTTTAAATTCTTCGTCTTTGACCACTAAGCAGATACATAGAACATATCTCCTCGCGAATGCTGCACATTCAATTTTAATTCGCCGATCGCTGGTTCTTTATGGACATTTACAAATCTGACTGATCTTCGTCTCATCCACAGAGAAAGGAAAACTAGGCGCTGGCGATTCTCGGCTGCGCGAGCGCAACATGGTTCAGTTCACAGCTCTGTAGTCCCATCACTGCTACTCAATTATATTTATACTAATATAATAATGCTAAAGAGTTTGTTTATTTTTTGTTTGAACGAATTAATCTCTGGAACAACCAGTCGGTTTTGAAAAAAATTTTGCATTCGATAACCCATTCCTGAGTAAGGGCGAGCGATGCGGGATTACAGCAACTTGACATGGTTTGATTTAGTTAAATCAGGGATTCCCAAACTATTTTGGACAAGAGACCCCTTTTCCAAAATGAACTGATACCTCAGCCCCCATAGCCAAATTACTTTAAAAATCCTAATAATTATTAATACAAATTACGTGAAAATACTTAGGTAGGTAAATGTTTTTTTGGAAAAAAAAACATCAGAATGTTAGTCTTTACAGTACAGTATCTTGAAAGTTTCAAATAAGAACTTGCGTTAATTAAAACTGAGTTTTCGTTTATGTCGACCCCTGGGAACCACTTTGGGAATCCCTGAGTTAAATTGTCTAAGGCAGCAACGGAAAGAGCAAAACAACTTCTGTCAGGTCAGCCAGTTTTAAATAATAGTGTTATCTGTTAAGTAATTGCGTTGTTTGTTTGTTTGATACTTCCTCGGCAAATAGAATTAGTCATGTTAAGTAGAGGTACCCAGGTGTGAAGCGTTATTGCGTTTTAGTGGGTGAAGAAATGGAGGAAGTCACACCTGACAACGAAAGGGAATAGGTCGCTCATGATAAGAAAGTAGTCGTGGTTCGATAACATCGTCGCTTTCTCATTTCGTAACATAACAGCTGTTAGCATTAAGTCCACCTTTTGTACACTTTTGGTGTTCAATAAAGATATAAATAAAAAAAAAATAACAATACAACCCCATGTCACAGAGTATTATAGTTTTTGTTGGTCTAATTTATATTGCCACTGAAGACATTATAACTGTGACATTCACTTAATTGGATAATGGGGACGAGAATTATCCATGTGTTTCAAATGTCTAAAGAAATAACAATATTTGAGAAAAATTATAAAAGTTTTAACAAAAAAAATATGTTAATCATTTTTAGGGTACCGTACCTCAAAAGGAAAAAAGGCACCCTTATAGAATCACTTTGTTGTCAGTCTGTCTGTCAAAACCTTTTATCTCAAAAACGCGTTAAGGTATCAAGTTAAAATTAATATAAAATGATAAGGAATAAGGGAAGCTGTAAAAAACCAAGCTTCTAAGTCAACGCAATAAAAAATACGGCCGAAATACAGCCATTTTTATCGCATACTTTGGCATTCACAAATAAATCAATACCTATGGGGTACTTCCCTTTGTCCTAGAATCCTAAAATCTTACACGAAGCAATGTCTTACATCACACATATAGGAAAGAATCCGAAATTCGTTAATTTGTAGTTATAACATTTAAAAAAAAAAGTGTGTCTGTCTGTCTGACAAGACCCTTTTCCTTAAGAACGCGTGAAGGTATCAAGTTGAAAGTCTATGGTCACAAAATACGCTCAAAATACGGTTATTGTTGTCGCATATAGTGCCACAAATAAATCAAAACCTACAGGTTACTTCCCGTTGACCTAGAATCATGAAATTAGGCAAGAAGCAATTCCATGTAGCACACATAAAGGAAATCTGAAAACCGTAAATTTGTTGTTACATCACAAAAAAAATTTTTTTGCGATTACAAACTTATTTTTAGTTGGTAAACTAACCATAACCTATGTCGATGTATTGGGACAATAGTTGCCCAAGTGCAAAGTTAAGTTTGTTTCTCAATACAGTTTACATTTAACACACTTAACCGGTTTTATTTTGTTTTTTTAAATTTTTAGTTTTCAAATCTAACAATTAGTTAAGTGTTTAACAAAGAAATTAAATTATTGTATATCAAAAAGTACTATAGGTGGGTGTTATGAAAAAAAAAGGCTAAAAACAAATGGTTTACTCTTGTATAAAAATTTAATATATCAATAAAAAGCGGACAGTATCGGTCTGACTCGCGCGACAATGGTTCCGTAGCAACTTGTATTTACCGTAGAAATGGTTTTTGTCGTTTTTTTCCAAAATGTTTCAAGTTTACCCCCAAATTCGGATTATAGGACCAAATTAACTTTGAAGTTGAAAAAATGTTCTGCCATACATTAATATACGTTACGGTCAACTGTAAATGTAGGTTTGTAATCGATAAAAATGTTCTTTATGTGATATAACTACAAAATTAGTGGCCCACAGTCGCATTCGTCTGTCGGAAAAGATAAGCGAAGTTAAACAACGTCGGACGTGGCCAGTGCCCAGATGGGTGACCCTTTTTCCGAGCTCCGCTGTTTTTCGGTCCTGGTTGTCATATTATGATGATAAGAATATTTAAGCCAAGTCACAAGCCTTGAAAACTCTGACAAAAACTAGATGGACAAATAAAACGACCACGTTTTGAATTGCGGAAAATTTCGTAGGTTTTAATATATTTACGAATGTCAAAATATGAAAATGGGTATATTTTTTGTATTGCTTTAACTTGGAAGCTTGTTTTTTTACAGCCCTAAGAGACCTTAAACCTAAGCATATATTATTTAACATTGAATGTCGTCAATTTTTCATACAAAGTTAATTCTGCCATGTTCTCCGAAGAACCCTAAATTTTACTTTAAAAAAAAAACAAAAAATTAAGAGCTCTGCGTTTTTGGTTTAATGAGATTCTGATAAACCATATTTTTTTAAGTTGCTTCATACAAGAAATTCCAGCAACTTTGCTGTGGCTATTAAAATCTATGGCGCTTGACCTTAATTCACCTTGATACTTCTACGCGCTCCTGAGATCTTAAGTGGCGGACAGACAGTTTTTTTTTTGTTATTTTACTATAAATTATAATTTTTTTGATATTTTTTTTTCTGTGAGACATTGCTGCTTGCCAAATTTAATGACTTCCAAGTCAACGGCAAGTACTTGTGGGTGTTGATTTATTTGCGAATGTCAAAATATGCAAATGGCCGAATTTTTGGATTGCGTTGACTTGGAAGCTTGTTTTTTTTGAGGTGTGGAACTCTACAGAACCCTAAAAATCAATCAAGTGCGAATCTGGCTTGCGCATCGAGGTCTTATAAGATCAAATCTCCTAGGTCAACGGGAAGTACCCAATAGGTTTTGATTTATTTGTGTCACAATATGCGATAAATATTTTGGGCATATTTTTTTTCACATTTACTTACAAGCTTGATTTATTTACAAAATTAAATTCCCGTACACTTTACTATTTGATATACTTTTAACTTGATACCTTCATGCGTTCTTAAGTAGAAGGGTCTTGCTTGACAGACCAACAGAAAAACCTTTTTATTAAATGTGTTATAACTACAAATTAACAAAATTCGGATTTTTCCCTATATTTGTGACGTAAGACCATGCTTCGTGTCAAATTTCATGATTCTAGGACAACGGGAAGTACCTACCCCATAGGTTTTGATTTATTTGTGAATAACTTAATACCTAAATATGCGTAACAAATGGTCGTATTTTTATATTGCGTTGAGATAGAATATTTTTTTTACAGCTTTAAGGGACCTTACTATTTGATATTAAGGATTAAGGTCCCTTAAAGGTACAACTTGATACCTCCACGCGTTCTTAAGTAAAAGGGCACAATTTTTTTTTAAATGTGCTATAACTACAAATTAACGATGTGCGATCTGTGATGTACCTTGCTTCATGTCAAATTTCATGGTTTAACGGATTTATGACAACGGGAAGTACCCTATGTGAATGCCAGAATACATGACAAAAATGCCCGTTTTCAGCCGTATTCTTCTAATTTCTTTCATTCTTTGAGGTAAAAATATGTTGGTACTTAATAACAAAATTATTATGATTTATAAAGGTACCAAAAAATTTTAAATTGTTAACACAAAATTAAAATTAAAAATTTTTATACTCAGTAAAAAAATTCATGAAATTTACTATTATACTAACCTACCTAACGAACGTCCTCCCAACCCCTGGAGTGCAAATCTAACTTATTTATTGTTTTATTTCTTTTAACAAAGGTTTGATCACCAAGCACCAAATTTTATCTGTAGGAGGGTAGGTATTATTTCTTTAGTCCATTCTCAGGTAGGTGTCATAGAATAGGCTCTGTACCCACCGTATAGAATAGAAAACTATTTATCCGGTGCAAAAATACCCATTTATGCTTATAATAACAATAGAGGAGTTCAGAAACGATGTGCAAAAATTTCAATAGAACGGATACTTTTATGTTTTCTTGGAATCATCACATCGGAGCGAGGCCATAGCGGTGTTTTGATACGCGCTTTTGTTAACAATCGATTCTGAACTATAATATTTAAATTATAGAGTTTAATTTTTAATATAGAGATTTGGTCATTTTTCAGAGGTATAGGTGCGTTTCTTGTGTTCTAAATATAAACGAACGAATGAGCTTGTTTGGCGGTAAAAAATTAAGTCCTTGTCCTGGCCAGTTAGGTTTCCTTGAAACATATTCCCAAAACCTATCTTTTCCTTCACTAATATAGGATTAAAAAATATGGAAAGATCCTTCGCGTATAGTGACTTACCTATCTATGATATGTTGGTCCTGTGATTTAAGACTGGGATAAGCTACTTTAATCACTAGTTTTGCCTAAGTAGTTTTTTTTAATTATTTCTCTAGATCGGGGAAAAAGTACCTACATTGTATTATATAGTCTGTAAGGTAACCTAAGTTTTTTTTTTAAAAGTACCACTAAGGTGGCAAGCAAGCTTGCCTATGGACGCTTGCAGCACCTGGAGCATCACTCGCGCATTGCCTACCCTTGAAAATTCTAATTTAATATAATCTTCTTTCTTGAAGAACCACATACTGTAGGTAGTTCTTATAGAGAAAACCTTGGCAGAGAGCTCATTCCACACTCTAAGTGTTTGCGGGAGGAAGTTTTTCTGAATCCGCACTTCACTTATGTAATAAATTAGGTTTAAGGGTGTGAGGATAAATTCCCTGCCGTTGGCAATCGGTGCGACGGTAGAAAGTAGCCGTGGTATAAAAAGGTACGGTTTTTGCGATGAAGCTCTTTATTACCTACTATCTAGGTTGGGGAGAAAGGGGAACAGTGGATAGCTTACATAACAGATAAGAGTTTAAGTGCATTATTGCATTATACATACACCTTAGGCATACACACAGTTGTGTTGCAAATGGAATTAGGTACTAGTATTAGTGGCACTTATAAATCTCGCGTGGAAAGGTTTCTTTACCATGAATCTTAGGTAACGCCTTAGATAACGCCCCGTGGAAGGCCAGGTTCCTTTTAAGGCCTATTGTTAAAAGATAGCTTTTTATAGTGTGATCGCATATTCATATACGTCCTAATCACAAAAATATCCACATTATTTAATTATAAAAGTTGTAATTTATGTTCTTTGACTTCTATATCGAAGTAGTCATCCAAATATTTTAACAACTGTACAAATATTTTCCTATGACTTTTTTCATCTCCTACCAGCTGCCTGCCTGCCGACCTCAGTTCGACGAGCGATGTCGCCTGCCCACCTTAGCTTGCTAACTGTTTGAACTCCTCGTGTCTCTGCATTTGGTTATTTGGCGAAATTCCAGTTCGGATTTTATCACGCAAACACCAAGCATAGCTCTATGGCTCGCTGAGCGACTCTGAGGTTATTTAAGAGGACAACCAATGACCTTCTAAGTAGACAACAGTTTCTGTACCGTAAGTCACAATACCGTATATCACTGTCAACACGCATTGATTGTAGACTTTCATGTTTAGGCACCATTTAGGCATTGAGGTATTTTTCGCGAAATGAAGTTGCGCACTTTCCCGAAATTTTCGTATACACTTAAGGTCATGGACTTTGAGTAGGTATTTCAAAATTGACGGATTTCATACAAACTTTCGCCCTATTTGGTAAACTTTAGGGAATGATTATTAAGTGAGGTTTATTTACTTTTTTTTTATCTATTCATCACAAATAATCATAATCTAAATTCATACATACGGCATTACAGTTTGTCGGCATTTTAAATTGCTATCACCCGCGGTTTTGGATGGGCTGTTGTATAATTTTAACTAGGTTCTGCTTCTGAAACACGGAGAAACGGACGGCGCGGATATGACGAAACTATAAATACTGAATTTCCTTTTTGCTTTTAGGAAATGGAAAAAGCAAGGGTTAACACTGTAAGTATCTTAACGAAATCATGTGATGTATTCTATATGGATGGATAGGTAAGTAAGATAGGTTAATAATAACTTTTAATTTTACTTAAGAGATTGAATAAAATCCCGCTGTCGCTTAGTTTATAAAATCGGCCAATGCGAGTCGGACTTGCGCACAAAGGGTTCTGTACCATTATTTATAAAAACGGCAAAAAAATCATGTTTGTTGTATGGGAGCCCCCTTGAAATATTTGTTTCATTTAAATTTAATTACTTATTTTTAAAGTAAATATGTAATTAAATATTCTGTGAATATTTCAAGCGTCTACCCGTTGCCGTTATCAATAGCGAGCAAAAAAATCACGTATATTCTATTTTTTAATATTTGTTGTTATAGCGGCAACAGAAATATATCATCTGTGAAAATATCAACTGTCTAACTATCACGGTTCATGAGATACAGCCTGATGACAGACGGACGGACGGACGGACAGCGGAGTCTTAGTAAAAGGGTCCTGTTTTTTACCCTTTGGGTACGGAACCCTAAAAAACTACCACGTGGCTCGTGCGTTTTTTTTATGACTCGACTACAGTCACTACCATAATGTCATCATACTATAATATCAATATAACCATGATAAATTGACACTAGATTCTTCTTACTGCATCCAAATTTCCCAGTGTGATATAGTCTTTGGAGGCTGTTGGCCATGAAAAAAGGCGCGCAGGCAGGTAGCGTGTTCGGGACGGGATGGACTTTTTGAGTTGCAAGCATTACAAATTTATTTACCCTCTATTTTTAATTCAATTAAAAAGTGTCAAAATTGAAGCTGATGAACGACTGATTAATGGGATACATTACTGTTTAACTTAAATTTAACTACATCATTCAGGCTACAGAGTGTAAAATACAACCCATATTATTATATCGAATAATAAGTTACCTTCCCAGTGACTTAACGATATTAAAAGCTAGAACCATCTAAAGACAACCCTGTTGAAACATTATCTGTGTCCGTCCATACCACGATGGCCAAAAGTTTAAGCTACGTATATTTTTTAATATCTAACATGTCATCTCTGCTCTGTTTTAAAATCGATTCCACTGTCCTATTGCAAATATTAATATTGTAAAAAACCTGGCTTTCTTCATTCTTTAACCAGCAAATTACTGTATTTGTTTTCAGATATCTGTTAAAATATCGCTTTAAAAAAATAACGGCTGAATCTCTCCTTTTTTATTTTTTATTTATAGCTTATTATCAACTAGTATCGGGAACATAATTTATGTCATGAAATGTTAAGTAACTATAGAGTTAGAAAATTACTGTAATAGAATATTTATATCTTATGTGATGTAACTGTAAGAGATTATTTTTCACTTTTTACGCTAAGCTGTACGCCTATCTATAATAAATTTTGGCCACTGAAAAATGAGCTCTATTTCAGATTAACATTGTCGATTTCAGCTTAACGCCCATAAAGCAAATGTGTATGCGCGTTGGGGGCTCTCTCTCTCTCTCTCTCTCTCTCTCTCACTTAAAGGTAAAATATTCAGGCGACCAAGCTTTGCTCTATTTTAGCGCTATCTGTGGTTCTCTATAATATGTACTTCCAAAAAACCAATACGATAGACTAACATTTTAAGATTACGACTGTTGTCAAAATTTTATTTAGCTTATTGTCTTAATTAACATATAATTATTATATATTAATTTATAATTAGTAGTTTGTGATGTTCATTGTGGTAATTTAACTGTGTTACTCTAAGTTTTGTTGTATTGTGCATTCATACAAGTGATATTTATTTATATTTATAGCATAGGTGTGTTAACGTTATTATAACGGTATAAATAACGTTATGATTAATATAATATTACTTAAAGCAACATCACATTGTTTATTGAGTTAAACGATGTTGGAGACTCTTTCCCCAATTAGAATTCGATTCCGCGTATATTTTGCACCTTTCCCCGAGAGCGACAACCCAAGCCGAGGCTTCCCCCGCGGGGAGCCCCAGAGCGTTGGGCGCTATATGGGCTGAGGCTCCTTCGGAGTCTCGCCCTAAAAAGCCCGGTGAAGCAGTAATGGCTGCAACAGCCAACTGTATAGTCAGTTCAGACAAAAAATAAAAATTTTGCACTTAAAATGAATGACATAATCATAATAGGGATATCATCGCTATCTATTCATCATTTGTTTACCATCGCTAAAGGTGAAGTAATCATGATGTTTTTGGTTAGCCAAAAACTATTGTGTTGTGAATATGATGATGTGAAACTTCAGATTTCAACATATCTTTAGTACTTCTAACAATGCTTTGGTAAGATTTAGTTTATTATAAACATATTCCGTTTAAATGACCGTTGGATAAAATATAATGTTTGCCTATAATTTAGTTAGATTTTTTAAAGTGTAGTGAATAACTAATTATATAATGGTTTTTCGACTAATGTATTGTATTCAAGGACATTGGTCCGGTCCCAAAATCAAACAGATACTTTCATTTTTAAAACAAATCTTATGTTAAAGATCACTGCTCCCCCTGCTCCGTGGGTACCACAGCAAATTAAAATCTGTGTAAACAGTATAAAAGAAACTTCGAAATACCTGCATTCGCATATGCAGACTTTCAAAACAAAGTTATATTTATAAGTCATTTGAGAGTGCCAACTCAAGCGATACCTGGAAATTTCTTAAGACTTTTGGGGTAGCAAGTAACACTGTAAACAATAACTTAGACTTAGATCTTAAGGTCCTAATAAGCAGTTCTTAGCCTTTCCCGTTTCTTCAGATATTATGAGTAGTGCACTAGATCAGCTCTTAACTTAGCCCACACCGAGGATGACGATAAAAAAAGCTTCCTTTCTATATCTTCTAAGGCTGTAGGTTGAGACAACTTATGACTTCAAATGCTCACTTCTCTTTTGGAATTCATAGCACCCTTTTTTACTTATATTTTAAACTTTTCATAAAAACGTCTGGCAAATTAAAAATAAATCTTGTTTCTTGTACTTATATCAAATCTTAGGTATATTGTATTTTAGGTATTAAGGAATTTCGACTGCAAACTATTGTCTAATTATTTACAACTTAATCAACTTCTTAGTATTATTCAGTCTGGTTTTCAACCCAGCCATGGCACAGTTACGGCCTTAATCAAAGTGCCCAAGATGATATAAGCTTGGCTATCGACAGTAAATTACTTAATCTCTTAGTCCTTTCAGGTGGTTTTTAGTAACGTTTTTAAATAAGTGGATTTTGGCAAAATTAGGCAGTCAACAAGTGTTCGAGCAAATAAAAAGTTATCCGATTGGTGCGACTTCGCTGCCGATGTCTCTCAAAGTGGTGTTCCCCTTACCTTCTTTTTTTCTGTAAGTATTAATGCAATTACTCCTATTATTTTTTTATGTGCTAATTTGTATTGTATTGTACAATAAATAATTATTCAACTGAATTACTGTCATTGATCCCAATAATACAATCTAATGAATAAAATAAAAATAGTTTTGAAAAATATGAAAGAATTTTTTTTTATCAAAATTTCCTTATCATTTAATTAGCTCTTGTGGCTATGCCAAAAATATCCTAAGCAGTGCTAATTACTTCTTACTTGCATAGGTTGTGTTATTGAGTTCTATTTCTTTAAATGTATACATTGCTTATACTTATTTACAATATATTGAAAGTCCATAACCATCATGTATAATAATGCCCACAGCTCAAACCGGACTAACAAGTTTAGCATTCGATCCGAAATAACCAAACGGTCCGAAAGATTTTTTTTTATTCACTACAAAGTATGTATATGCTCGAGCCACATTTAATAAAATAGATCTGTAGGTATTAAAATATTTTTACTTTATTAACAGTCTTTGTAGGAGCAACGCTTGTGCGCATATCATAATGAATTAAATGTTTTAAACCCGTACCTTAGTAATTTTTGAATTTGCAACAGACCCAGTTATATAAATTAATTTAAAGGTATTTACTAAAATCACCAGTGTCACTATATTTTTATAGTGCATGCATGGATAGGTACATTTACAATAAACTACAACCGTATGCTACATGTCTGTATTTAACTACAATCCATTCGTAGCATTAATATTCATAGACGTCGACGTCATCGTTCCCACTAGGCACGTTCGATACTCAGAGTTGTAACTTCATGTCAAGGATTACTACTTTCGCATCTATAACAATATTTTGCAGCAAATAAGGTAAATACTGAGAGCTGTCAACACAGTCGGGAAGTTCAGGAACCACTTCCCAGAACGATAAGGGCCGGCGGGGGTGCGCGCGGTGAGGGGCAGGAGCCGGCGCGACAGCTGCGCGCGCGTCGCTCTCCCCGCGCCTCGGCGCGCCATTCCGTCGCCGGGCGCAGTGTTAGATGAACGTCTGTCGGTATTTCTCCGCTATAGAAATACGCGCGTAACGTTATTCGATTGAATTCAAGTGCGTGAACTTATTTGAGAGAAAACTTAAAGTTAAACGTACTACGAAGTCTAGAACCAGTTGTACAATGTGCAAACGAAGGAGGGTGCGGCATAGGAGCGGCAGTTTGGCATCCTTTGTCCGGGAGGCCCGTATGGCTGGGCGGTGACTGGCGCTATATTCGATGTGAGCGCGATATTGCACCAGTCCCGGCCTATCCAAGCGGGCCCGGTCGGCGAAGACCGCTACTCAGCATCCGCGGCGCGCGGCGATCCCGTTACGCGGCCGGCCGGTCGTTCACAGCGGCGCGGTGCCCACACTTAGGACGTGATTCGGTGTAACCACTGTGCCTTTTATCACATTGCACCAATCCCGGCCTGCATGTGGCACTGTCGTGCGCCACCTAACCGGTGGGCTCTAACTAAGTGTCTACCCGGCCTCACGTGGCACTCAGGTAAACTCAAAAGTAACTTCCTACTTCAGAATTAGCTCTGCTTTTCTCGTTCCTTTGTTGTCTGACGAGTTCTTCACTTATTCTGCCCATGTTATGTTTTCTGTTTCAAGACCTAATTGTAAGACAGGACCTACCTTTGTTTGTATTTATGTTTGAGACTGCTAAAGTTCATTACCCCTTAGTAGCTGTAACTAGTGACCCCATCAAGTAGATTAGCCGGTGTACGTACCTAACTGTTAATATTTACTCCTATTATATCCTATAAATAAAAAATAAAAAAAAATGACCCTCTGACCCCTTGTGAATCTAACATAACAAACGGTAGATTTTAGACTCGGTTCGCCGTTAGTTCTATGTAACTGATCTTCATAACACCTTCCCTTGAAATGCCTTGAATAATTACGTTTTCTATTAGAGATTTACGGTGCCTACCTACCGACGTAGGTTATATCGTTTCGTGATTTTGTGAAATTGTAATGATTTTTTTTAATATTTTTTATTGGTCCCTAAGGATAGGCTAAGGACTTAGACCATGCTGCCAGGTTTTTTTCATTCATACTTCTGAAAAGGTCTACGACTTGAATCAGAATTGTTTTGTTATAGAAACCAGGCCATTCCAACAATTGGGAATATAGCGTGATTCATGTCTCAATAAAAATTTTATGATTCCCGGAAGTCCCGAAAAAAAACATAAAGTTCAAAAACTTACTTAATCTAGGTCAGTGGTTCTTAACCTTTTAGGGATAAAGGAAAATTAGGCGAAATTTTAGCACGACTATGGACCACTAACTGTCTGGTGTTAATGTTAATTGTGGCAGTTGTGTTAATGTTTAGGTATTAAGGGTTGTTATGCACAACGTAAATTTTGAGTTTTGCTACCAGCATAGAAAAAAATGTCTAACAAAAAGGAGGTATTCATATTGTGGCGTGTCGACAGTGCGATCGTAAAGTAGGTATGTTCCCGAATGTCAATACAGCCCCGTTTATGTATATCCACGTGTGACTTGTCTTTAGGGACCACTTCTAAAGCTTCCAGGGCGGACCACCGCCTAAAAACCACTGATCTAGGTAGGTCACCCAATTTAAATTCTAGGCCACCATAGAATCTTGTCATAGTTAATTAATTTGTTTATCAAATACCTAAGTAAAAGTAGTCGTTTCAGTCAGTTCATTGGCAATTATAAGGTTCTATGGTGGCCTAAGAATCAAAGTGGTTAACTGTACACGGTCTAGTCTGTGACAATTATTAAAAAAAAGGACGTGTGTGTCCACACGAATTAAGTTAGGGTTCCGTAGAATAAGAATTATTGCAGATAGTCCGTCAAGGCCCTTTTACTAAAGAAAGCGTGGAAGTATCAAGGAGGTCCCTAAAAGCTGTAAAAAAAAAATCTTCTCTTTCAACGCAATAAAAAAATACGGCCATTTTTAGGGTTCCGTAGCCACATGGCAAAAAACGGGACCCTTATAGATTCGTCATGTCTGTCTGTCTGTCCGTCCGTATGTCACAGCCACTTTTTTCCGAAACTATAAGATATACTGTTGAAACTTGGTCAGTAGATGTATTCACACACAAATAGAAAAAAAAAATCATAAATTTTTGTGGTTCCCCATACTTACAACTGAAATTCAAATATTTTTTTTTCATCAAACCCATACGTGTGGGGTATCTATGGATAGTCTTCAAAAATGCTATTGAGGTTTCTTATTTCATTTTTTTCTAAACTAAATAGTTTGTGCGAGAGACACTTCCGAAGTGGTAAAATTTGTGTCCCCCCCCTGTAACTTCTTAAATAAGAGAATGATAAAACTAAAAAAATATATGATTACCATGCAAACTTCCACCGAAAATTGGTTTGAACGAGATCTAGTAAGAAGTTTTTTTTTTAATACGTTATAAATCGTAAACCGCAATTTACCTTTCATTCAATCAACTCAAATATAAAAATAATTTTGTTTGTGTTTGTAGATTACATAATTGGTGGTAGGCACGGAACCCTCGGTGCGCGAGTCCAACTCGCACTTGGCCGGTTTTTTATTTAGGTATTAGGTTATACACAAATAAATAAAAACCTATGGGGTACTTCCCGTTATTTTAGAATCATGAAATTGGACACGAAGTAAGGTCTTACATCATCACAAATACAGGAAATAAACCCAATTTTGTTAATTGTTAGTTAGGTATAACACATTTAAAATAAAGTTTGTCTGTCTGTCTGACAAGACCCTTTTACTCAAGAACGCGTAGAGGTATCAAGTTGAAATTAATATTAAATAGTAAAGTCTACGGTCACTTAATGTAGTAAAAAAATCAATCTCCTCATCAAATCAAATTCCCGTTGACCTAGGAGATTTGATCTCATGATGAAAGAGCTATCTACCTACATATAATATGTTTGTACGAAACCCTCAGTGCGCGAGCCAGACTCGCACTTGGCTGGGTTTTTGTTTGCCATTGTATATTTTTGTATTTAAAATTAATTATAACATGTTAAATGTTTATCTTAGCTTTAATTTAGGAACAGCTTTCTTAGATTTCATATGACAATATCGTCATTTATTAACTAAAACAATAACAAATTAATTATGGAGTACAATCACGATTAAAAGACTTCTTTTTTTTTTTTGTTTAAGTAATTTATACAGTGAGACTTGTAGTAATTAAAGATACTATTCCTTTTTTTATCGTTATACCTTTACCTTTTGCGGTTTTATCCCTAAAACGGTGTAACTAGTGGCAGGTCACGCACCCATATATTTATTTAGGCTAGCCTAGATAATTAATGATACTTGACTCGTACTGGACAAACATTCATGTTTCTGGATGTATTTATGTACGTGTTTACAAAATAAAAAGTAATAGATGTGTATAAGTATCCGTTGTCTGGTATTCATTCAAAACAAACTTGCTCACTTTGGGGCCAGACGGCGCTGTTACACACAGAGTCCAAAAAATTTTATATATTTATAATATATATTTAGGCGACTGTTTCATTTCACCCACTACTATAGTCCTGCATGACAGTGACATAGGGTGAGCCAATACTGTTTTTCATGCAATGTATCTGGACTTAGGAGGCTTTATATTATAAGTCGACGATGCAAGATTCAACTTACTTTTTTGGTAAAGGGTAGATGAAAGAACAAATAATAGTATAGAATACTTCTTAACTCTGTTAAATCAGAGGTTCACGTAAAGCTGGGTCTCCTGCTCCTGTCGCTGAAACATTACACAAAAATATCTACACCTAACATGTTTTGTTTAATACTCGTGTTGTCTCTTGCTTTGGTATTGTTGTTTGCTGTTTTTAAAAAACATTTACTGTCCAACTGACTTCAAAACGTATGTCTTTTAAATTTTAGAAATAGTACATTCGGTATTAACAAGAAGACATTTTATTACCATAGATCAGAGATAACAACGAAATTAATGGTTATGCACCGCTTCCCTACCCTTGCGGGGGTAAATGTTTAGATGTTTTACGTCGAGCGTGGAACGCAAAAACATTGTTTCCATCATCAAAAATGTGTACGACACAATGTTTTGTGTAGGTGTTTTTCGGCTAAAAAGAAACAGCAGATTTAAGAATCCTACGGCGATGGTCGAATTCTGCGCTGGCGAAGCAGCGGACAAAAGCTAGTAGTACCTATTATGAATTTTCTTTGCCACTAGCAGCGAATCTCATGTCCTGAATGTATAGTCAAAATATTACCATCAAATCTTTGAGCATTAGCATCTAAAGGCACAGAAAAATGCTAGGCTGATTTTTGGCACCCATGACCATGACGCTGTTACCTATGATGTTTTTTTATAGTTTTACTAGTATTTTGTTATTTTTATGCATAATAATGCAAACTCAGTATATCAAGCTACAAGTAACTAGTAAAAGTCTTAGGTTATTGTTTATTGTGAGAACGTAGTAACTTTTTTTTTTTTCAACTTTAAATGGTTACTAGGTACGTACTCATAATAAACAATAAACTAATTAAAATATTGTGAAAATTTGAAGACTGTAGCACCAATTTTAACACTTATGCCTGTAATTGATAAACAATAACTCGTAAATGAAGATAGATTCGAAAACGAATATGATACGATAACTTATTATGACGTATTCATTATTTTTAATTTTGTACTTTTTCAATTTCGCAATTCTGTATTTTGTACGACATTTTAATTTTTTTATTATTATCTGTAATTTAACTTATGTTTTGACATTGTAATTATGCATGCTCTTTATATAATGTCGACATCCATTGTTTTCTATTTATGTAAAAGCTGATTTAAAAAGGAAGCAAACATATTTTTTTTAATTTTTTTTTAATTGTTATTATTGAGTTCCGTATGCTCGAAAGAGCAAATTATGTCTGTTGCATATTTTCTGTAACATTGTATTACCCATAATTATGGAATAAATGAATTGATTTGAAAAATAATAATAAAATATTGATTTGAACGCTAAAAATCAACGTCCTTCTACTACAACGAAGATGATTCAACCATAAAACATAAATAAAAAAAAATAAAAAATAAACAGTTATTTCTGACATTCGTATTCTGATAATCGTAATGTTGACATTCTGAACTACAACTACTTATTGCTCTCAATGCTTAACTCATTTTTCTTATGGCAATTTTTCTTCGAGATACAAAATGACAAGAAAACTTCACCATGTGTTTCTAAATACCAATATATCTACTCCGAGAACAATGTTTTTTAAACATTTTTTTTTTAAATAACACAGAGCACAGTAAGTGCCATCTATTAGCAAACGTTGTAAAAATCAGTTTTTCATTTAACTAAATACACCACCTCAAACTTCGACTAAAATAATTTAAAATAATTGTCACTGAACAGAATTCACTGATCATGTAAAGTTCGAGCTATCACAACAAAGTAAAGGCAACGCGGTCTGGGTATTTTGTATTAGAGAGCATCTTCAACTAACGATAACCAACTTCGCCCATTTTTTTAAAAAATACCTTTCTATCACCAGCAGCCTACATTGTCCCCTAATGTGCGACGCTACCGCCGAAATGGCGATTAAAACTTTTACTAACTAGTACCTATTTACTTATATGTATTTAATCTGAATTTTAATAATTAATATTAATTATAATAAACTGATTTGTAAACATTAATTCATGTTGATAGTTTAGATACTTAATTATTTTAATTCAATTTTATCCGTCAAAATAATTCGTGAAAATTATATACATTCCGGGGTTGTCGATGTTGGCCGCCAATCTGTGATGTCAACACAAATCGAATTCACGCATATATATATATATATAATGCTCAACTAGAACTGTTTCCTTTGAAAATACCAATTTACACTGAATGCCAAAAAAACGGCCAAGTGTGAGTCTTATTATATGTAAATAGTTCTTCCAACATGAGACAGGTTTTTGCCTTAATTATTAGTGTTTGAATTCTTTCCTCTATTTGTGATTTAACATCTTGCTTCCTGCTAAATTTCATGATTGTAAGTCAACGGGAAGTATCCCATAGGTTTTGATTTATTTTCGTCACAGTATGCGATAAAAATAACTGTATTTTGGGCATATTTTTTTATTCAATAAAAATAGGAGCTTAATTGTTCTACAACTTTGACCGTAGACTTTAGTATTTGATATTAATTTAAACTTGATACACGCGTTCTTGAGTAGAAGGTTCTTGACAGGCAGATAGACAAAAAATTACGTGTTGTAACTATAAAGTAACGAATTTTGGATTTTTCCTATATTTGTGATGAAACATCTTGCTTCGTGGCAAATTTCATGATACTAGGACAACCTATCGAATGAAAGGGCTTGTGTTGAGGGTTTTAAATTTTCTTAATGATTTTGAAATAGATAATTTGAAAGTTTTTTTGAGGAACATAAATAAAAATTTACCGAACGATAGTCAAATGTTAAATTTTCAAAAACGGCAAGTGTCAGTGATGTCGGACTCACTCACCGATCCGAGGGTTCCGTACCTGCCTGACATAACTCAATAGAATTTTTAAAAATTTCTTTGTGTCACGGCTTACCACACATCACTATGAGCGTTTTCGGTATTTCCATCTTTATTACTTTCATATTTTTTTGGTCTTAAACGCGAATAAACTTTTACCTTTAGCTATCTTTGGTTCATGATCCACAGAAATTTAAAATTCCTATTCTTCGTTTTTGTAAAGTAAATGATCAGAAAGTGACAAATTTCTAATTATTAAATTCGTGCTTTCTGATGGGTCGCTAAAGGTGCCGAGGAGAACTTTTGCCAGCACTTCTACGTGCGGATGGTAGCTTGACCCATAACGCCAATCGAAAACCTACCGGGAAGTCTTTTTGCCTCAAACTCGACTTTGAACGACAATGCCACCCACTTTTCCGTGTACGTGCGGTAAGTTCATGTCGGAAATCTCCGTAACACAGCGTAAGGTCCGGCGTAGGTTTCTTTAAATGTTCTCAATTCGAGTGGCCCAGACTGTATACCTGTGTGCAGTGCAGCTTAAAATTGTGCTCCCAAGCTGTGTCCTGTTCTTACGTTCTACATCATTAGATAATTTCCATTTACGTGTAAGACTGTTTATATCGACTATGTACCAAAAAAGGGCCCATCATCAGACCCATCGAATTACAGACCAAACGCTAATATCCCTGCCCTGTCTAAGGTGATGGAGCATGTGATTAACAGATAACTACTAAGATTCTCGTACCTAGAAAGACACGACCCTGGGAGACAATTCTCACACGATCGAATTGATCAAAAATTCGAAATAAAGTACGAATTCGAACTTTTCTCAAACGAAAACGAAGTTAAGCAGTTCTGGTAATGTCTACTGCTTCGAGTGGTCTACACCGTTTGAGGCTACATCTCTCATTCAAATCATGACATCGGCAGGGAATTCATTCTCACACTTTAGAACCGAAATGGTCCCGCGAACGCTTAAGTTGTGGAATGAGCTCCCTGCCAAGGTTTTCTCCGAGGACTACAGTATGGAGTTTTTCAAGAAAGAAGTTATTATATTTTTGAAGGGTCGGCAACGCGCGAGTGATACCCCTGGTGTTGCAAGCGTCCACAGGCTACGATGACCGCATACCATCAGGCGGGCCGTAAGCTTGTTTGCCACCTTAGTGGTATATAAAAAAAAAAAACTATATGTTCTAAAATCTAAAGTAAATGTCTAATATGTAGGTCAGAGTAATTGAAAGGATGTTTCAATAGTGAAAATATGGCAAACGATAAAATGATGTCGACGTTTGAAATTTTACAGTCGAGATGGTGTCTTGTAGATAATCTCTAATTCGAAATTATCTCGGATGAAGTGAGAATTAGGTCCCTCGTCAGCGACCGTTAATATGGTTTTACCGGCGGTCTCTCGATTGACCACCTTTTAGTGTATCTGACACAACGATGTGGACTAGAGTCAAGAATCAAGACCGTATCCAATGTCTCTGAGTGGGTATAAAAACCTTTTTAATCATCCAACTGGGACACAAAAAAATGCCAAAATTGCCTGGACCCCCCATTAGTGCGTTCACATTCCTTAACTATGGGTTCACAGTTTGAGGAGCAATACTTATTATTTCCAAATGTATTGGGATTCTTGGAGTGGGTGTCTTCAGCGACGTTCAGTTCTAAGATCACTTAGAAGATAAAGTCAAGTTGGCGTCAAAGTACCTCGATGACAGAGGTTGTTACTTTATAGGTGCACCCGACCTAGATACGGTAAGAATAGTTTTTTATGGAAATAACTGATAAATATTTTCTTTTTCTGGATAATATGACTGGAACAGGTTTATTGCAAACTTGACTCGTCATATTTTTTCTTTATTAAAAAAAACATCATCACTGGAGGATATTCATTGGTAAATTTGGATATTTTAAAACAATTTAAAAAATCTGTTCCAATCCCTAATTACATGTAAACGAGGGGTGTATAGGAAACAGTTCTTCAAAATCTATATGATTCGAGTTGTTGGCTTACAGAGTTAAGAAATTAATGCCCGCTAGCCTCTCCCACTTTTAAAACTCGTGTGCTAAAACTGCGATCTTCTTTTCTTTGCAGATTATTTCCAACTTAATTGTTTTTAACAAATTCGATTCCTAAGGTTTTAGGGTTCCGTACCCAAAGAGTAAAAACCGGGACCCTATTGCTAAGACTCCGCTGCCCGTCCGTCCGTCTGTCACCAGGCTGTATCTCATAAATCGTGATAGTTAGACAGCTGAAATTTTCCCCGAAGATGTATTTCTGTTGCCGCTATAACAACAATTACTATAAAAATAGATCAAAATAAATATTTAAGGGGGCTCCAATACAACAAACGTGATTTTTTTTTGCTCGATATTGATAACGGCAACAGGTAAACGCTTGAAATATACACAGAATATTTATTTATATATTCACTTTAAATATAAATAGTTTAATTAAAATAAAACAAATATTTAAGGGGTGCTCCTATACAACAAACGTGATTTTTTTGTCGTTGTGTTGGATAATGGTACGGAACCCTTCGTGCGTGAGTCCGCCTCGAACTTGGCCGATTTTTTTTTCTGATATTGCAATAATTCTGATTCTACAGAACCCTAACTTATTGCGTGTACGGTTTTTATAAACTAGAAGATTATACTTACCGAAATATTTATCACTAGTTTTACTGTCACAGAATAAGAAATGAACCTGACATTAAGAGGTTACCCAATGCGCTTGACATTTGCCTTATACACAAATAGTTTTATTTCATGGCCAAAAAATGTTTTACGTTATGTTATCCTTAGTTATATTAAAGACATTTGTGTTTGTACGTCTGTTGGTTTATTGGTTTGTCCTTTTATAATTCAGCAACGAGTAGTGGGGAGTTTTTGCACAGAGATTGTTTTATAGGCCTAAGAGTGACATAGGCTACTTTTGATACTGATGAAGGGTTCCCACGGGCATAATTTGGCGTATATTCGATATTTTATTCTGTAGCGCGCCGCTGTACCAAAACACCCAACTGACAAGAATATATGTGAAGAGGGAATAAAGATAGATTGATAAGATATTTTTCTGGATTTTCTACGGCAACATATTTTTCGCATATTTCGACTTACGAGTACATATTTAATACTACTAAAATAGAGTCTCAGCCCGTATAGCGCCCAACGCTCAAGGGCTCCCCGCGGGGGGAGCCTCGGCTTGGGTTGTCGCTCTTGGAATTCCGTTAGTTTGCAACGGGGTGACACAGGGACAGTTTTGGCTTAGGGGAAGCCAGGGGTAGCTAGTTTGAAAGTTCTCCTTTTTTAACCCGTTTTCGCAATGCAAAGGTAGGCTAAGGGTATTTATTAACCTATGTATGTTTGTTCCTTTGTGGCGCTCTACAGACCAAACGCATGGACCGATTTTGATGATTCATACGTCAATCGATTCGTCTTAATCTTGCGAGTGTCACTAAAGATATGCCAGAAATCAAAATTCAATATGGCGATAACCAAACGCCATATCGTGAAAAGAAAAAAATGAAAATGGGTCTAAACTGTTAAAGTAGCTATGATCCGCATTAGAATTTATCATTTCTGGACTTATTTTTCTGTTTTCAGTTTTAATTTTTAGTTCATTTTTTCGCAGTTGGATATTTTGATGTGTTGATTCATTTATTTAAACAATAGAGCGAAGGACGGGTCGACGTAATTATTTAACAAAAAGGCTACATTTTATTTAGCAAAATAAAAAAGGTCTCGCATAAATATTTATAACCAAATTCCTATAACTTGCTATAGCAAACTTTTAACTCAAGGTGTTTGCCGTATGTATCTAAATGAAAACCGCCCTAAATTTGGTTATCGGCGTGGGATTGTTACGGCAACTCCTTGATTATACTAAAGAAGTTTGTTATAGCAAGCTTTATCTGCAGCTAAGGTTCGTTCGTGGAATTCGATTATAGTTACTCCCGCGGGAATTTTTGAATTTTCCGGGATAAAAAGTGTCCTTTTCCAACTCCGTATCTTTAACTATCTTGGTGCCAAATTTCACCTCAGTTGGATGCTCCGTTGCGGCAGGATTGAGTAACAAACCTTATTTCCTCGAAAACTTTTGAATTTTCGGGGATGAAAAATACCTTATTTCCTATTCCAGGACCTATCCTATATGTGTACCAAGTTTCATCCCGATTCAATCGGTGGTTAAAGCGTGATTGAGTAACAGACAACCTAAATAGGTTTTTTGCATCTATAAAATTAATGAATTTTGCCAGCGACTCCACCCGCCTAAATTTGGTTCATCATAATTTACTAGAACACTTGTAGCATATGTGACGTAGGAATCGCTTTCCGATAGCTTCTTACGCGGTCAAAATAACTTTGTATTACTTACTAATACTTATTGCTTGCCTAACAAGAGTTAAGTTAGGAGGAGAGTTCTCCTATATCCTCCGAGGCCAAAATTTTCACTAGTTCATTAGGTTGTTGGTCACACTGCGTGACGTAAGATGTCCGCCCCCCGCGTCAATGACCACATACTCCGTATTTCTCGACCACCATAGAATTTCGCGATTGGAATACGTTCTAAGAGAATGCAGATTGAGGTTAGGGTCAAGAGTGTCACCCGGCAGTCGGTAGGTAGTTAGTAAGCGGAGTGTCTGCAAAAGTATACCGATAACTAGAAAGTGTGGTAGAGGTAGGTATGATTCATGTAAGAAAGTAAGATTTGGTGTGATGTGACGGCGGCGGAACCCGTCCAACCGGTTCCGCGAACCGTAACACATAACTACACCTACCGCCGCGGGTCGGGTAACTAACGCCGAAGCCGAAATGAGGGACAGGGAGGGCCGAGGGAATGGTGGACATCCTGCATGGTATGTGAATAAAAATCCATATAACTAATACTATAAATGCGAAAGAAACTTTGTCTGTCTGTCTGTTACCTCTTCACGTTTAAATCGCTGTACCGATTAAGATTAAATTTAGCATGGAGATAGTTTGAGTCCGAAAAAGAACATAGGCTACTTGAAATCTTCAAGTGTGAGTCCGTTTTTTCTATAATTGAGAAGTTGCCGTTGAAATTCTTCATCGATTACCGAATTTAGGCCGGGTGAAACCGCCGGCAAAAGTTAGTATTATATCGTTGACACTTTTTTAGATAATCTTTGCATAAAACCCATCGAAAACAAATGATGGATACGCCTACACTAGAAAGCACCTATGGAACTTTCATTCATAATAGTGCAATGTATTTAATCCCATTTTGATTCCGTAACGGTAGAAACATAGTGTAATATTTTTTTGAATTATCGACTTTCATTGGTACTCATCTCACTATTAGGGTTCCGTTGCCAAATGGCAAAAACGAAACCATTTTAGTTTTATATGTCACTTATGTGTCTGTCCATTCGTCTGTATCATCCAATGACCTTCTAAGTATCAGCCTAAATTGTTCCATCTTTCATCTATTTTGAACTAAGGGGTTTTTTTGCCAGCAAACCCCACTGTGTCGGGTATCGTTCAAAAAGTTTTCTAAGTAACTTTTTCCAAATAATGCATATTTTGCGAATTATTTATTGCCAACAAAGACGAAAAAACCCTTTTACTTTTCTAAATAAATTCTAAAATCACGATAATAACACTTTATTAAGTAGGTTATTAATAGTATCAACGAAAATTGTTTTTAAAAATTTAAATTAGTTCTTGCGATATCTGCAATATAATAAGTCTCATTCTACGGAACCACTGAACCGTAACTTTCTGAGTGTACAACCCCTACTTGGCCAGTTTTTTGTTTTTCGTTCTTTATTATTTCCTAAAATATTTAAGCCTTTGTAATAAAAATATTTTTTACGTCATTTTATTTATTTATTTATAAAAAAAACAAACATACAAGCAGCTATGCGAACGCCACAAAGTAGCTTGTTATATATATATCCAAAGCAGTCAAGCACATATTAACGTATTAACGCTAACGTGTTTTCGTTGTAAATTGAGAAGAGAAAAGAGTAGTTTTTAGTGTAGGTGAAAAAACTCCTCTTTTACCCCGGGTAATGGGTAATGGGTATTTCAAAGAAAAGACGATGAAGATAGCCTCGTTTCGTTCAGGTGACTTGGCGTAAGTTTGGGAACCCTAGAGCGATCCTTTTTGGTGGCGATGGCGAGACGTAATCGAAGCATGAACTGGTGAACTTTAAACTCGTCCGTGGCCGAGGGCTGATAGCGACCACGTACCGTTTACCTGGTGAAGCTAACGCATTATCTTATCTGTGCACGTGGCTCCCAGCCGGAAACTTGGACACGTCGAAACCAGAACATAACTAAACAAACTACGTAAAACAACATACAAAAAAAATAGCACTTTTTAAATGTATGATGTTTAAAGTTTAGACCTTAGATGTTATTTAGCATACAGGTATCCTACTATTTCTATCACAATCGAGACGTCCCACTGGAATAAATTTTAACTTCACCAGGCACTTCTAATTTCAATATGATATGGGCCTTGATGAAGGTAGATGGAATTAGCTTATATTATTATCAACTAAGACGGTTGTATCGTTTTGTGTTTAGAGCTCTGTAGATAAACGGTAAAACGCAAACCCTTATAATTTTGTTATGTCCGTCCGGTGTATCGATGGGAATCGAGTGAAATTTTATAGGCAAGCTTTCTCATAGTGAACCGCTATGCGATCTATCTATAATATAAATATAAGTATCACTTTCTATAGTATAAAAATAACTTGATTTTTTTGACACCGCCATAGCAGGAAGGACGGAGAAGGTCATGAGTTGCCTTCCGCTCCCTTGGATAAATAATGTGATATCCACCAACCACTAAACTCTTACGGCGGCGCTCTGGTGGGACAAAGTATAACATAGAGTTTTTTATGGTTATTTAAGAGAATACGATTCGGAGCGCCTCTCAGCGTGCTTCATACAAATGCAATTTTTCACTTATTTTGACACTTCCAGATAAATCACCACGGAATTTTGAAGACATGTTCTAGTAATAAATATCTAGATCTACAGTTTGCCAGTTTTCTGTTAAATTTTATGGTTCAAAAGTTATACAGGATTCTAGTTTTTCATACAAATGGATTAAAAAGAGATTTCTAGTTAATTAAAACATTTTACAAGGTTTTGGAAAAACCATAGACCTAGGTATTCAGCTTGGGATTATGACTAATAAATTCCACAGTGATTGTTGTATGAAGCCCGCTGCGAGTCGCCGAGAATCGTATCCTCTTAAGGAGTGCTCATGGGAATCCCTTCGGCGATGACCGAACTCTGCGCGCAGGCGAAGCCGCAGCAATAAGCCAGTATTTTATTTTTTAAAATTTTCATGTATGTCGTCTTAACTTTGCCAATAACAAGTCACCAAGAAAGGTATTTTTTTATATTGCTGTATTTATTTTTAGGGTTTTGTAGTTAAATGAAACAAAAAAACGGTATACCCTTATAGTCTTCATAGAAATCCTTAGTCGTTGTGTCCGTCCGTCCATCCTTTTGTCTGTATATAATCACATCTGAAACAATAATTAACTATACTATTTCTACAATTCTAATTTTCATAAACAAGTTACCTCTCTTATTACTGAGAACTACGGGGTGTTTTTATCGCGCACAATTGTTGCGATGTGCGATTGTTTTGATCAATATTAATACCATTTTTTTTTAAGATATCCGAAATAATTCTAATTCTACGGAACCCTATGCGTTAACGATACACATTTGGCCAGTTTAAAAAATTTCACATTGTTTTTTACTTTATGTTACCTTGGTACCTACAATAATTTGTACATATAAACTTGTTTAAAAGATTTTTTTTTATTTAATATCCTATTCTGTATATTTTTTATTAAGGAAATGTCGTAATTTTTACAGTGTTATCTTCATATCTTTCAAAGGTTCGCCAAAATGCAGCTTAACTTAACAAGCTTTACAACGCAATCACAAATTCAAACTATTAAGATCACAATCAAAGTAGGTAAGTGGTTAATTTGTAGTTAATTAATATAATTTAAGTATTTTCTATTTGCATTTTTAATCTAATAATATTTTGCCCAACTTTGCATTAAAAAGCCATAAAAAAGACCTATACATGAGAGATGTTGTGACGCCGCGTGCCGATGACTAAGCACGATCCAGCTAGTTGGCAATGGCACACCGTTATTATTTCAAAACTGTACAACTTGCCTGCCAGTGTCGTGTTGTGTTGTCAATGATTGGGATGTCTACCATTGAAGTAGAAATTACCGTTCGCTAGCTTCTAAAATCTTTGGAATGTACATCTAAACTCAATGTCCTCACTGACCAATAAGGACAGAGTTTTTTGTAAAACCAAAGTGGCGAATAAGTAAAGTAGAGCGTGATGTTGAGCACCGTATATCCTATGGACACTTGTTGCAGAACAGACCAGATGACGACCCTTTAAAAATCTAATTATTTCTCACTTTATGAACGTCATACGTGTACTCCCTATAGGGAAAACCTTAACAGCGAGCCCATTTATAAGTATATGAACAATAACATTAGTAATATTAGTCTTATGACTAATTACACAACTTGAGTGTTCGCGGTAGGAAGCACGTTGCGTGACTATTTAAGTTTTAGGGTTTGAGGGTGCACAAGCAATGTATCTCTCAACTTTTCTCACAGCTCGTCTCTGAATTCTGAACCGAGTTAAAAGAGTCAAGCTAAGCAAGCTTTCGGAACACTTTTAGGTACAAGCAACATCACTAAGGCTGGTAAAAGGCTGTCCAACACATTATAAAATCAGTGTGTATCCAGCCGCCACTTACCCCCTTAGGGGGGATTAAACTGGGACGATATACGTAAGTCTTTGTACATTTAATGCTCGCTGCCTTCGTACATATAAATTGGGTTAAAACAAACTTTGGTGATATTTTGGACATTTATCACAGTTCAGGGTTTTACAGTAATAATATTTAGTTTTTTTTATTGAGTCTTGGAATGTTTTAAATAAACATAAAATATCTTGTTTTTCGATGTTATCGGTCGCGAAAACTGGGAGAGGCAGCTCGTCATGCCATAGGTGTAGATATTACAAGTTATGTTGTAAGTATTACCAAAGTTATGTTAGTAATCGTTAGGAAAAACAGAAAGAAACAAACTGAAACAACACTGTGGTTAGGTATGTAGGCGGTGGGGTAGTAAAGGAAATTTTTCCCCATCCATACTGTGACGTATAAATGTGAGCCAAATAATGGTTTACGTTATGATTATGTTACTGGTTGGCTAGATGTATTGACTGTGTATACGTTTTTGACAGTTTTTTTTTTCTTTTATAATATCGAGCGAGACCATAGATGTAGAAAGATCGAGACCACATACCAATATTCTACAGCCTTAACCGGATTTTTAACTGACTTAAAAAAAGGAGTTATCAATTTGACCTTGCTTAAGGTATATTATATTGTTAGAATTGTACAATATTCATTTATGTTAGAGTATGTGAGCTAAACACAGTGCTGAAATTCATAAGTGTATGTATGTTTATCCACGTATTTTTCAGGAACTAGCGATCGGATTTTAATAATTTTTTTTTGATGGATTAGGTGTTAGGTTTCATCGAAACCGGTTAAGTAGTTGTCAAGATATAGAATTAAATGTGTACCGATCACTAAAAAACACGTCATCGCGCATCGGTTTAACCGCAATGTAATAATTTTTATTCTGCGGTTTAATGGTGCAATTCTAAGCGGAACTTTTGTGTCTATGTTATCCGATATCTTCGTCAATTGTACCCCATTTATTTTTATTTTATTGCAAAAATCCATGTAAGATAATATAGGTACATTCTTATCGGATGGAGCGCGCTATAATTGGTGTTGCATATGGAGAATTAGTTGTCTATAATCTACATGTTAATGTTATGTATCAACGCCAGAGACAGGATTTTTGCTTCACCCATTGTACGCCTCACTGCAGGGCACAGGTCTCTTCTTGGACAAAAAGGGTTAGCTCGTTCACCATGCTGGACTAGTCGGCCGTTGTCGAGCTAGTGGTCAGGCGACTCTGTAAGGGTTTTCACTAGCCTTAGCGCTGCATGACAACCAGCCAGAATCAACTTTTATTGTGCCCGCCGAAGGCTGCCCAACCGACTTGGATTCGGCGATTAACCTCTTTCTCGAACTAACACCTACTTGATCGAACAGTTTGTCCCAAGTATACGTATTCGTCAACAACTTCGAGTGTAGAGTTGGAGTGGGTGCTACATGGCCATTTGACATGATTTTCGTCTTGTCCATGTTTATCTTGAGGCCCACTCGTTGGGAAGCTCTACTGAGGCTTTCGAGCATTGTGCTAAGGTCCTCCATCGATTGTGCCATGACCACAATATCGTCGGCAAACCGAAGGTGGGTTATGTACTCGTCATTAACATTGATGCCAAAACCGTCCCAGTCCAGAAGCTTGAAGACATCTTCCGACGCATTTGTGAACAGTTTCGGAGATATGACATGTCCCATGTTGCCAGTGATGACTTACGGCATTGAGACGTGGCCGCTAACTATGGGCCTTATACGTAAGCTCAAGGTCGCTCAGCGGGCGATGGAAAGAGCAATGCTCGGAGTTTCCCTACGTGATCGAATCAGGAATGAGGAAATCCGTAGAACTAAAGTCGCCGACATAGCTCACCGAATCGCAAAGCTGAAGAGGCAATGGGCAGGGCACATAGCTCGAAGAACCGATGGCCGATGGGGGAAGAAGGTTCTCGAGTGGCGACCACGAACCGGAAAGCGCAGCGTGGGACGGCCTCCCGCTGACCTTGTAAAGGTAGCGGGGAATCGTTCGTTACAGGCGGCACAGTGTCGCACGCTGTGGAGAAAGTAAGATAAGGCCTATGTCCAGCAGTGGACGTCGATGTGCTGATATGATGATGACAAACAAGTCATAATGCTAATATGGATATATGGTATACAGTTTTGGGGCTGTACTAAACAAAGTAATACAAGAAATATTAATACAAAGATTTCAGAACAAAGTACTTAGAGATATTGTCCAAGCACCCTGGTACATTAGAAACGAGGACCTCCACAAGGACTTGAAAATGGACTTCGTATACAAAGTTATTAATAGTGAAAAATATAACATATAGCAATATTTTAGGTTAAATTAAAGTTACTTATTAGTCAATAGGCTAAATAGTAATAACAATGAAATACTATTTATTTTGTACTAAAGACATAGAAAAAATGCGGCCATGTGCGAGTCGGACTCGCGCACCGAGGGTTCCGTACAAACCTGTATGTAAAATTATTCAAATTATTTTTTGTATGATGTAACCAAATTGTCCTTTATCTGTGCTATAAGACGTTGCTTTGTATAATTTCAAGATTCTGAGTTCACAGGAAGTAACCTTTAGGTTTTGATTCCCTTGCGAGTTTCGAAAATTTGCGGCATAATCAAACGGCTGTATCTTTTGATTGCGTTGGCTGGAAGTTTCATTTTTTCACAGCTCCAAGGGACAGTAGCCCTAAGTATTTGATATAAATTTTAGCTTGATATCTCCACGCGTTCCTGAGAAAAAGGTCTTGACAGACGGACGGACGTACGGACAACAAAGTGATCCTACAAGGGTTCCGTTTTTTCCTTTCCAGATATGGAACCCTATAAAGGGTGATTATCCTTAATTCTTTTATCCCTAACGATATGTTGGTAGGGTAAATGGAACAAATTATTTTTTTCATCTGCGATTTCAGTGATACTAAATAGCTTTTTAAGATAAAACAACGAAGCGCAAGAATCATTAAAATTACAGAGTTAAAAATTTTGGATTGCAATACAACAGCGTTTTTATGCCAGCTAGACTTTTGTTGGACTAAAATCATTCCAGTGTAGATTTAGCAGTTCAAAGAATTTTTAGGGAAAATTAATTTCTTATTTATTAAATTTTATTATTTGAAATAGCCACAACAAACAAAAGAGTTTCAACTTTGATTCAGTTTAACATTTGTGATGGGGATAATTATGGTTTATGTTTAGGTAGTTGGTGGTTAGCTTGGGTTAGGTGGTTGTCAGATGGTCTCGGCGACGTACCCCTTGACTAATTTGATTTCCCCCCATAAATCCCCTAGGATGCCCTCACCAAGCGCATGGTGGCATGGGCCATGGCCATCAGAATCATAGTATCGATAAATTTTATCGCCAGACCATGAAGTTTCCATTAAGTTATCTCTCTAGTAAACTTACTATTCTCACAGTCATTCTCTCGTGGCGGCAGCATCGGTCGACCGGTAGACTGACTGCTGACTTGTACCCTCGAGTAATAAAAGATAGTAAAAAAAGATCAATTCGAAACATCAGGTCAGGAACGTGATATACAATAGCAAAAAAACTGTATTTGACCTGTTTTTGAAATTTCGCCTAAAAAACCCGATAATATTCTTTCCCCCTATTCTGCCCCTATCTCGGTTGAAAAACCCCTAAATCTAGGAGGAAATCCTCTAATCTGGCAACACTGTTGTGCAAACTTAGGTGTTTCATTGAATGATAAATTTGGAATGTGAAAATTCTCCAACCAACGTAGCTTGAACAGTTAGTAAGATAAGCATGCCACATAACTTGCCAAACCGATATAAACCAATCAGGATGAAAGGTTGCATTTAAGAAGTTCCCAGAAGTTTTCTTTTGATCTGAATGATGTGAATCCGTTAAGACTTCTGACAACCGTCCTTTCCTTTATCCTTTTATTTACTATTTTGATATTATTTTCCCGGCTTTTTCTACTGATTTTTAGGGTTCCGTACCAAAATGGTAATTAGCGGAACCCTATTACTACGACTTCGCTGTCCGTCCGTCCGTCGGTCCGTCTGTCACCGGGCTGTATCTCATGAACCTTGATAGCTAGACAGTTGAAATTTTTAGAGAAGATGTATTTTTGTTGCCTCTATAACAACAAATACTAAAAAATAGAATAAAATAAATATTTAAGGCGGCTTCCATACAACAAACGTGATTTTTTTTGCTCGATTTTGCTCGATGCAACAGGTAGACGTTTAAAGTATTCACAGAATATTTAGTTATATAGATACTTTAAAAATAAATATTTAAATATTCCATACAACAAACGTGATTTTTTTGCCGTTTACAGATAATGGTAAGGAACCCTTCGTTCGAGTGATACCGCTCTTAATCTTCAAGCCTCCCAACTATGCGAATCGAGTCGAACACAGCATATACACGTGGCTTAGGAGCGATACCAGTTGATAGTTTAAGGTGTCGTAATGGTCTTTGACCCCGTAGGGAACCCTAGTTGGGGTCATCGTACTGGTACAGTATTAGTTATTATTATGGCATACAATGAGCACGTTTCGCGCCAAAATCAAGGCGATTGTGTTTTTGTAAACGTACATGAGTAAGTTTTATTGTAACATCACGCACCGGTCTGGTGCTTTTAGGTCAAGGTCTGGCGAGTCCCAGCGCAGGATGAGATGAGCCTTACCATGTGTTCCAGCAGTCAGTCACAGCAAATCATAATGAGAAACGGTGATGATGCAACTTTTGTAAGTTATTACGACATTAAACTTAAATAATGTTCATTAAAATACATTAAAATATTATAAATGCAAAAGTGACTCAGTCTTTCTGTTACCTCTTCACGCCTTAATCGCTGTGCCGATTCAGATGAAATTTGGCATGAAGATAGTTTTGAGTCCCGGAGAAAAACATAGGCTACTTGAAAACGTCAAGTGGGAATTGGGTTTTTTTTCTATAATTCAGAATTCAGGGTGAATGGAACCACAGGCAAAAAATTACAATAAATCATTTCGTGTAAGTCTAATAGAAGGTACTTAACTGACTGTCCGAAATTGACTGACTTGCGCTTAGTGTCAATAATCCAACCAAAGAGAATGAGCCAACATTCGTACTGTGTATCATACAGAATATATGTTTTTTAACTTGGTTGAATTATGAAAAAATACATTGAAGCAGTGTGAACAGAACGCACTTTATATTTAACCCAAACAACGTCTAAGGGTCAGCTCAGACCGAGACGCGACGCGACGGAATCATACCGAATGTTAAATTATATCGGTTGCGTAGTTATATCGCACGCTTAGAATTAAAGTACAAAATAAGCAATCGTCATCAGCATCAGAGCAATTTTTCTCAAAGTTTTAATTTTCCTGTAAAGCTGACTGATGACATAGTATAGCTGCTTGGTAGTTGATAAGTTCCTACGCTCTATTACTCCGTAATGTAGATATGGCGGCTTAGATATTTTCTACTTTTCAGTCAATTTTTTATAAGCGTGGATTTTAAAAGTTTCTTATAATATTTTCTTATTTTATACTTTTTAGTCTTGATTATTGTAGGTATTGTTACCGAGTTCTGAGCTTACCTAAAAATTTGAACATTCTACACGGAAAAAAAAGAGTTTCCAAGTTCTATTCCACCAAAATAATTTGCATTCAGTCAAGAAATCCAACTATTTTGGACATATTTTGTTCACAGAAGGCAATATTATTTCCCTGAAAAAAAATCATTTTATCAATAGAAATTGATAAACTTCTTTTCGTTTAAACAAATTTTTTTTTAACCAAATAAATGTACGCTTTAGATCAACCAAACTTAAATTACCCTAAGACAGTTAATGTTCTTGTATAAAATAAATACATTTTTATATGCAACATTTTATTTTTCTTCGTTTGAAACAAAAAATAATTTTGCTTTGATATAATTCATTTTGCGCCAAAATCATGGTTTTCTTAAATCTGCGACGTCACTTATTAAAAACTATATCTTTCGATGAAAATAATTGTATCTTAAATCAAAGCCAGTTAAATGTTCAGTTAAGATAATATTGTTTTGAATTAGAGAAAATAATAATTTTAACAGAATTTGTTAGATTCTTGACTCAAAATCTGATATTTTAAGCTGAAACTCTTGTTTTAGTCGAAACAAATAAAATACCTGCTTTAAAATATTAAACATTTTCGTTGAAATTAATCAGCTAGTATCGCTTTGAACGAATTTTCTTTTCGTTTAAGTAAATATCTGCATTTTCAAAATTGAATGAACCTCATCACTGTCCTTCATAGGATTTCGTGTTGGCTTTTAATTTTAAATAATTGTTTATTGTAGAGTTTTGTGCGTCAAATTAGTATCAGTTTATGCGAGAAACCTACAGTTATATATTTTCTGAGAATTGAAACGCTAGTGGCCCTGTCGCATTCGTCTATCTGAAACGATAAGCGAAGTTAAGCAACGTCGACCGTGGTCAGTACTTGGATGGGTAACCGCTTTTTCTTCCATGTTTAAGAAGGATCGTTAAATAGTCATAACAATTATAATTAAACTTACGCTGTATAATCAGCTAAAGGCGAGAATAGCTACTAAGCTCGACAAAGTCCATATAAAGGCAGTGCGGTAGACTGACTATATGGCCCAAGCCTCCAGAAAAAAGGCCTGTGCCTCTGCAGTAGGGGCACTACTAGGTCGACAAACGTCCGCTAAGACACACACGAAGTCAGTGCGGGAGACTGACTCTATATGGCCCAAGCCTCCAGAAAATAGGCGGGCTTTTTAAAAAACTTTATTTAATCTTGACGGATAACTATGTCATTTTGGACCGAAACATTTTTTGTTTCAAACTAAAATATAATGTTATTAATTTAAGAGCTGCCGTAGTCAAGTTAAGAGCACTATTCTCTTGTGTGAACTAGAAATTTCTTCCGTGCAATAACGCACGAAGTTCTACGCCCAAGGAAACTAAGTGTTTCAAATAAAGAAGCATATTTTTCTTCAATGAATTAAATATTGTTTCAAACTGATAGAGTTTTATTTACTGGTTCAAATAAATTTGATCTTGTGTTAACTTCATATTATTTTAAATATTTAAGAGAAATAATATCTTAGATGAAGTAAATATTCGTTGGTGCATATATAAAACGATATTCTCTTGGCTCAACTAATTCTTTTTTACCGTGTAGCTAGATTCGAACAAAACAGATAAACCTAACGAAAGCGTTTTAAAAATGGTTATTTGGCAAATCGCAAGAAACGTTTTGTAAATACGACTTCAGCTGTTTAATTCAACATAAATGTCACAAGATAACATTATAAATAACAATATTCAATATGAACCACAGATTTGAGGGAATCTTCAATTTAAATAAGTAGAATACTAACTACTCAATAGAATAATAGATTCATTTTGAATTTATTATTAAGAGAGGTAGGGCACTGCAAGTATTTGCTCGAATAAGCTGCCCGAACAAATAAAGCGGGGCATAGCGAGTACTTGCTCGAATGAGCGGCCCGAACTGGGGAAGTACCTCCACCTTACAGAAAACCGCGGCCACAATAACACTAACATTGAGTAGTGTTGTGTTCCTAGCGGTGAGTAAGGTTGCCAGAGCTCTCTCTTTGAGGATTCGCTGCGCGGACAGCGGAGGACCGACGGTGCTTGTTGCTGTCATTGCTCGGCGTAGACGCGGCGTGCTGGTTCGGCGGTCAGGGAGACCTGATGAAACGGCTGACCGCTGGCCGCCCGCAGGTTGAACGGGTTCCCGAACCCAGGGATCACTTAATCTCCGCCCTGGGAGGCTGATCCGCCAACCTGTGTAAAGTCTCTGAAGTAGTAGTCGTGCCGGAGAAGGAGACCGGAGTGGACCCGGCTACTACAACAGAGGGGGATCAGGGGCCCTTCCGCCCGCCGTGCCAGCAACCGCATCATCTGTGTTGAGCTTCGGCAGTCTTAGTACCGCAACTTTTTGTCTTCTAAGCTGTCTGTGCAGTGAATCCTCATCCGTAGTCTAAGTTACTTCAAACAAAATGGCCAGGAACAGAAAAAAGAAAAGAGTTTTGACAGCGGTTACTCCATCCACATATAATGTAGATTTTTGCAACATAAGGGGTATTCACGCAAATCTTAACGCAGTCCATCACCATCTCGAGACTGCGCAGCCAACCATTCTTTTTCTAACGGAGACGCAGATATCCTGCCCGGCCGACACATCATACCTTCGTTATCCCGGCTACAAACTCGAGCACAATTTTTTGAGTCGTGCCGGTGTATGTATGTTCGTCCGGGAGGATATCTGCTGTCGCCGACTTCATAGCCTTGAAGACAGGGACCTGTCGATATTGTGGGTGCGCGTAGATCATGGGGGCCACACTCGTATCTATGCGTGCCTATACAGGTCTCATAGCGGTGACACGGACGTAACTCGACTCTTCACGCACCTGAGTTTGACGACTGACAAAGTTCTAGAGCAATATCCTACAGCAGAAGTAGTTATTTTGGGAGACTTTAACGCCCACCATCGTGAGTGGCTCAGTTCTCGAACCAATAACTATGCAGGGATATCTGCTCATGAATTTGCTCTGACCTATGGATTCTCTCAGCTGGTACTTTCTCCAACGAGAATACCAGATATAGAGGACCATACAAGCTCCTTACTGGACCTTCTGCTGACTACACGTCCGGATGGATACTCCGTCTCAGTGGATGCGCCTCTTGGCTCCTCGGACCACTGTCTCATCCGGACTCGATTATCATGCACACAACCCGATCCTTCTGGGCCAACTAATTGGCGTCGTGTGTGGCATTATAAGTCGGCAGACTGGGATGGATTGCGAGAATTTTATGCATCGTACCCGTGGAGGCAGATCTGCTATAGCTCAGAAGATCCTGACGTCTGCGCAGCCGCAGTCACTGAGACAATCCTCGCTGGTATGGAATGTTTCATTCCTAACCTGCGAGTAGCTGCCGGCGTCAAAAAACGACCGTGGTTTAATAGGCCTTGCAGAGAAGCTAAAATTCTTAAGCAAACTGCGTATGAGGCTTGGACCACGGCTCGTAATAATAAGGATCCAAATATTTCTGAGTTAAAACGCAAATTAAATGCTGCCTCGAGGTTCAGTAAGAAAGCAACTGCCAGAGCAAAATTCCAATTCATCGGCAAAATAGCTGGGCGACTTGCGAGCTATCCTTCTGGGAGTCGTGCTTTCTGGTCGCTTGCTAAAGCTGCCGAGGGGAACTTCTGCCAGTCGTCATTACCACCACTGCGAAAGACCGATGGTGACTTGGCCCACAGTGCAAAAGAGAAAGCCGATCTATTGGGCAGTCTCTTTGCCTCTAACTCGAATGTGAACGACGAAGGCGCTGTACCACCTACTTTACCGTGGTGCGGTAAGACCATGCCGGAAATCACTATAACACAGCGCGAGGTCCGGCGGGCGTTGCTTTCCCTAGACGTTCATAAGTCGAGTGGGCCAGACGGCATACCAGCAGTGGTGCTTAAGCAGTGTGCTCCTGAGTTATGTCCTGTACTCACGCGCCTCTTCACGCTTTCCTACCACACTAGGCAATTTCCGTCTTCATGGAAGACTGCAAATGTGCACCCGGTGCCCAAAAAGGGCGATAGATCAGATCCATCGAATTACAGGCCTATCGCTATAACCTCTCTCCTCTCCAAGGTGATGGAGCGTGTGATCAACACACAGCTTTTGAGATACCTAGAAAAACACGACCTGATCAGTGACCGTCAATATGGCTTTCGCCACGGTCGCACAACTGGTGACCTTCTAGTGTATCTCACACACCGATGGGCACTAGCCATTGAGAGTCAGGGGGAGGCATTGGCATGTAGCCTAGACATAGCGAAGGCGTTCGATCGGGTCTGGCACCGGGGTCTTCTATCGAAGTTGCCTTCTTACGGAGTGCCCGAGGGTTTGTGCAAATGGGTGGCTAGCTTTTTGTCCGGCAGAAGCATACGAGCCGTAGTTGACGGTAGTTGCTCTGATAGCATGGACATTAATGCTGGTGTCCCGCAAGGCTCTGTGCTGTCTCCTACGCTGTTTCTACTGCACATCAATGATATGTTGGACATCAACAACATACATTGCTATGCAGATGACAGTACTGGAGACGCTTATTACACGGGCCGTGCAAGCATCCCACGTTCCGTTGTGGAGGAAAAGCGTGAAGAACTTGTGTCTCAAATCGAGATCGGTCTGTCCAAGGTCTCTGACTGGGGGCGGGAAAACTTGGTCCGATTCAACCCTTCAAAGACACAAGTCTGCGCGTTCACCGCTAAGAAAACCCCATTCACTGTAGTCCCATAATTCCAGAACACTCCCCTCTCCATCTCCAAGAGCATTGGGATCCTTGGCGTTGACATCTCCAGCGATGTTCAGTTCCGAGATCATTTGCTAGGCAAGGTAAAGCTGGCGTCCAAAAAACTTGGTGTACTCAACAGAGCGAAGCAGTACTTCACGTCGGGGCAAAGGTTGCTACTTTACAAGTCGCAAGTCCGGCCCCATATGGAGTACTGCTGCCATCTCTGGGCGGGTGCACCCGGATACCAGCTTGGCCCTTTTGACTCGGTTCAACGACGGGCTGTGAGAATTGTCGACGATCCCAAACTCACTTGCGGTATCGAACCCTTAAGTCTGAGGAGAGACTTTGCCTCCCTGTGTGTGTTCTACCGCTTGTACAATGGATTGTGTTCTGAGGAATTGTTCGAAATGATGCCCACGGCTACTTTCTACCATCGCACCGCTCGCCATCGACAGGGAATTCATTCTCACACTTTGGAACCAAAATGGTCGCGAACAGTGCGGTTTCAGAGAAACTTCCTCCCGCGAACCCTTGGGTTGTGGAATGAGCTCCCTGCCAAGGTTTTCTCTAAGGACTACAGTATGGGGTTCTTCAAAAAAGAAGTTATTAGATTTCTGAAGGGTCGGCAACGCGCGAGTGATGCCCCTGGTGTTGCAAGCGTCCATAGGCTACGGTGACCGCTTACCATCAGGCGGACCGTAGGCTTGTTTGCCACCTTAGTGGTATAAAAAAAAAAAAAAAAAAAGACAGATATCTAAGGGAGGGTGCACTAACGCGCATGCCAATGCACCGCCAACAACATGCTTATAGAAAGGGTAGATCGACAGAATCAGCCTTACACGCTGTCGTAGGAACTATAGAAGCAGCCCTCTCTGATAAGCTGATGACACTAGGCGCTTTCATTGACATCGAAGGAGCGTTCGACAAAACGAAATTCAATAGCATCAGCCGCTCTCTTAGTAGATTTGGAGTCGAACAAACCATCAGTGGGTGGATTGATCAACTCCTAAAGCTAAGAGCAGTGCAATTTACAGTTAACACCACCACGAGAGGCATTGTAGCCAAAGGCTGCCCACAAGGAGGAGTACTCTCTCCTTTACTATGGAACATCGTGGTGGATGATCTGCTGAAACGTCTTAACGATAGATGCTACTACACAGTAGGTTACGCGGATGACATTACCATTCTGATTAAAGGCAACTCAGAAAATATTATCTGTACCCGCATGCAACTAGCCCTCAGAATCTTGGAAGAGTGGTGTCACCACCATGAACTGACGGTAAACCCCAACAAAACAGAATTAGTCCTTTTCACAAATAAAAGGAAAATTCAAATAACTACCATGCCAAAGCTATTTGACATTGAGCTTACCCTTTCAAGTGAAGTCAAATACCTTGGGGTAATTTAAGACAACAAACTAAATTGGAGTAAGCATCTAAGCACAAAAATAACCAGGGCATGTACAACCTTCTGGCAATGCAGAAGACTAATAGGCAAGAAATGGGGCCTTAAGCCATCCATAACCCTATGGCTCTATACAGCCATAATACGACCCATGATAACATATGGTGCAGTAGTTTGGTGGCCTCGAACTCAGTTAAGCACGGTAAAAAACAAACTACAAAGCCTGCAGCGTCTTGCCTGCCTAGCAACCACAGGCAGTATGAAAACGACTCCCACAACAGCATTAGAAGTCATCCTCAACCTCAGACCCCTTCATCTTGTTATACAACAAGAAGCTGCCGCTGCAGCCATACGACTTGAGAAAGTAGGGCTCTGGAAACGGGACGGCAGAATCACTCATGCACGGCTCAAGGAGGCGGTGGGAAACGAGCTTCCGATGATAGAGGCGACATGTGATATCATCCCAAAAACCTTTGTCTTTGACAAAAAATACCGTATCCAGCTTCATGAGGAAGAAAAAGATAGCTCCGGCATCCATGAAGTCAGGATCTACACCGATGGCTCCAAAACGGAATCAGGAACGGGCGCAGGAGTATTCTCCCATGACCTGAACATCAACATGTCAACGAGCTTGGGTGCACTCAACACCATCTTCCAAGCAGAATGTGTTGGGATTACCCGAGCTGCAACAGCGATCTTGTCTAAAGGCATAAGTAATGCATCGATACGCATCATCTCCGACAGTGCCGCTGTGCTACAAGCTCTCAACAACAACCGCATCAACAGTGGACTAATCCTGGAGTGTCACTGTGAACTGCAAAAAATTGCATTGAAGAACCGGGTTACTCTTCAATGGATACGTGGTCATAGTGGGTCTCTAGGCAATGATGCGGCAGATGAATTGGCAAAGAGAGGATCGGGCACTAAAATAATGGGACCTGAACCAATTGTACCGATACCATTTATCCAACTCAAAACATGGTTACGTGACAGAACCTTACAACAACACAACAAACAGTGGGCAGAACAGACAGATTGCAAACAAACCAAGAATGTTCTTACATCCGTGGACGCTAATCTGTCGCACAAACTGTTAAAACTCAGCAGGAAAAACCTACGCTACATAGTTGGCATAATAACAGGTCACTGCCCTCTAAACAGGCACTTTTTCAATATCGGCGTTACT
Organism: Apoda limacodes; assembly: GCA_946406115.1. Taxonomy (NCBI): domain Eukaryota; kingdom Metazoa; phylum Arthropoda; class Insecta; order Lepidoptera; family Limacodidae; genus Apoda; species Apoda limacodes. The sequence goes on along the minus strand of OX291560.1, from coordinate 20,895,699 downwards.
GACAGTCCTCTATGCAGGGGCTGTATGGAAGCCGAGGAGACACCGTCTCACGTGGTTCTTCATTGCAAAAGCGTGAGCGACCAACGGACAAAGCTCCTTAAGAATCCACAAACCATGAGAGAGGCACTGAATAACATCAGATGCCTCCTTAACTTTTGGACGGAGCTGGGATGGTATGGGTAACCAATGACAGGTATTGGTTACCTACGTACAATGGCCCTATTATGAGGCTAAGTGCGGAAAACATAAGTCCAACTAACTAACTAACTAACCTGAAAAACATTTTATTAAACAAAATTTGTTCACAAGATTTTCTGATATTCACAATAATTCTCTTTCAATAGAACTCTAAGTTGATGCCTATCGACACGCACTTGGCAGCTTTTTTTAAAAATGCGAAGTAGGTACTTATATTTTTAAAAATCTTAAATTTCTTCTACGACGGTTCCTACGATTTTTTTTATTCAACACACAAAAAAAACAGTACGTGACAATGAGTGTTACAATATCTTAGATCTAAAGTTTTTAATCTAGACACATACCAAAAAACCTGTATGTTTTTGGAGAACAATTTACATACAGCAGGACAGTTATACACTTGTTTAATATAAATGCCTAACCTTGAATACATTACAAGATATCTTAACATAACCTTTACATAGATATAAATACTAAACATACATAACAAATATATATACACATACATACATTCATATATACATACATACATACATATACATATCAATGTAATGTAATAAAAGAAATAAATACTCGACTAAAATTTGGCTAATTATAGTTTTTAACAAACAATTAAACAATAATTCCCGTTTTATTGTTAAGTGACCTTATCGACATCCCTGAGAAAATGTTTGAGAGAAGATTGAAATATATCTATATTTTGGTTAGTAGAGCTAAGTTCATTATACAAACGACACATTCTGACAAGAGGATTAAATAAAAAAAGTAAAAAGAAATTTTTTAAGAAACTTTCTTTTCTTAAAACATGAGAATCATATAAAAAATCAATCTAACCGAAAATTGTACTAAAAAGTAAAAAATATTTTTTCAAATCGAAATCTAAAAATTTTTATATCCACGTAAGACTGCAAGAAAAGCAAGGCGTGCGCACACGAATATTTGACGTGCTAGAGTTTTAGTGGATATTAATTGAGAGTTTACCAAGTGAGTGTATGTACGACAGTGGTGCCTTGTGTTAAACATGATAAATTGTAAAAGATTAGTTGCATCAATTGACGAATGCAATATCCTATGCAAACAAACTTGCCAGCTACCTCTCGCCTTATGTGAAGTGTTGTCACATTAAAATAATTGCATCTGCTATCATAGTCTCTTAGCATGTGAAATTGACCCGATCTCCAACTTACTGTTCTGAGACGTCGCCTCTGAATACTTTCAATGCGGTTACTATGTATTTTATAATGAGGAGTCCAAATTATGGATGCATATTCAAGGATACTTCTTACTAAACTATAATAAAGTAATAGAAAAACCTTAGGCTTTTTAACCCGTCACGCGTCCAAGGTCCCACAGTGGGACCTAAGCAACTTGTGTCGCGGGGGAATTTTTTCAGGACGACTTTTATCAGACAGGCTAATTGTAAGTATTCAGAAGTGAAGCCAATGGCCTGTCCTACGTTCTAGTATTTTTGCGTGAACAATATTTTGTGCGTTTAATATTTTTTCATCAGAAATTGTTTTGGTAATTTGATCCGGCCGCCATTTATATTGCGCCATTTTGAGTTGGATTTTGGATTTTATTAACAGTAGCTTAGAGATCATTTTGACCCCTGGTAATGTGCTATATATAAAAAACTATGTATTTTTTTAGTAAATAAATTTATTATTACTTATTATATTTATCATAAACTTTTCTTATTACTTTTGTTTATACTGTATATATTAGGGAACATACCTAAAAATAAATAAAGAGGAATAAACATAATAAAGTTAGGTGTATGTCCGTTTGTATGCGGCAAGGGCGGATAATTTCCTTAGTATGGGGACGGTTGACGGGATAAAATCCTTAGAATTTCTTGTTACAAAACCGAGCATCATCAGGTTTGCTTTTTTAATTATATATTCATAGTGCTCCCTAAATGTAAGTTTACTATCAAAATAAACTCCGAGGTCTTTAATGGCTTCTGTTCTTTCCAAAACCTGATCGTTAATTTTATATTTGTATAAAATTGTACTCTTTTTAGTAGTAAAAGTAATTGCATTACATTTATTTGCATTTAGTACCATATCGTTGTCTATCCACCACTCTTCAATTTTGTTTCTATCTCTTTGCAAAATTACACAATCATTCACTTCAGAAACGACTTTAAAAAATTTTTCAATCATCAGCATACATTAAACATTCCGCCTATGGTATATTCTAGGTCATTAATGAAAATAATGATAAATAATGGTCCTAGGTGAGATCCCTCAGGTACACCAGATGGAACTTCAATAGCTTCAGACAAATAACCTTTAAGTGCCACTACTTGATGCCGTCTTTGTAAATAAGATTTTATCCACCTGAGCAGGTCTCCTCGTATTCCATAGGCGAGCAATTTGTAGCATAAGAGCTCATGATTGACACGATCGAATGCTTTCGAAAAGTCTGTGTAAATGACATCTACCTACTTTGCTTAGCAAAAGCACTACAAATATAGTTTTTAAATTCTAGAAGGTTACTAACTGCTGAACGTTTTTTAACAAAACCATGCTGTTCATTACAGATTTCTGTCTTTATACTACATTATAAATATAGTCATAAACTAGACATTCAAAAACTTTTACACCTCGATAATTTTCACATTTCGATTTGTCACCCTATTTTTCATCCTTTTTTGTCAGCGTATTTATGTATGTAGGTAGGCAATCATTGTCAAGGAATATTTCGAAAATTACGCAACCAAAAATGTGACAGTGCGCTAGTGCAATATAAAAACTTCCTCCCGCGAACGCTTGGGTTGTGGAAATGTGTTATGAGCTCCCTGCCAAGGTTTTCTCTAAGGACTTCAATATGGGGTTCATCAATAAAGAAGTTATTAGATTTTTGAAGGGTCGGCCCCTGGTGTTGTAAGCGTCATAGGTTACGGTGACCGCTTACCATCAGTCGGGCCGTAAGCTTGTTTGCCACCTTAGTGATAAAAAAAAAAAAAAAAAAAAAAAGAATAAGTAGAAAATATAAAAATATAGGTAGGTAAAAGTGTGGCAGGAAACTACGTAATACCTAGGTTCAACATTGTAACCGTGCGCTATCAAACTTACAATTAGTTATTGTTTTCTTCGAACCTTATGAATGGGGAATTGTTGCTATATTTAGCTTCGGCATGTTTATAATTTTATTAGTGTCATACATCGTATAATTGTTATTGAAGCCGGCAACAATTATTGATATAATAGAGTTTAGAATATTTCTGACCTAGCTGTCACGCTTCATGGTTTTCTGGTTATTTAGTGTCAAAAGTTGGCAAACGAGCAGAAATCTTACAACATAAATGGAAAATATGTGTACATATAAGTGTATGCCACGTCGTATGACGTATTGATATTTTGGTATTATTACTTATTCTGTGTACAATACAAATTAATGTTTAAATTCTTACTTCATTCTTCAATTAATGTCATAAAAATTTTATTTAAAACCTACTGTAGGTACTTTAATTTTTATTAAACATTAGGTAGTCAACAAGTAACAAAACAATAATTTTATAGTTATTAAAGATTTTATTGAATAAATTATGCATCTACTGCTCAGGTGTCTGTCTCAGGTAAATTGTTTGTAATATTATTAACATTATTTTATTATGTACTACAATCTGTAAGTAAATAAATAAATAATAAATAATCAAGGCGTCGCTGCAAAACGTATGACTCGCTGAATAGCACCCGAAAAACCAGCTCGTCCTCCGTCATGCTTACATCACCATTGCTCTGTCTAGACGCATTCGATGGCAGACTGAATGATATCGATTGTTTAGGCTGTGGTATAACTTACTTTGTTATATTTAGTAATAGGAAGAAGACTGATGTATTACTTTGTGGTAAAAGACCCTAAAAAGTTGAAAGGGTTGAAAGGGAAAGAGAGGGAGTTAATGAGAGAGGTAAAGAAAATTGGAGAATGAGACATTACACAGGAAGAACGTGTGTCCGCAAATAACAAATAGCGAGCTGCATTAACTGTACTGGACATGTCAATTATTAAAATTATAAATTCTAAAGGCTCTAAATTACTCCCTTGACTTACTCCTGAATGAGTGAAGTATTGGTCGGGGATGAGGCCCTCATTCTATACGTACTGTTTCCGGTTGGAGTAATTTTTGGAGGGTATTGGAGTAATTTAACTGTTGGATTTACAGTCGCAAACCTACTTAAAATTATGTCACTATTCACAATGTCAAAGGCTTTTCGGAAGTCGAAGTCTAAGTAGGCTGCATCTACTTGAGTACCGAAGTCAACTGCCCTAGTCGTATATGACCAAAAATCTAATAAGTTTGTGGCACTAGATCGCCCTGTTCTAAATCCATGCTGCTCCCCTGCTGAGTTTTAATTTGACGACTATTTTACATACATATATTTGTCTGATTAGGCAGGCAAAGTGTTTTCACTCCAAACGACATCGGTAATTTAATTGCACAACTGTTCCGTTACTCTGTATTACCTAAGGACCACCTGCCGTACGAAGGGGCTTGTGTTCGATCCCCACACAGGCAACACTTATCTTCGTACTGCAGTGAAAATCTCGTAAAGCATAAGGGCGGCCTAAGACAAGTATAAGTCGCGGCACGTAAGTTGAATCATGCCTATTAATACATTTTAGGGTCCATTGAGGTGGGGAACGCGGTGCGACGCGAGGGGCAGGGCGTACCCATAGGATCGCAGGCCCTGGGGTACAATCCAGCACTCAAGTTTTCATAAAATTTTCAAAGTCGGAACACCTAGGCCCATGTTCTGGTGCTATGCCAATTCAAAATTATGTAGAAGGTGTCATGCCGTTACCAAGTAATTAACTTTGAACTTTTAACCCCTTACTGTTTTGTGAAATTCTTATTTTTTCAACACTACTGTTGTTCTCAACATGAAAGATGTTCCGATCTTACATATTTATGACAATTCTTGTAAGAGGATGTCTTCATCAAAACTTTTTTAATTACTTCAATTCATAAGATATAATTACTGAGTATATGAGACGTCAAACTGTTGTCTCGTGTGGTGAGTGGCGGGCAGTGTTACTTAGTTACATAAGAAAAAAAAATATGAGAAATTACGGGCCACGCACGAACCATTCGTTAGTGCTATCCGTAAATGTAACCACGCGGCAACCGCCATTTTGGTTCAACTTACGATCCGCGATCTATAAGAGGTTTTCACTGCAGGGCAACGTTATGTTTTTTTTGTGGCCAACAAGCTTGCAGTCCGCTTAATGGTAAGCGGTCACGGCAGCCTATGGACGCTTCCAACACCTGGGGCATCACTCGCTTATGAACGACGAACGCCATTTGTATGGAGTCTTATATCCTTCTTATATATAATTTTACATACATACTATGTAAAACTATTTGGTAAAAGGTTGTCTTTGGATTGGATTCAGATGATGCTGGCAACATTTATTATTATAGTTAAAAACAATATCTCCTCAAAAATGTATTTGAAATAACATAACATAAATAAAACCATGCAACCCTTAAAACAGAAAATGATAATAATTTAACAAAGCCTTTTAAAGACTTTTTCATGCTTAACCTTTACACTTCTTATTAGCTTAGTTACAATTTTAGCAGCGTTTTTTAACTGTTTAAATAAACCGAAACAATCATTTCATTCACACGGTCTGTCATTGCCTTTGATAAATTCGACAACGTCGAGACAGTCATGGCGCCGTGACAAAAGGTGTGACTGGTTGGAGAGTACCTGACTAGCCATATATGACGACATGTCGGGATCGCTCGCCCCCTGTCAGTTTTGAATTAAAAGGCTGTGGTTATGGTAAGTTTAAACATGTAACGATGATAAACGAGGTGGAAACTTTGAGTTTCAGCGAATAAAATAATATTTGTATCTAACAGGTCTTACACGGGAATCAAACATCTAACATTTGGCACACCTTGAACACTATAAAAAAATCACTTTTGGCATCCCCTGAAACACTTCATACAAAAATAACTTCTGGCACACCTTAAACACTGCATACAAAAAATCAGTTTTAACATACCATAGACACTTCATTCAAAAATCGCGTTATTCGTGACTACTAACACTCAATAAAGATGTTTCAGTGTATACGTGTAAATGTGTGCGTGCTCTATAAGATAAATAACAGGGTAATAGAGGTAAGATCGAAACTTAAGAGCCAAAAACACTTTGTATACAACGCGGAATATTAATGTAGTATGGGCTAAAAACATTAAATTTTAATATCTCGAATACTATCTGTACTTAAAGTTTGTTAATAACAGCTTTTGTATTAAGTGATATTTTATTAAAATTTCAAAACAGTATATGTAGCGTTGTAAAAATAAATCAAAAATTGAAAAAAAATAAAGGTGACTGATTTTTTTCTATTGAGAAAATGTTGTTGCATTGTTTTTGCTAATAAACCTTGGAATTTTAATGTAGTATCTATACATGTCATTTTTATTATTTATTTTGACTTGATTTACTCAATTAAAATTCAATTCTACATAGGGATATTTTTCTTTATGCCCCCTCTTAAAGCTGCAGACAGTGAGCCTTTGGTTCGCATGTGGGTAGTTATAAAACTGCTTGCCTCCTATCGATCCACAACACCCCGTGACCCCGGCTAGTGCAGCGAGGCCGCTACGTCGTGGTAAATGTATTGATCGCTTGTAAGACCCGATTAATACAGAAATACAATATGCACAGATGGCGAGTAAAATATTTTAAAGGATTAAGGTATATCATACTTGACACTGACCAATGGACAAGCCGTACGAGTTCATTACATAAATAAATAAATAAACTTAAATCTATAACCTAAATAATTTAAATCAAATATATTTTTATTTTAGATTTCTTTATTAAACCACCCTGATTGATCTATTTTTTAAGAATTGTAAATTGCAATTGTGTTATAAAACAATGTTGGTCTAATTTGTCCGATAAAATAGCCAACTATCTTACCTCAAACAAAAAATTGAAAATTGAAAACATTTAGATCTTTTAAATCTGATTATTTTCGTTAGTTATATTAAAGCCAGCTTAACTTTGACTTAGTAGGATATGGTGTGAGAAAAAGTATACCCTAATTTTTATTCCCCAAAAAGTTCCTAAAAATATGTTACATTAGATTCAAGATATTTTGTCCCTTTATCCCTAAGTCCGTTGCCAGGACAGTTGTGACATACTGTGAGTTTCTATCAAATTGACACATTATAAACATTTAAAACATTAAGCTCTTTGCTAGTATGACTCTGGACTTAAATTTTGAACTTTACCGACAATACTGACAAATATTTCAACAACTTTACATAAATTACATACAAGCCAATTTTTGGGATTGATTAGAGATTACATGATGGTTTATTAATCTTAAATATTTTACTTAATACACAAATGCAGAGTTCACTAAAAAAAAATCTTAAAGTGAGTAAGTACCTATACACCTTAATAACTCCTCTAGTAGTATTGGTTTTCTATTCTATTAGACAACAATCACTCCTAAATAAATAACTGTTTGTCTTAGAAGTTAAGAAGGCATACTTATTTTAAAATAATGTCATCTGTCAGTTGCCTGTGTAGAAGCAATGCCAATTGTACTACTGGCAACATTGCTATTTATGTATCGTCTTGTAGTTCTCATTCTTGCTGCGGCAACACTATCGAAGACCCATTTCGAACGAACATCTCCCTCGCCTATTCCTACTGTTAAATCATAATCAGTTGAGGAATATCCGCAGTTTTGCGTTAAGGCACCATTTTGAGAGCGTCCTCCATTTTGTGTCGCGACGCCATGTTTTGTTCGTCCGACATTTTGTGTTACGACGTCATTATGTATTAGCTCGGCTCCACACAGAGTTAGTAGCCGCTTAACACCCTCTATTTGTTCAGCATTATCGGTTACACGAACGCGCATTCCGTAGAAAACGTTGTAAGCGTATTCAGCGCGTAGATGTCCTAGGGCCGTGCGCTCCGCCCGAGCTTTCTGAAAAAAAGAAAACAGGAATAAGATTATTATTGTCTTATGTTTCATGTATTCATACCCCTAGTGTTACAAGCGTCCATAAGCCACGGTGACCGCTTACCATCAGGCGGACCGTGTCTTTGTTTGCCACCTTCGTGGTATTAAAAAAAAAAAAGTCGGTGGTGGCAGAGGTATTTTGATTTCACTTTGCGTCCTGAGTGGCGGAGGTTCGAGCCCCATATAAAACTGTGAATGTGAATTCTACAATCTGCACTGGGCCCACGTGTGGTCTTTGGCCAAAATCGCTTTCGGGTAGGGTAGGGTAAGCCGGGGCTCCAACCAGAAGCGGCTCGTCCTAAGGAGCGCTGGTGCAGCGCACTCCCATAAATAATTATCTACTTAAGAAACAATATGTTTTAGATTTAACTTAGAATAAATAATTATTATGATTATATTTATTCTTTATGTTAATATAGAATTTCACTAAAAACATTCTGTACACACACAGCTAACTCAAGATTTAGTACGGAATTGCACTGAGGAGACTGTGTCACTAAGCGGAGCACTAGCAATTACGCTCCTATGAAACGAATTTTAGGGCAAAGACTAGAGCTAAAATCAACGAGTGTAAAAGAGAAAGTTCGACACAGTCTCACACGTGAAACAGAAGATTTTGTATGAGAAATTAGCAAAATATGGTCCGACGGCCGGCGCCGCACCGACGCGCTGTTGCCGCTCTTGTCACAACAAATGTTTTATTCGTGCGCGCGTGTTTTTATTAACAAATAAAATAAGTACATACCTACATAAACAGTATGTTTACTGTGTACTAAGTAACTATAGCAAAATAAAATGTGATTATTGAGATGTGATTAAACATTGCTAAAAGATTTTAGTAGTAGTAGTAGTTTGAAGTAAAGACAAAGATGTGACACGAAAGCATAAACGCGCGCGCACGTTAATATGCGAATGAATTGTAGTTCTATATAGAATATTAAAAGGTAAGCATTTAAGCATTTGTTTTTTTGAAGTGAAAACTCTTTAGCGGCGTTGTGCACTTTTTTTGGTATGGGTAAAAAATGATAAACTCGCGTCAGGTCACGTGTCCTAATCGCGGAAATTCGTAAGACGGAAACCGTAATGCCACGCCTATTATAATTTTTATTTTTAGTAGTCGCGATTATGAGTAGTACAGGGAGGTTGGATATGGAATTTTAATTCTATGACAGATTGCGATGTCTACGTCAAAAAAGTAAATAAACAAACATTATTATTTCTTGACAATGTCAAAGACATGTCTTGTGACATATTTGAGTGTTAAGCGCGAATCGTGTGTAAAGGTTTTCACTTCTGCCGGCACTCCCGGAGTGCAACTCGTTTTTTTTGGTGAACACCCTTTAAAAATTGTCACGAGCCGCCTCTGGCTCCAACAGAGGGGATGTATGAGGCTGATAAGGTACAATCTTTTATACAGACTACTACTTAAGAGAGTGATATAAACCAGAAAGCTAATTTATGTAATACTAACGACGTCGGCGTCGTGTTTGGAGGGAAGCCCATTGGGGGAGGTCGTTGAGACTAATCTCGCTATCCGGATAGCGAGATCGTCATCTGGGGCCGTTAGTACGTGCCGAGGCCGCCTAACTATAGTTTTACGACCATGCCGAGGTCGATCGGGGGTAGATACGTTGAGGCGACTTATTTTGCCAGGGAATGGCACGACCGAAGAGTGAGAGGACAGAGGGCCGCGGAGGGCGGCCTGAGGTAAAGAGGACGGCAGAGATTTTGTCGGGATTCACTTCGATCCTCCATTTCCGAAACCATTCGCCTAGGGCGGTGATAGCGGTTTGGAATCTCTTAGTGATTTGACTCACTTTCCTATCGGTGGTATAGATAGCGGTATCGTCCGCAAAGAGGGCTAGTTGGGTACCTATCGTTTTAGGGATGTCGTAATTGTACAGAAGGTACAAGATAGGGGCGAGCACGGACCCTTGCGGGACTCCTGCTTCTATGGGACGGGGGGAAGAGAGAGTGCGAAAGCTACGATTCGACAAATAGTCTCGTATGATGAGCACGAGACGATCTGGCAACTGAAAGTTGTACAGTTTAAAAATTAAACCGTTGTGCCAGACTTTGTCGAAGGCTTTCGCTACATCGAAGAAGACAGCGCCCGTATGGCGGGGCTTATCTAATACTGGTTGGAAGTCAGTGAGAATATGTTCCGTGATGCGGAGGACTTGATGGACGCATGAGTGTTTGGCACGGAAGCCGAACTGCTCGTCTATTAAAATGCCTCTGGAGACTATAGCGTTCCGTAGGCGAGCGAGGAGGAGGCGTTCGTAGAGTTTACCAAGGGCTTTTAGTAAACTTATGGGGCGGTAGGAGGACGGCTCGGTACGAGCTTTGCCTGGCTTGTGGATACCTATAACAATTGCATCTTTCCATTGAGAAGGAAAGGTGCAATGTTCGATAGCAGCGTTGAAAATTGCTACTAGAAGGCAGAGAAGGGGAAGAGTGAGGCGCTTTAGGATATCGTTAGAGATACCGTCCGCACCGGGGGCTTTACGGGGGCGTAGGTCTTTAATGATCTGTTTAACTTCGTCGACAGTGACTGGGGGCAGGGGGTCCTGTGGGGGCACAGAAGGCACTTCGCCGTCTACCACACGCACGTAATCGGGATCGAACGGCTGTGTGCTTAAGGCACATTGGGCTTGGAGGCTAGACGCTAGGCAATCCGCTTTTTCGTTATTTAATTCAGAAACTTTTAGGTAGACCGCAACTCTGAAAAGAGCTATACGATTTCACCCACCAGCCCTTGAGCACTCGGAACTGGATTTCTTACAAACAAGAACGCAATCGATACTTAAAACGCGAGAATGCGCGGAGTGGCGAACCGCTGAGGCGGAAATACTACACCCAAAGCCGGGCTCAGGCCGGTCGAACCAGCGTCAGTCGAAGAGCCAAGCAAAGGGACACCACTATGCGTAGTAGTTCCGCGACTACGAGGACACACACTCACATACAAAAACACACAGTATTGCTTCGATAAACTTCGCGTTATGGGCGCGTTGAAAAGCGCGAAAGTACACTCACGGCGGGCCGAGAAGCAATTTCCCAGCCAATACACACAACCTAGCAGCGCTCAAAACTAAGGCCGATTTTCCAAGAATTGCGGGCAATAAACCAAACAACAATTCCAAGTACTCAGCGCTGAGGCAGAACACCACACAGGAATGCGCACCAGCTGAGCCACCACTTCACGGAGCACAGAGAGAGCACTTGACGGTCTAAAACACGACTGCACAACACGAAATTCGAATCGGGAACATAATATCTTACACATTACTATGAGATGTTTTTGTATGGAATTAAATGTTTTTACTGTTTTGTAGTCACATTTTTTATTGAATCTACAATCAGTTGCTAGTGGTGACATTCAGTACAGAAATGTGGTCTCTGAATGTTGGCCTAAGAGTAGCTATGCTGGGTTCTCGCGATAAAATCCGGGATATTGAAATTCGTTGAAGAACAAAAGTTAGCCACACAGCTGTATTAGCTTACACGTTTAAGTGGTAATGTGGAGACCAAATCGCTTGTAGAATCGTTAACCGTGGGAAGAGAGGCTCTCTAGTGGCGACCACGGCTCAAAAGATGCAGCATGGGACATTAAAACAACAGAGAACTGTTGGGCGTAAGTCACTCAGGAGCCTGCTTCCAGCAGTGGACGTCTTCCAGCTAAACGAATTATGTTAAAAAAAAATGTGAAATGTAACAATTTACCTGAGCAATCTTTTTCAAATGTGTCACTTCATATCCGTAGTGATGCAGCCACTGTTTCGCGACCATAGAGTCTATGGCCCATTGCGCGTACAACAACCTGCAACCACGAGCCGCACCTTCCAAAGCATTTACTGTACGACATCCTTTGTCACACATCGGTATCACTATACTGCTAGTACTTTTTGCACTGATTGCACTTTTATTAATTACACTAGTACTCACTATACCACTAGGACAGGTTGTTTGGTTAGTTCTGGAATTAACACTTCGATTTGGGCTAGAATCTTGGTAGGAACCGAGTAATACGTGGGTAGTTTTGCGATTGACTCGCTTTTGAATGTGACCATTTAGCGACTTGACTGCGTTGAAGACTATTGACCGTTCTGATCGTGACATGGCTGTTAATACCTGGAATAGAAAATTACCAGTTAAGTACCTATAATCTCACGTGGACACAGTCTCACCCTAAATCGCTTTTCTTTGTACTCATTAGTGGCCTATTACTCTCTGAACAATTGTGAACAAACTCTCGGAAAATGTCGTGACTGCTAAATACCAAAATAGTTTTAAAAGTCAACTGGCTCTATGGATCTAAATGAACCTCTGACTGAATAATAAAAAAAACGCCAAATTTTAAGACTACACCAGTGCAGTGATGTGGGACACATCAGCAAATTGCTGCTCATTCATTATAAATATTATCTTCTTTTATTAATTTTAACAAAAAGAGAACTGCTGAAATAATTGGAATGGATTGTCAGACTGTCAAATGATTTGAAGGCATGAGAATTTAGAGTTCTTTTATTTTGTTAACTTTTCGTGCTGTAATTGGAAGGAACCTCGTTCAGTGAATTCTTACTATGCTCATGTTAGTTAGTTAGTTAGTTGGACTTATGTTTTCCGCACTTAGCCTCATAATAGGGCCATTGTACGTAGGTAACCAATACCTGTCATTGGTTACCCATACCATCCCAGCTCCGTCCAAAAGTTAAGGAGGCATCTGATGTTATTCAGTGCCTCTCTCATGGTTTGTGGATTCTTAAGGAGCTTTGTCCGTTGGTCGCTCACGCTTTTGCAATGAAAAACCACGTCAGACGGTGTCTCCTCGGCTTCCATACAGCCCCTGCATAGAGGACTGTCAGTAACGCCGATATTGAAAAAGTGCCTGTTTAGAGGGCAGTGACCAGTTATTATGCCAACTATGTAGCGTAGGTTTTTCCTGCTGAGTTTTAACAGTTTGTGCGACAGATTAGCGTCCACGGATGTAAGAACATTCTTGGTTTGTTTGCAATCTGTCTGTTCTGCCCGCGGTTGTTGTTGAGAGCTTGTAGCACAGCGGCACTGTCGGAGATGATGCGTATCGATGCATTACTTATGCCTTTAGACAAGACCGCTGTTGCAGCTCGGGTAATCCCAACACATTCTGCTTGGAAGATGGTGTTGAGTGCACCCAAGCTCGTTGACATGTTGATGTTCAGGTCATGGGAGAATACTCCTGCGCCCGTTCCTGATTCCGTTTTGGAGCCATCGGTGTAGATCCTGACTTCATGGATGCCGGAGCTATCTTTTTCTTCCTCATGAAGCTGGATACGGTATTTTTTGTCAAAGACAAAGGTTTTTGGGATGATATCACATGTCGCCTCTATCATCGGAAGCTCGTTTCCCACCGCCTCCTTGAGCCGTGCATGAGTGATTCTGCCGTCCCGTTTCCAGAGCCCTACTTTCTCAAGTCGTATGGCTGCAGCGGCAGCTTCTTGTTGTATAACAAGATGAAGGGTTCTGAGGTTGAGGATGACTTCTAATGCTTTGTGGGAGTCGTTTTCATACTGCCTGTGCAACTATGCTCATGTTTTTACAGCAAAGTATCACTTGCTGGATTACACTTTTCGCTCGGTGTAACGATCAACCACAGCCTACAACATTCATTTCATCAATCAGTCGGCCATGGTAAGCGTCTAGACGGAGCAATCATGAGGTGCAACGAGACAGAGTACATATGGCCGTTCAGGAGCTGTTCGGGCAGTCATACGTTTGGTAGCGGCGCCATGACTGTCTAGACGTTGTCGATTTTTTTTTTCAAAATTAAACGCGATGACCGACTGTATGAATGAAACGAATGTAAAAGCTGTGAATATAACATTTAAATATGACTTTGGACACAGTAAGAAAAATATAACTTACAATTCTGGTTTGAAGATTGGACTGTGTCAATACATTGGGGGTGGTTCTTGTTTTGCAAGAGGCTACTAGCCGCTTGGCCATGCGCTCGGCTCGCGCGAGGTCCCTGCGCTCACGTTGTGTCAACTTCACGGGATTCATCACTTTCGGTTTAGTCGATGTCTCTTCATCTGAAAAAGAAATTAAAACTACTACTTTATCTCTTATTAAATTAATTGTTTACTTTATAAAAACCTCAAGACTTCCTAACTGTTAACATTTTTTTTTACCCGGCTTCTTCCCAGAAAATTCATAAGTCTTGAGGAGAAACTCTTAGACTGGGAGACAGTGACATAAAATACTGGGTCATTTGTACCAGAATGGCGGTTCTTCAGGGGTCTGAAATGATACAAAAAAATTAATTCCCTTGCGGCGGTTTGGCGGCCATTTGAATTCGTCCTAAAAGTATGGCATGGTGATGTTCGTGATTGGCTACTCGACGATGATTAGCTGTGCAAAAATAAGCTTGGTACAAATGGTTGAATTGTTTTGGTAAAGGAGAACATTGCTACGACGTTAGCGACTAACGCCCACGCGATTGGGCCGCCGGTACCAGAGCTATGACCATCATTTTTCTTTTCGTCATTACGTAGTCAGGCCCCTGAAGAACCGCCATACTGGTACAAATGACCCAATATTTTGTGTCACTGTCTCCCGGTCTATCTCGCAAACCTACCAAAAAAATTAAATTTGTTAAAGAAAAATTATTAAGAAAATTACATTGCTATTGTAGCAGACCAGTTAAGGGACGTTCTATCTGCAGCTTGACTCCGTGTTTTCAAACTTTATTCTCAAATTTCTTGAGTTTGTAGTTTACTACTGTAAATTTCAATGTTATGTTTATTTAAATGTCAAATTAATTTAGTGATTAAAGTTTGCCATTTGTTACTTTTTCTGATTTAAATGTTAATAAAAAAAAACCTGGCCAAGAGCGAGTTGGACTCGCGCACCGAGGGTTCCGTACCTGTCACCATTTACGTAATTTACAAACACAAACAAAAGTGTGGCGCTAAGCGGTCACCCATCCAAGTGGAAGTACTGACCAAGCCCGACGTTGTTTAACTTTGGATATTGTTTCCAACAAACAAATGTGTTACTGTTTCTCTTAATGATAAGCTAGATGGCGCTGTACCGGTAATTTAAAATAGTAATTGCTTGGGCCCGTCTCGCACTTGGCTGGTTTTTATTATTTGTTGTTATACTTTAGTTAGAGTTCATACTATTTTTCACTGCAAGTTTAAGGTTTGTATGTCTTTCTGTTTTTACGATAGAGCATAGCAACGAAAATGTGTTTCTTGTATGGGGTATGTACCCACCTTAAATTTGAACTTCTTTAACTTTTTTTTATTTCTTAGATAATTCCCTATTTTAACACATATTCTGTGAAAAATTCACGCTTCTACCTATTTCGGTCTAAAAGATAGAGCCTTTTAATGGTCAGGCAGATGGACAGACATCGTAGTCTTAGTAATAGGGCTCCGTTGGCACCTTCTGGGTATGGAATCCTAAAAAGGAAATTATGCAAAAAGGGTAAAAAGAACTATTTTGTTTTATCTTAAAAACGTTTGAAATAGAAACACTACCAAATGTGAAATATCAGTCACATAATAAAGCTTTTACAAAAATATAACCCATGTTTAAAATTTTAAGTAATTCAAATTCAAATTCAATTTATTCAGATTAGGCTACAATAATTGAGCACTTATGAATGACACTACGCCATCGGTTCGTAAGTCTACACGGCGGGAGACCTTGTACTGAGAAGAACCGGCAAGAAACTCAGCAAGGGCATTTCTTTTCTCTCTTTCTCTTACAGCGTCCAATTAAAATATTGGAAAATGCCCTCCCTATCATAAAAGGACACTTTCCATTACAAACATAAAAAACATGAAATATAAAGCACAAGCACAACATAAAAAAGTATCTAATATAAACAAAAGACAGTTTATGTATAAATTAGTGGGAAACCACAAAATAAGTAATAGTAGGTACAGAAATCTGACTCATGTCAGCTCCCATACAAAGTGCGTAAACAGAAATCTCAGAATCTACAGAAATGTACCTAAAATCATAGAAGATATTCAGTGCATAAGCTAATTTGTCCCCCATGCGTTTTAGATACTTGTCGGCAACGCGCGAGTGATACCCCTGGGGTTGCAAGCGTCCATAGACTACGGTGACCGCTTACCATTAGGCAGGCCATAAGCTTGTTCGCTATAATAGTGATATTTAAAAAAAATAGGCTATTTAACATTATGCTAACTGAAAATGCAGTTAGAGTGCCAGTGGGACAAGTAATTGTATATAGGTACTGTACATACCATGTCGCAACTCGCTGGCGGATTGATTGCTAAAGAGGTACTGCTGGCCTACATACTCGTTTTCGTTTTTCTTCCAATTGTAGATTTGAAAAAAAAACTCCCTTTTCCTTATAAAAGTGACCTAACCAAAGATAAGTGGAAGTTAAATAATAGTAAGCTTGTATCGCTTTCACTTCCCCTAAATACCTATTAGGTGTCCGACACGTTACAGTACCTAGGAACGACGCGGTGGGTGGTAGTGGTCCAGAACAACTTCTGTCAGCTCAGCCACTTGGTATATAGCTTTCGTTTGTGCTTCAACAGAAGTTGCACTATTTATGCGACTCGTCTGGCTACGTTCGGAAACTAAACATTGAAAACAGGACAGCAAATACACATTTACTGAAAGACAGAAAGAGACAGATCGATACTTTACAATGGTCAGTTAGATTTTGAACCAAAACCAAGCCAAGTTTACCTGTGTCTCCAGAAGCAGTGCTCACGTCCGGATCTTCGCGATGCGTGAACAACTTCCGTTTGGACTTGACGGGCTGTGACGTAGGAACAGGCATTTGACGAGCGCCTCGTGGAGCTGTGTTCACGCGACTAGACACATCTGCGGGGTTGTAACGATATTTCTTTTAAGATAAAGCTTTACAAAGAATAAAATGTAAAAATATTTTAACAATGTATACATGTATGTTTTTTTTTATGGTTTTTATGTATTAAGAGGGTAACCAAAAAGAAAAAGTCAATTTTTTTTATTCAAATTAGGTTTCTACAAACACTTTTGCATCGTCAAAGTTATGAAATACTATTTCTTGATAGTTTTTGTAACACAAGTATTGTATTTACATTAGCAGCGCTACCTCACAATAAGATACCATATGTCATTAAACTATGGAAATAGCTAAAATATACTATTGTTGCAGTTTCGACATCGGTCAATTGTCTTATTTTCTTGATCGCATACACAGCAGAGCTATTTTTTGACTAGGTTATGAATATGAGGATCCCATTGAAGTTTGGAGTCCAGCGTTATGCCAAGAAAGATTGTTGAATCAACAAGTTTTAATTGCTCGCCAGTAATATTAATACATGTCTGGATCTGACTAACATTTAGCAATGTAAATTTAACACATTTGGTTTTTTTCTCATTAAGTAACAAATTATTTAATTCATCATAACATGTGTGTCGTCTCTTAACTTTAAAAAGTAAAGAGGTGTCGTCAGCAAATAGGACCAGTGGCTGAAAACACACCCACATCATAATTTGGTGCACAGCCTCTTTTTACCAACCACTTTAGTCCTGTGCGACAAGTGGTGAGCCTATCGTCACCACATTGCTTGTGATGTAGTGTATCCGGATTTATATATGTCCCATACGTCGTAAATTACCAGCTATATATTATTAAGCGGTAACATAAAAGACCTGGAACATAATAATATACCTTATTGCCAGTTCCTAACGAACTATTCTTATAGTGTAAGCCGGGATTGGGCAGGGCAACTATTTTAATAATAATAATATTTTTGGACACAGCAGCACAGCGCCGTCTGGCCTCAAAGTAAGCAAAGCTTGTGTTATGGATACCAGACAATGGAGACAAATACGTATATATAACCTTTTTTTTGTAAATACGTAATAATAATAATAAAGCCTTTTATTCCCCAAGTTATTTACAGTACATACATTTAAAACAAAAATTTACACTACATTCAATTTTATTGGAGAGTGCAATTTTGGACGAAGGTCTCCTCCAACGCATTCCATTTTTTTCTGTCGGCCGCTTCATAATATCGAATTGCTGTTAACTTAAAGCTATTTAGATACTTGCAGCTCGAAATGTTTACAGCAATCGAAATGTTTAATATTTATATTCAAATAAAAAAAAAAAATTTGTGTGATTTCTGCTGTTGCAAATTAGGTGCTAAAAATCTCACATTAGGGCAGGCTCGTACTTTGTTACTGAGCAGTATGGAAGCTAAACTAGAGTTCATTTATAAAAATGACTTGCAAGCATACGTAGGTAAAAATAGAAATTTCATAAATAATTGGCGTGCCCGAATTGCCATGGGTTCGCCATCTCTGCTCTAGGAGATGGACTTACTACTATCAAGTTTAATATATAGAAAACCTTGTTTGAAAAAACTAATATTTTAGTTTTTTAAATAAGAATATGAAGAAATAATAAAATAGACACTTCGAAAATCTTTATTTAATATCTAGTATAACCTCCCTCTGCAGCTATGACGGCACGTAGTCTATCTCGCATAGATGCAACAAGACGCGTGCATAGATCAGTACCTCTGATATCATCCCATACTTGAGCACTGTGCGATCTAAGAGCTTGAGGGTTTCTTTCATTTTGACAGTCCCAGCGTTGAACCATAAGGCCCCATAAATTTTCAATAGGGTTTAAATCAGCAGACCCAGCGGGCCATTAAATGGGGCGAATGTCACGGTGCAGGTTGAACCACGCCATAGTAGCACGGTCTGTGTGTATCCGTGCATTATCTTAAATGTAAGTAATGTGTGGGAATTCCGTTACAGGATACACTACGCGCACAGTAGGCAGCGTCACTTGTACAAAAGCGACACAAAATTAATGGCCGTAGCCCTATTCTCGAACGACGCCAGTTCTCCGACGCCGTCAAGGCTCATCCACCCCCATAAGTTCACTGTAATGCGACCTGACTCGTTTTGAGGCACAATATGACCTTCATCATACCGAGTTCGATTGTACCGCCATCTTCCGATTTGACTTGATTTAAAAGTTTTTTTTATCGGTAAATATAGTATTCGACCAATCAAAATCGAAATGTCGTCGCGCAAAGTTAAGTCGGGCTGTTTTGTGGTGAGGTTTCAGCTCCACTTTAATAGCATGGTGTCGGTAGTGTAGTCCAACATTGTGCAAAGCTCGTCTGATCGTCCGAGCACTCACACCATATAAAGCAGCAAAATAACTAGTTGGTGTGAAACCATTCTCTTCGTAACGACGAATGATTTCTGTTATTTGCGCGGCGGTTAGTATCGGTCGTCGTCCTGAATTATTTCTATGATCTGTTATTTGCCCTTCTTCGCCGTGACGCCTAATCCAAACCCTTACAGTGAATCGCGATATATTGAGTTCTCGTGATATAGCACTAATACTATGTCCATCTTCGAAGAGAAATATTATTTCAGCCCTTTGCTCCAGGGTTAAACTTGCCATTTTATTTCGTTATGAAAAAATCTTTAGTAAAATTTTACTCTTGTCAAAACGACGTTCAAACAATATTTTTTGATAAATGTAATTTCAACAAATAAAGATATTAGTTCCATTATCAAAGAGTGATCAATAATTCTTGTTGTTTTTCTCGATGCGTCATTTTGCATAATAGCTTTTGAAAGGTAATAAGTAACTTGATATGGCATTTTAGACTTAGTGAAAAAAGTGTGATATAGAATCTTATTTGAAAACTGGTAAACATTTTCTGACCGCGACCGTACATAAATGCACCCAGACTCAAGACAAGCACATAAATCACATAAATGTTTGTCAGTGCGGGATTTGAACCCACACCCTCTACACTACCAACTAAATTGCGAGAGAGTCAGTTTTTAGGCTTATGGGTTAGATTTGTACTATGTGATTAAATCAGAAATTATATCCATAGAATAGCAGAAGCAGCAAAGATAAAGTGGCAGTGAGCTACATGGCTCGAAGAACTGATGGCCGATGAGACCAAAGGTTTGCTTTGTCTTTTTCTAAGGGATGGTCAATTTTGTCCGTTTGGTATGATAATTACTGTATTTTAGTCATTATATGAGAGATGATAGACATCCACTGCTGGACTTAGGCCTGCTCTATAGACTCAATAATTCAACGCATTAGTCAATATTCGTACTTGTGGTTTCCCGCGACGTGTCGCGAGAGGTGTCCGCGGAACGCTCGGTGGAAGTATTCAGGTCGGTGTCGCTGGAGATCCTGAGTCGCGGTGCTTTCTGCTTGTCCTCATCGTTACTGTTGTCCAGCAAGAGATCGACGAGAGGTATGTTCTCCATTTCTGCGCGTTTCTGTACATTGTCAAGTATTCAAACAAAATTCTTACCTTAATAACTATGATACAATGGTTTTATAAAAAGGGGAATTTATTGATAACAGATTTTAATTTTGATTATCTACTTGTGTTGTTCAATTGAGCCTAAATCAGTGTAACATTGTTGTTAAGGTTAGATATATATATATATATATATAAATATATTTCTGTTAAGGCACTGAGGCAGGGCTGTAGCTAGAGTTGAATCGAAGGTAAGGCATAATATTTTATAATAGAAGATGTAGTGACTAAGGTTTGAACAAGAGAAAGAAGAAATTCTTTGAGGCAAAGGTAAATGGGAGGATCGGTTCGAAAAGGCAAGGTCAAGATTAGTCTTAACCGTCGTACGTCTATGAAAGCATTGATGCGTGTAGATACAGCGATATATAGCGTAGATACTAATGTGCCAAAATCGCAAAAAGTGGAAGTCTTTGGTCTCTACCAAACTGTTGAGAAAACACGCGTGATATTATGTGTGTGTGTACACAATATCGTAAACCATTAAAGCTATTCATAAAAGACAGTCAATCATTGGATTAAAACTGGGATTATTTGCTAATCTCTAATAATTTTGCAAGTATTTAAAGTCATCAATATAAATATTCGATTCATCAATTTTTTTTAATACTGGGAACGTAGCAAACGAGCTTACGTATGCCTTATGTTAAGCGGTCACCGTAGCCTAAGGACGCTTGCCAATCGCGCGATGCCGTGTCTTAATAAATATATTTACTTTTTTCTTAAAGAACCCATACTGTAGTCATTAGAGAAAACCTTGGTAGGGAGCTCATTCCACATCCTAAGCGTTCGCGGAAGGAAGTTCCTCTGAAAACGCACTGTGAGTGCGAATTTAAATTTTAAGGTGTGGGAATGAATTCGCTGACGATTGCAAGCGATAGTGGCATCATTTTGAACCATTTCGCACAGCTCATTATACACATACAGAGAATCAAACTATCTTCTAAGGCGTAAGGTTTCGATTCGGCTTGTGAGTTTTCAACTGTCGACAATTCTCCCAGCTCATCGTTAAACCGATTCAAAAGGGCTAAGCTAGTATGCAGGTGCACTCGTCCAGAGATGGCAGCAGTACTCCATAATGTGGGACATTTAGGCAATGTGAGGGGGTAATGGAAGAAACTGCGCAATCGGCCACACGTCGCCGCACACTACAGTTAGTCTTGCTATAACCACGACGAGGTGCAACCCTTATTGAAACGCGGGCACACAAAAAAATTACGATATTGTGTATTTATCGTACATAGTGGGGCAAGCGAAAAGCAATTTGTTAATAGCACCAAAATTATCTTTTGGGCGGTATCTAGATTATACTCACAAGCAGTCTCCGCAAAGTCCTCGGTGAGGGCAGGTCCGAAGCCCTTGCCGCGGCAGGGAAGGCCTGTTCGTTCAGTCTGCGGTTGGAAGCGGCGCATGCCTCCACCCACAACGGGGAAACCAGACGCGACGCAAGCGCGCGGGCCTTGGCGCGAGTGGCTCGACAACCACCTGGACAAGATTACTGGATTTTTTGGTTGCAGTTTTGAAAGTAATGAACAGAGGAAAAGTGAATCAAAAAGTTATGTTTAATTGTTAATTCTTTTATGATAATTTCTATTATATATTCTCAACCCCCCCGAATTTCGTTCGCTATGAACTCGGCAAACGGACGATTGGGACGTGGTGACACGCAATTCACATAAACTAATAACTTCCGATTACACAACTTAAAAGGTAAAGCTAACCCATTTTCATAACTTCTTTAATTGACGATGACTGATATGATGACGATAAATGAAGAGGTTGGAAGATCCTACTAATAAATGTAAAAGTTTGTATGTCTGGATGGATGTTTGTTACTCAATCACGCTTTAACCCCTGGACGGTACTGCAATAGCATATAGGCTACTTTTTATCCCGATAAATTCAAAAGTTTCCGCGGGAATAACTATAACAGAGTTCAACGAACTATAGCTTCACCTATAGCTTGCTATAGCAAACTTCAGTAGTATAATTATAGAGTTAATTAAGGAGGTTCACGCCGATAACCGAATTTAGGGCAGGCGGAGCCGCTGACAAAGTCTATTCTAACATATTAATCAAATTAAGTTAATTTCCAATTGTATAAAAAAACAAACCGAGATCATAGCAAATGGAAGTCTCTGATTACCTCCTACCCGTTCAAGCAACAAGCCTGATATAGTATGTGTGAGAATTTTAAAACTTACCCTCAGACCACACAAGGTGTGTTACCAGTGTGGTCCACGAAGGCACCACAGTAGCTCCAAGAGCTGTAAGCGCCGCGCGTAACGCCAACGCCCGCGACTCTGCCCCTACTTCCACCAGCGCCACCACACCACGTAATACATCACTCATCACAACTCTATTCCTCCTATTGCTATTAGACTGTGAGAGTGGTTTGCAGGGTTTTGTATTGTTTGGGACATCGGTGATGCCTTTTAGTTCGGACCATTCTTCGCGCAATCGAATTCTCTCCACAATAGCTGAGCGCCTCTGAAAAATGAAATTTAAATATTTATTTGCATAATAAAATTCAGGTCCAATTTAGTTTTAGAAAAACAATTTGAAAATAGGACTTTCCTAATAACCTTGAATCTTTTTTATTAAATGCTAACCCTTCAATATTATTTTTATTTCTAAAGCGGTGCGCATTTGACATTCATCAAATGACCAAATTTACGATGCCATAGCATCATAACAGTAGTTTACTCTCAGGGTTTTATTTTCATGGATATAATAGAGTCCATCATCATTCCTTCGAGCTGTCATCAATAACGATCCATCACGCATTACCGTAGCTTCTTCTTTTTTAAATAATACCGTTGCACCATTATCTGTCATTTTTCCAACTGACATCAGATTTGTAGTTAACGTAGGTACATATAACGCATTTGACAGTTGCAAATCTGGTTTGTTTTTTATGTTTAATTGAGCTTGACCTCTACCTTCTACTTAAGCGGTACAGTTCTCGGACGCCAATTTTAATGAAGTGCAGTTTTTATCTTTTTCCAACTTGATAAACCTGTCTTTTTCGAAAGACATATGAGAAGTACAGCCGCTATCCAGACACCATACTTTATCTTTTCTACTAATATTATTTGTATTCATGCATGTTTCTTCTGAGCAATACAAAGATTTTCTGTCATTGGTATTTTATAGTTGTACATCTTTGTTCTACATTTATCTGCTTTGTGCCCTTTCTTTTTACATCTAAAACATTCTATCGAAGAATCCTTTCTAGGATACTTTTTGCTATACACAGCTTCCGGTTCTGTTTCCTTATTCGTCATATTTTTTCTAGCCTGAGCTTCTTCTATTATTTTTATTCTTAAGTTGTGAGTTTCTGATTACTCATCTCGGGATTCTATCGCTATTCAAAAGACTTAGGTAAACTGTAGAGCAGCATTATACTCAGAAGATCTTTGTTAATATCAATGTCCTTTTCTGACAGTTTGTCTACGTTATCCATAAATTTATTGATGTGATCAACCACATTTTCACCCTCCTTCTTTTTTGTTAAATTTAACTCCTTTAGAAGATGCGCTTTCCGTGCAGGTCCTTTGCTTTGATATATATTTTCAATAAAAAAAAATATTTTACTTACATAGAGTCAAATACAATGGCCCATAACCTGTAGTAAATGCTACGCAGCAGAGTCATGAATCGATGGTCTATTTAACTTGCATTGAAGAAAACAATCACATCAACATTAAATTAATATTATATATTTTTCACTAAGACATTTTACAATAACAGTAGTCGCCTAGCAACCTACCATAGAATCAAGTGTACTGATATCCTATATGGAAGTAATATATCTACAACAATTGTGAAGTTTACTTATCAAATGTTTGATAACGTATTAAGTTTTTTTTATTTACGATATGAGCTCTTTGGTATGATCTGTATATATGTCGGCGGCCGATCGTAAAATCCGGCAGATCACGAACTTCCTAGGCAGATCGTAAAGTATGGAAACGAAGGGAACAGAAATCGCACTGTATAAGTCATGTATACTGGTTAGGTTCAGTTTCTCTTTTGTAAACGTAGATGCAGAGCGAGCGAAGCGAGCGGAGCGTTCCAGCCAAGCTTCATATAATAATCTGTTTAGTTATATGATAATTTCTATTCCATACTCTACGATTCGATTTTACGATCGGCCGCCGACATATACAAAAAAAAAGAGTGACTGACTGATTCCATGGCATATCCAAGCGTAGCGAAAAATCCTTGGTCTGTGGGCATATCAACGACAGTCAGAACCATAGAATATTATAAGACTACCCAGTAGAAATGCGATGTAAGCTCGGCGAGCGTGCAACGGTCTTGAGCAGACGCTCAATTCAGTCCGAAACTCGCGAATTTGTCATTTAGTTGCTCGCGGACTACATCGCTGTGTGTAGCTGCGTGGTAGCTGCGCAAAAATATTTAAAATGCCCTCCTGTACAGTAATTACTTGCAGCCAGGTATTAAATATGTCAAAGGGAGGAATATCTTGTCATTAGTGAGTATAAGAATACATAATTATAAGCTTTTACATAATTATAAGGAAAATAACCTTAAAATCAAAATTGTCATTGATAAACAATATCTTAAAGTATCAAAATACAAGCAATACATATATTGCTGTCAATGTTCCTCAGAGTCGCAATAAGGACCGTGTCTAGAAAGCAATGTATAAATGCCGTGAGCAACAGAGTCGTATGATTGATGCGTGGCTTAGTGATGTTCAACGATATTTTATTGCTTTTATCGACATTACTCAGAGTGCCTAGTTCTAGAACTTAATGTTTTATAGCACTGATTTACGTACCTACTGCCAATTTCATACTATTTTGCAATAATTATATTAAATAGGCCTGAAGTTTTGAAATTGCGAATTCACTCTACTGAATATGTGTAAACTTTTATTGCTAGACTTTACTGTATAATAATGTCAAAATTCTAAGTTATAATACTTTTTAATGTCCATAGCGAATTGGATAAAAGTGTTAAAACAGAACCCTTATAATTTTGTCATGTCCGTACGTTCGTATGTTACAGTCTTTGCACCGATCCGGAAAAAATGTAGTTAGGTGTCCTATGTAAACTGGCTTACAGTTTTGTAGTCAACTTGAAAAAAAAACTAACAGTTGTGTGAAGGTTTCGTTGGATAGGACTGCAAATCACATTGGTTGTTCCTGAGTAACTTAAAGCGAGTTATTTGCTTTCAAAATATTGGATATGCGCATTCTCATTTTACAGAACCCCATCTAAATGCGTGTATATATACGTGTAAGCTAGCACGCAATCGAACGCTTTTTTTTAACCGACTATCAAAAACCAAGTTTATCAATTTGACCCGTATGTATGTAATATTGTAAGAATTTCGCTATATTCATATTTTAGCCTACGGAAGCCCACAAACAGAAACAGGTGTGCCAAATTTTATAAGTATATTTATGTATGTTTGTCTACATATATCTCAGAAACTTATAATCGGATTTTAATAATTATTTTTTTGTCAAATAAGATACGGTCTGTTAGTGTGTACAAATCACTAGACTACTTTTAATTCCGGACGATTATAATTTCCCTAAGGAATATCTATACCCGAGTTCCACCTGGACGACCTATAGCTACTGCTGTGGCAAACTTCCTTAAGTACTCTGTTCTGAAGCCATGATTGTAAAATAACTTATTTAGGTACGAGACAGAAAGACAGAGCATGAATGGAATTTCATATCTTAATAAATATTTTTTTACATTGCACATGACATGACCAAGGTGTAAGTTGGTTGAAACGTTGGGAAGCGAAAACAGTATTTATATATACAATCATAAATATTCATCACATAAATTTTTGTTTTGTGTTTAAGTTTATTGGTTCTATAGCTATATAATATAGATCAAAATAATCTTCGTTCGAGACTCCCTAAAGAAAACATTTCATTAATGCCATATCCATGGCTACATCATTAATATAAACAAATATTTTCATAGCAAAGGCAAAAGTTTAACTTTGAGCCAGGACTTGAACTTGCAACCCTTACAGTCTGTGTAAGCGCTCTACCGTTTGAGCTATCAAAGCAGAATTCTTGCCGATGAAACTCCTAACTACATTTTTGAACGTCATAGACACACAATTACTAGGGAACTTATGTTTTGCTCCAAGCAAATAAATCTTACAAATTACCAATATAATAATATAAAATATAAAAACCAATATAAATACATATGCACAGGGATACTCTGTCTTCATTTAACACCTAGTGGCCTAGTTTAGTCATCATCGTAGTTACAACAACTTTGATTAATGTAAAATTTACTAGTTTAAGGCCTCATATATATGACTAGCTGACCCGGCAAATGTTGTTTCTTTTTTTAAAACATCTGCCATTTTAACCTTATAGGGTTGTACTAATTCAGAAACTTTCCCAGGCGTGTGAATAACAACTTTTAACCTCGTTTAACCTTACTGCGCGAGTCCGACTTCCACTTGACCCTGTCCGACTCGCACTTGACCTTTGTTTTCTTTTTCAGAAACCTTTGCAGGCGTGTGCATAACAACTTTTCAAAATTTGATTACCATACCAAATTTATTACAATCGATTTAACCTTATTGCGCGAGTCCAACTCGCACTTGACCCTTTCAGAAAATCCTTTCTTATCGGATGCAAAAGTTATACAAAGAACACACCCTCCAAGTTTCAGGTCCCTACGATCAGTGGTTTAGGCTGTGTCAGTCAGTCATTCGGGATAAAGCACTTTATATGTATAGATTGGTTAATAAGGTTATATTTTATTTTATGTAGTAAAAAAGTAGATTTCATAAAGTTTAATAATAGTTTGACCAAGTATGTGTAGATTATTAATTTTATAGTTAGCAAAAATCTTATCTTTTAACGTCAAATTTATCGATATGGATTTATTGACATAGCCTATCCCTAACACTTTTCAAATTGACCCTGCCTAATTGATCATGACTGGCTCAGACACTCGGCTCTTTCAAAATTGCGAATGTATTGCGGCGACAGCGGTTCCAGTACTATTTGAGTAACATCGCACTTCTAATGACTTATAATGTTCTATGGTCCACCAAGTGGTTTGACCTGACATTAGTCAAAAAAACTGACTTTTACTGACCATTTTCCACCCCATGTAATTTACAAGTAGATATTTAACTGTGTGTTCCATCCTTCCTATTTATCTATCCTTAACATATTTTTAATTTACTGCAAAAAAGAAACTTATTTCCAGTCGCTTTAGTTTTAGTGAATGGGTAACCCCAGGTATTCATAAAAGTAGGCGTAAACTGTATGAATTATATAAAGAAAAAACATATAATAATAGCCAAATATTTAGGGAATATTTAAAAAAATACTCAAAAACCTTTAAAAAGGTCTGTCTTGTTGCAAAAGCAATTCACCACAGACATAAAGTAAAAAATTCAACAAATAAAATAAAAACTACATGGAACATAATAAATAATGAAACTGGTAAAGCTAGGAATTCTTGTCAGGACTTTGAGTTGATTGTAGATGATGCTAGTTTTAAAACAAATTCTGAGGTAGCAGTTGCCTTTGAACAGTATTTTAAGAATATTCCGTTCAAAACAACTGAACATCTAAACTGAAGTCCAATCTTAGCAGAAAAATTATTAAAAACTAGTGTTCCTGAATGTAACGTTCCCTTTGTATTTGAAAACATTAGTCCTACAGATATCATTAATACATTTAAAACATTAGAAATTAAAAACACCACAGACCTTTGGGGACTTTCTGTAAAAACTATAAATTCAATTATTCATGTTATAGCACAACCCTTAGCCATTATTTTTAATAGTTGTGTTGATAGTGGTGTGTTTTCTGATGAGATGAAACTTAGCAAAGTTATACCTCTTTTTAAATCAGGTAGTTCAACAGATCCTAATATTTTTCGGTCTATTTCAATACTACCTATACTCAGTAAAATTTTTGAAAAAATCATACTTTGTCAAATGTTAAGCCATTTCTGTATTAATGAGCTACTTAGTAGTAAACAGTTTGGCTTTATGAAAGGCCGTTCCACAACCGATGCAGGAGTGGTACTATTAAAAAATATATATAACGCCTGGGAGGATTCGCATGACGCCCTTGGAGTGTTTTGTGATTTATCTAAGGCATTTGACTGTGTTCAACATGAAAATCTCATCAGGAAGCTACATCACTATGGTATTAGAGGCAAAGCTCTCGACCTTTGACATCCTATATGAGTAGGAGAGTACAGAAAATAGATGTCAACGGTGAAAGATCTCCGGGATCAGCAGTCACTATGGGAGTCCCTCAGGGCTCAATTTTAGGTCCTTTTCTATTTCTTATTTACATTAATGATCTCCCATATAATGTAAAAAACCATGACATTGTCTTATTTGCTGATGACGCCTCTTTGCTTTTTAAAGTTAAGAAACGACAGACATATTATAATGAATTAAATAATGCCCTTTCTAAAATTGTAAATAGGTTTAACGCTAATAATTTGTTACTTAATGAAAAAAAAACCAAATGTGTTAAATTTACATTACCAAATGTTAGTCAGAGACAGACATGTATTAATATTAATGGCGAGCAATTAGAACTTGTTAATTCAACAGTCTTTCTTGGCATAACGCTGGACTCCAAACTTCAATGGGGTCCTCATATTCATAACCTAGCCAAAAAACTTAGCTCTGCTGTGTATGCAACCAAGAAAATAAGACAATTGACTGATGTCGACACTGCAAAAATAGTATATTTTAGCTATTTCCATAGTTTAATGACATATGGTATCCTATTGTGGGGTAGCGCTGCTGATGTAAATACAATATTTTTGTTACAAAAAAGGGCAATTCGTGCTATTTATAAATTAGGATCTAGGATATCTCTGAGGGATAGGTTTAGGGAAGTAAAAATTTTAACTTTAGTGTCTCAGTACATATATGAAAATCTTTTATATGTACATAAAAATATCAATAGTTTCAGCAAGAAAAGTGACGTTCACAAAGTAAATACTAGAAGTAAAAATAAGCTGTTGGTGCATGATACACGTCTACACAAAATAAGTAACTCTTTTATGGGGCAATGTATACACTTTTACAACAAAGTTCCCAATAAAATTCAAAATCTATCAATAAGTAAATTTAAATCTTTTATCAAGCAGGTACTTTGTAAAAAGGCATACTACAATATTTCAGACTATGTAAATGATAAAAATCCTTGGGACTGATGATGCTCAATTACAGGATGCATAGGTAAACCAAATTAAAATGGAAATAACATAAAATTGTACAACTAAAAATTTTTTATTTAAAACATTAATTGTATTTTAGTTTATTTGTATTATTGATAGTGTTTTTAAAAGAGTAACTATCGAGTTTCTTGCCGGATTCTTCTCGGTAGAAATCAACAACATTGTGAACCGGCGGGAAGGTGGGAGGGTTCAAAAAATAATATTTTATAACTTTGACGATTCAAAAGTGATTGTAAAATCCTTATTTGAATAAACCATTTTGACTTTGACTTTATATAAATTCCACTCATTTATGACTAGCTGGATTTAGTCTCATGTCCAGCAACTTTAAAAAGGATATTATTTGTAGATAATTTAGGTTAAAATCTCAACTTACCAATCCAGCAGCACTTCTGTTGTTTTCTTTTTCCATCTGTCTCAAGGACTTCTAAAAAAAATAATTGTTTATACTATTATTGTATTGGTTTTTTGATTCACACAATAAAAATCTAATACTACAATAATTCTGTTTTATTTGATTATAAGACTTAAATTTAAGTGGAACTTTTGCATGACTCACACTCAATCATGGTAAGCCACTATAAGGTCACTTTCTTGTATAATCTTGTTTTAAGGTCACTTGACGGTTAAATTTCTAAAAGGACCAGCACTAACTTGACAAAGTACAATAATATGCTTTAAAACAGCTAGGGGTAGACTTCGAAATACAGAATGTTAACATAAACTAGGTTTGCTTAGTTTGCTGCATGATTTAGTCAAGGTAAAGAAAAGTAGAGTCAACAAAAAAAATTAAATTGTACTAGTTTATATGTCACAAAACAAAAGAGCCATACAAATGTGGTCATGTATTCTGTCAATTTTTATCATAAAATAGAGGGTCATAATGACTTACTTTGAAATAAATTGCAGACCCCTATATTGGCTCTGATGTAGAAAAACATGTTATTATAGATATTATTATAATATTTTGTGGTCACAGTGCAGTCACAGTACCTCTTTTAAGTACTCTTTACAAAATTGTTTACAGCATGCAACTTCTATGAGAAGTTATTAAATTAGAAATGGCTGAAGAAAAATAAAGTTAGGTTGCATAGAGCAAACCCACAAGGTGTTAGACTGATATTGTGTAAATTAAATTGCACATAATGAGGCACCAGTTTGCCTTAGTAGCATTTATATTTTAAATTAATGAAAAAACAATTCACTCATTTTGGTTGGCAATTCAAATTATACTGCAAATTACAGGGTTGCATAAATGTGACAGTAAAAAACGGTTCTAGCACTATTTTGTTTCATTTGCTTTGGCCAGACAAATTGTTCAAGTGTTCACTTACTCAACTTACTTACTCTGGTTCTATACAATTAGGGTTGCCATCCATCCAGGTTTTCCTGGATTTGACCTAGTTTAGAGGGTGTCCAGGGAGCGTACGGATGAGGTTTCATTTATAGTTTGAGTTCAAAAGTTCTGAAAACTTTAAGAACCTTTTGTTTTGATAACAGAGTAAAAAATCTAAGACTGCAAACAGTTTCTTAAAAATGTTTTGTTTCTTAAGAAGAATTTAGTCTTCTTAAGAAACAAAACATTTTTAAGAAACTGTTTGCAGTCTTAGATTTTTTAAAAAAGACACTTGACATGCCCATGTTCCAAGCTCCAAAATCTGGGGCTTTTACGCTTCTTAATCTAGTTGCCAGATTTCAGAGATAGCAACCCTATACACAATGTCATACTGCTTTATGTAAAGTGCTTACGCATGCATTAAGTATCGAAAGTTCTGCAGATACTATTATTAGATACACAGCTATTTAAATATATTTCATTTTAGTACTGATATATTTTAACATCTTATAAATATAAACTAGCAATCCCGGCGACCGTTGTTCCGCTGCCGTCCCTCTGTAACCTGGTTAAAGTTGGTTTTTACCTAAAGTCCTGAGTCTGGCTCGCACTTAACGGATCGAGATAAAAACTATCCAATCAACCTTTATGTTGCATCAAATAAAGGTAACTCTTTGATTTGAGTTTGATCAGGTTCAAATCGGTTCAGTGGATAGGGAGTCCATCGCGGACAAACAACGTAACACGCAATTTTTACATATAAAGATGAAAGTTTCGTGTATAACGCGCTTACGTACAATATTTTAGGCTATGTTCCAAATCACGCCGTAATTATCGCCCGGTAAAGTTGAAAAATCAACCCGTTCTGGAACGAGTGTTTGACAGTTAATTTTTACACTGACAGTAGTGATTTTCAACCTTTTCTATGGCAGTGTAAAGAATTCAACTTGACAGTTGGAAAATTACTCTACCCCGGGCGTCCCAAAACCACTTTTTTAACTTCTTCGTTGCGATTTGGAACGCATCCTTAGATGTATTGGTAAATAAAAAAGAAAAGTCTTACCATTTGAAATTTGACTCTCAATTTTTTAGCTTATAACATTCGATTTTATTTTAGTTGTTAGATTTGATTTTATTGTACAATAATTTCGGAAAAAAGACAATATGAAACAAATAAACAGACAAGCATAAAGTTTATAAATAAAAACAAACAGTTTTTTTTTGTTTTTAATTTGTTGAGGCTTCATCAGTAGCTCTGGAAGGCTGTTGGAAATTGAATCCATATAGCCCAGCATAAACAAATTATGACGCCAATAATGTCGTTACAAATCATTATTTCGTCGGAGCTTTAAGGCTGCGGTATAGGCGAGAACGCGTAAATACGCCGTTTTTGTGCAAATTTTAACGGAATAAAAAAAATATATGTTCTAAAACTTGCTTTTGCCTAGTGCATTACCTTAGTGAGTGATTTTCGTATTTAATTTTATTGTATTGAAAGTTGGTTAAATAATTAGAATAGCTTATTATCTAGTGCATTGCCTCTAAGTTGTAGCAAAAACTAAAAAAATGTGACTACAAAACGGTAAAACCGTTAAATCCCATACAAACAAAATTAAGTTTCAAGGCGTGATAATGGAATATTTTACTAAGGAAGTATATAACAAATATATCTAATAGTAATGTTTATGACATTGTGTAATGGTCTTTAGTACATTAAAAATTACAGTATTTACCTTTCTGGCCTATATCGTCCTCTTAAATGAAAATTTTCATAATTTTGCTCGCTGTTACTTGCTGACTATTTTCATTTCATCCTCTATACGTCTTCGATGTACAATTCTTCACAGATCTTCGTAAAATCTGCTGAAATTTCTCGTCAAATCCTATTGGACTAAATTTAAAAAATAAGCAAGCAAGAACATGTCTCCATCGTTTAAATCCGCACTTAAAAGTAAAAACAAAGGGCGCGTTCTTTCTAGGATTAAGAGTTCCCACGAATTATACTTTTTACACTTTCGATAACGCTAGTTTTGCCGCCGACACCTGCCGTTCGTTTAGCTTTGAAACGTTACAAACAAAATGTTTGATTACAAAACTCACAAAACGAACGGACGTTACACACACTGCGATAAAATACCACACACTACCATAAACAGTGAATATGTATAGGCAGTTTGACAGATTAACACAAAAACCCCACCTCCAGACATCGGTTTAAAGTTTCATTTTTCGGTGGCAAAAGTGACAAAAATAACAAAAATATCGTAAACGAACGCATGACAATTTGTCACAGATAATACTAAAATTTTGATATTTTTGATACCAATGCTAAACAAACGGATGACATGTGGCAAAAGTAATGAAAATAATGATTCTGCATCCCAGAACGAACGCGCCCAAAGGAAAAAGCAATCAGTGTTGCCACTCTGCAAAATGTTAAGGCGCCAGGTACAAACTAAAATGTAGCCAGATATCAAAAACTTAGACTAGAAAAAACCACTAAATTCCGCTAACTTTTTGCAGATAAATTAAATACAAATAAAGTCGGTTGGTGGTCATTTTAAAATTAACAAATTTAAGTTATTCGGTGCTCTCGAAACGGAGAGAGCCGATTTTACTAAATCTGTCAAATGATCAATACAGGAAACGGAACTATGTTCTGTAATGTAAAGAGCGCCTTTGAATGCCTTCAGCTTCGCGAGAGTTTAGGTTTGAAGACTTTTCGGTTGGCGTGAAATTTATCGTTTGATTTCCGGATATCATTTGCATTTTTTGTTTGTGCTTTTTTGTTTCAGCATGTTCTCTAAAGTCTACTAATTTCAATAGTAATTCTACATTACAAAATGAGCAAAACGCCAGCTCTTAAATTCATCTTGTGATTACCACCCCTTTCTATACTTTTGCGCATAACTTTTTTTGTTGAGTGGGATTTCCATTATTAGATTGAATGCTTAATTTCAGGACTCTTAATTTTAACACACAATTACACTACTAACACAACTCTATTAAGCTATATTTTCATGTATTATTCTCGGAAATGTACACGAACAGAAACAACACATGCCTAATTTCGACGACCGTGTTTGGGGAATCCCTGGTCATAGAGTAAGCTTAGAGAAAACTATATATATCTTTGATTATTAACATGTCTAGATGGATAGTCGGCGCAAAGAAACGTACAAAAAAAGGAGGCCAGTAATGGACTACTTCACTTTACGGTCACGCAGTAAGGTTTACAATAGCGGTGCGAATTAACGCAATTTTTTTTAAAATTTTCAAATTGACAGTTTCTCCGTTTTTATAGAAACCAAAGAGAATATAATATACTAGCAGAAACTTTAAAGGAGACAAGAGCAAAGATAAAAAGGTTACTTTACACCGGTAAATAATTTCATTTGGTTAGTATTTTATTGTTCATTAAATTAACAATTTGATGTCTTGGTCCGTAAGACAACCTCGCGCCAAAGCGGCCAAATTACTTTTGACTTTTCCCATTTACTCTTACTTTTTTAAATCATTACGGTGGTGATTGCGATATTTCATATTGCTTCATAAAAAAATATTTTGAGACAAACCTGATTTTTATTATTTTACCTGACTACTGGGTGGACCACGGTTAACAAACGTGATTAACTATAGTCGTATTTTTAATTAGACGATATCAACTGTCGTTTATTTTGTTGTCAGTTTGAGATGAAGTACTAGCTACTGTCAGTTGGCTTCGTCTAATTAAAAATACGACTATACTAAAGTGTTTGACGCCAAACTTACGAAATCTCCACATAACGAGTAAACGTCTGTCAAAACCTATAAAGAAAAAATGCATTGTGACTTGTCAATGTCACTTGATTTGTAAATAAATAAATTGTGGAAACAAATAAAAAGTGCGCGCAAACAATGCCCAAATTTAATGACAAAAGCCAATACTTCGTAATAGTGTTATCGTGATAGTAAAGCCAGCAGGTAAGGCTGGCAGCAGGAAATGTATGTATGTTTATTTTGCATGCTAAGTACAGTACGAAAAACTTAGTTGCTTAAATCTGTCGCCTGCAGTAGATGCAGGTAGACCACAGTAAGTATGTCCAACAATTTGATGAATGAGTAAAAGTTTAATAAAGGTGTATGTGTACCATCTGTCGAACGACAGAAAAAGGAATAGTTAGAAGCAAGCAAGGTAGGTAATCAGCTGACTGAGTAAGATGTCACACATCTTAATTCATTCATACGCGAGTAAAAAGTATTTAATCTTAGTACAATGACTACAGTAGTATTAAGTCATAGTAAAAATACATAGCAGTAGGTTTTTAATTAGTATAATATATTTTTTATTTAGGTGAATCAGAACCATAAAATTTCATTACTTTTTTTATAAAAATTTTTGAAACTTCCTCTCATTTAAATTTAGGCACTATATTTCCATCCTCAGTATAGTTTAGCAGTGTTTTGCGAAAACGTGTTAAGAATTGTGCAGCGAATAGTCATGAATAGTGAAATATGAAGAAATAAGGAGGACATGACGCGCAATGTTTGAAAAATGCCACTACATCTCCCGCCCTAGCTTGGGACACGAAAACGAGGACGCGCGACTCCGCAATAAAACTTAAATATGGCGCTTCGCCAAACTTTGATTTAAACACAGGACTATATTTACATATTACTCTAGAGAAATGATACGCAATAATGCAAAATCTGGCCTCCTCATCGAAGAAGGAAGGAAGGAAGCTTCTTGAATTATACCAAAAGGAAAAATTCTGTAACTACCCATTTTGTCTGATAGTACTTTTTCTTAAGAACTATGGCCAGTTATGGCATCTATCACACAAGTAGACCAGACAGGTTATACAAAGAATCATCACGAAGCGATTTGATTTGGTTCTGGCACTGATAGTTGTAGTAAAAAGCGTCCACGGAACAAAATTACTGTATCACGCTTGATAGAACTCTCTGAAACTGCACAAAAAGTAGCTGACATTTTGTAGAGAACAGCCATTCTAGTCGGGTGATGTAAGTACCTAATCAATGTCAATGTCGGTAGGGAAGGATAATATTTCTTCGTTTTTGAATGAATATTGTCACCCGTCAGTCACAACCTGCATAAACCCGTTTAAGACCTTATTTATTTGAAGTCGGAAAAAACTAGATTCTCGCGCCAACAACCGTAACAAGTTGGGCTGCTAGCTGTCAGTACCCAACTAGCAAAGTTGTCCTATTTGGTTATACATACAGAGGTTATCTTGTGGTATCTCAAATTTCAAGTAATTGTGTTATAGTATTTTATAAAAACCTTTAGTTGTATTATACTTTAGTCATTGAATTCATTCCAGAAAACGTTTAAACAATCAAATTATATAATCATCTTATAACATTCACAGCGGTGACCTTTAAGGAACCTTTTAATGCAACTCTTTGTCGTTTAAACAAAAAATATATGATTATCGTGGTAATGGTCATAGTTACGACTACTTTCAGACTTTTCGACAGCTCAACGACTCTTACAAGATTAACGTATACATGTCACAATTATTCCTTTTATAAGACTGTAGATAGATTTAACATGATAACATATAAAGGTCATAAATTTTCCTCTTACGTTACGTATTGTCATATACACGTTTCGTATAAGAAGTTTTGACGATACTTATACGACTTTTAAATACGAATATTCAAATTAATAATAATTAAATAACTCATGGTTTTAAAAAGATCATATAAGTTGTTGTTAAAAATATTTTGATTATTTAATGGTTTTATCGATGTCTTTTGTGCTCTTGGGTATTCGCTTCTTTTGTGGTACCTTAAAAATGGCGGACAATAAATGAATTAAAGTCGTATAATGTGACTTACAGTATATATCGTATAATATCGTTCAAAAAAAATTAATAAATAATGTAATATAATAATGTTATTTTACTATAATTAGAAGGGGGCATTCAAAATTTGTGAAGAATTAAATATAAAATCGTCGAGAAACTAATTTCGCAATAGAAATGTAGTAACTAAGAGTTACTAACACCGAATTAAAGTTTTTTAGCAAATAACATTCAGTAACAAACATGGCAGATAAAACAGATTAGTCTGACATAATGATGACAATTTTTAAATATTTTAGTGCACGGCTCACGGTTGGTGGACTGCGCTTTTGATATGAAGCATCCGTGTTAAAGTTATATCAATGATACTTAACAGTTTTTGTTAAGTTACATGACGTGTATTCGATCATTATACATATACACGTTAACATTAATGTTATGCAACCAAAACGGTCCAACCTTAGTTTGCGACTAAAACGTTGTCTCAACTAGGGTGGCCAACTTCTTTTTTCGGCTTTAAGGGTCATAAATTTTAAAAAATACGGGATTTCTCTTTTTCACGCGGGACAAATAAAAATCATTGAGTTTTTAGTCGAAATTTGTTTTATGTGGACTTAAAACTATTTTAAAATTTAATCATAAAAAGAAACGCAGTCAAGAAGTCAAGTCAAGTCAAGTCAAGAAACAAAATCGTAGTTAAACATGGTCATCAATTCGGCTTTTATCAAATTCGGTGTGCATTGATTACGAACGTCAGTCCATTTAAGGGAAAATACTCGTTTGACAAAACAATTTGTGCTACGAATACTGAAAATAAAAGAAATAATCGTGTAAACATTGCTTATCTCAGTTTCCGAAAACTTTTGTATAATTTTCTTTCATCTTCCAACACCATTCATGGATTTGTTGAAGTCGTGGTGGATTTTCGTAAAATACGGCACATTGGCTGTCCCGGCGGGACATAGAAATTTATTCATGAAATACGGGACGTCCCGTGAAATAATTACCCTTACACGACCAAATTTTGTTAATTCTGTATAAAAAATTTGGCTAGTTCGTTTTATGAAATTATCATTAGGCTCTAATAAATCATCAATAAAGTGAACATGTCTTTACACCCACTTCTGTACTTATTGTGTAAACAAAACAAACACTTGATTTAATCATAAATATCCTGAACGCCACGAGAAAAAATAAAAAATAAATAATACCTACCTCCAAATCTGAAAAAGCTTTCTTAATTTTTTGTATTATTTAAGTAAGTAAGTAAGTTAAGTAAGCTGATTAACGGAGGAAATACAAAAAAAGAATACTAAGGATTCCGAAATTAACCAAATTTTGTATCTACTACAAAATAAAAGGGAACATACAAAAAAAGAATACAAAGGATTCCGAAATTAACCAAATTTTGTATCTAGGTAGGTCAAGGACGTTATAGAAAGTAGGTATACGATTTGACAGCCCTGCATTGACTTTATTTTCTCATTTATTTGTTAGGTTCAAGTCGTAGTTTGAACTTCAAACAAGCACTTCAGGGTAAATCCGTGTTTCAAAGGCTCGATAGCTAACCCTAAATAAGGACTGTACACAGGCTGCACCATAGCATCTTCTTTATTTTGTGATAACTGAGAGGCTAAGTACAGGCTGGGCCCCATTTCATCCCTTGGTTCGCCAATTTCTTCTAATTCTTCGAAGTCATCCACTGGTTTAGTTGGCTACAAAAATAAAAAAAAATATAAATTTTTAGTTATTTTGCATGCTGGAGTATTAGCTAATTAAGTCAACAACTGTAATATAAGCAACAGATAAATCAAGACGATGTTCACCTCATTACTCCATTTCATCTCCAAGCCAAATATTGGTTTCTCGTTATAAACCTGATGTAGAGTCTGTAGCTCCTTGACCAGGGGGCGAAGTCTTTCGCGAGGATCGGCACGAAAGCCCAGCACGTAGCCGCCTGATGACTGCCGAACCACGTACACTAGAGCTTCACCAAATTTCGATTCACGAATTGAGATCTAAAAGGTTTAAATAAAAGGGTCAATACCTTTATGTCAGACTAGCTGTGTTTTGGTTTAGAACACCTAAAGGACTGTCTACACTCTACAGAAACTATTTAATATACTTTTGAATTCGGATTCACAGCAATAACATTCGTTGGAGCAACCTACTTATAAATCACATTTAATTTCTATTTGATGTGACGCAGTCTTGAAGATTTTAAAGGAAACTTTGTTTAAATTCAAATTCGTCGGTTTAGTAGATTAGGCTTATTTTAGGATTTCCATTTGTAAATGTGATTTGTCACATTAAAATCATTATTTTGCACTCGCTAAAAATAAGTTTATATTTCAGAAGGTCATACAGACTACAGAGCTATAATGTAATTTTAATCACACTTACTCGTAAACAGTGTCAATACGTGCAAGTAAAACGGGTGCTAAGATCTTAATTACTTCCACGGGCTTTTTCTTTGTTGTCGATGCGCCTATTCTATCAAGTATAGGTGCGCTCTGTTTACTGCTTCAATGCGTTTAATGTCGTAATCCAGCCGAGTTAAATAGACATAAATTCTGTGTGACACACGTACAATTCTGGCTCATTCTCTTTGGTTGGATTATTGACATTAAACGTATAACGTCCTTCAACAAAACGCCACTTATGAATAAGCTGAAAAGCTGCAAAATATGAACTACGCGCCAAGCGAGCAATTACAAGTTTTAACTTTAGCCAAATTTTAATACATAAATTCTCTAAATATCTAGCGCCATCTGGCGGTGGAGTTGTTTTCTCTACTTCTAATTCCGCCATTTCAATTGTGTTTAGGTGAGTTTATTTATTTATTCAACTTATATTTTTATTTATTTACTCGCAAATTTGATGAAAAAACACGGCCGGTACGGCCTTAGGCTTTTAAATAGCCTCTGGTAAGTAATTTTCTCCTTACCACCCTTAATACACAATGATAATAAAAAAATCCTGAAAAAAACGTATCAGGTACGCGTTTAAAGTCGATTTTATACAGAAGATAGGTTGCCAAAACCTATTGCCACTGTTATTTTTAAAACCCTGCAATACTTACGCTTTCAATAGTAATGTACGGCATTGATACGTTAAATGCATCATTGACGTCGGCGTACCAGACCACCCGTACGTTGGTGACAACCATGGTGCCAAGGTTGCCAGAGTCACTTGATAGGTTCCAAATTCCCTGCTCGTTAAGACATATCTGTAAAATAGACAGTTGTTTGATATAATTGCCTTTGTCTTTATATCTTTAAATTGAATTGATGATGATGACCTTTTCCAGAGGTAGTAATCGTAATTGCTTATTGTGTATAATTGCACCTCTCAGTTTCAAATCCCGGTACATTCGAGAAGCACCGTAAGCCCTGAAAAGAAGCAATTGAGAATTTAAGTAGAAGATTTGTTCTATACTAAGCATTTTAATTACACACACCTTTGGACAGGTCACTAAATACATATCTTGTATAGGTGTCAAAGCGCTTGGTTTAAGACAGTTCGATTTAGGTTCACTACTTGGTTATATATAAGTATAGAAAGAAAACAGAAGAAATGGGACACACACGTGGGTTGATTCCGTAAAGTTATTGCTAACAATTCTCGTTGGAAATCCTTTGAAATCAGATACATTACATACTAAATAAAAAATTAGTGTCGGACAACCGTCCGGAATCGTGACAACTTGTGCCTTTCACTTTTTATGTCTGTCTCTCTCGCTCTTAGGCGGGCTAACCATGCCGCGTGCAAGTACAACACTCGCTCTCATTGTGAGCGCATAACGTGAGCGGAGCGTAACGCAGTTTCTTGAAGTGTCACCCGGCAAACCAATTTATAAGACGTTGTCACGTCAATAAAAAATACATTGCGCATTTGAAATTACGTATGAAATTCATCGATTGTCGCGAAACCGCAATTTATATCTTATTTCTATTGAAATTTGTTAGCAACAACTTACGTAATCGGGGCAACGGACTTTGTTTTTTTTAATACCACTGCGGTATGAAACAAGCTTGCGGGCCGCCTGATGGTAAGCGGTCACCGTAGCCTGGTTTAACATCAAAAAAAGTGTTAGATAGGGATGTGTAGGCCCTATGTACCAAAGGCCAGGTAGGTAATCCTTGCATATACAGGAGAAGCGTTTCACTAACAGTTAACAATAACATTTTTAAAGCAGTGAAAAGGAAAGGCATGAGAGCTGACGAAAATAAAACAAAAAATATGGATTTCAAATGGAATAAATATTGTTACAGCATGGAACTTTATCATTGAGAGAGTTTATATACGGGGATATCTATTCACAAGAGGTGGGGAATGTAAGTGCATAATTATAAAAAGAGTAAATACGAGAAATCGGGTAAACTGGGCGTGGAATACCTTTGTGACCAGAGAGAAAAAGACCAGAAGAAGCATGTGTGGCTGATTATATCATGTTGGTTCCAAGACTGACTTCTTTTTGATAGTAAATGTCCGGTATGGCACAAGAAGCATGAAAAAAAGCTGTTGATAAGTTATGATTTTAGCCATATTATATTTGATAATAGATACGCTGCTACTAACTTTAGGGGAGGTGGAGGTTTTAGCATCAGAAGCCCTCTCCCTCTTGAGGACCCACCGTTGGGAGGTTGAATGAAAAAAGATGCACAATACGAATTTATGACATAGAAATAAAAGCAAATGGAATGGTCGGTAGGGGCAGACCGTCAAATGTATCTCGATCAAATTGAAAGAAGTGTGCCAGAATTGTAACAAGTATGTATGATACATTCAAGTAAGTAGCAAAAAAACTACAGTGAATAAAAAATCTCCTTTATTGCTTTATACTATTATACATACTTGTGGATGCCAACGACTATAGTGTAGTGTCGGATACAGTTGGGCGATTGATTGGTGAATATGAACTCGTATCTGTTGGTCTTAAAAGCGGCCAGTACATAGAGAGCTTGAGTGGTGCCTCGTAGACCCGAGTTCACCACCTTTGTACTGGTTGATATGATGCAGTTTAAACCAATCGCTGAAAGTGCATTAGTCCTGTTATACAAAGGTATAATACTTATTGAGTTCTTCTTTGCAACTTCAGTATTACCTATAAAGAAATACTTTTGCTTTTTTGTTATTAAAAATTCAATGGATAAACTTGATTACAGAAAAATCAGGATTTGGTGCACCAGAGTATTTTAGTTGTACCACATTTTGCTATACCACTAAGGTGCAAACAAGCTTGCGGTCCGCCTGATGGTAAGCGGTTACCGCAGCCTATTGACGCTTGCAACAACTAGAGCATCACTCGCGCGTTGTCGACCACGGCCGTAGCTAAGGAGGGGCATTGTGGGGCAATGCCCTACCTTAAAAATACGGTAAACTAAGGTATAATATATGTAAATTGTTTTCCCGAACTATAAATTAATACCATTTTGCGCTTGTTTCCCCGCAATCCCACACAATTACTACCTTAATTACTCACGCTCACAAACAGGTAAAATAATCAACGATAGAAAAATTACTTGCGCCCTACATGAAACCACCGCTGCCCTACCTTAGATTCAACTCTAGCTACAGCCCTGTGGTCGACCCTTCAAAAATCTAATAACTTCTTTCTTGAAGGACCCCATACTGTAGTCCTTAGAGAAGAAAACTTCGCAGGCTCATTCCACAAACTAAGCGTTCGCGGTAGTATGATAAAATAAGTAAGAAACATTTTTTTTGGAAATATAAGGTGAACTGGTAATTCTAACATTTTTCCCACGACTTCGTCCGCGTTATATTCAGCATTACGCATATTTATAAAGCAAGGAAGTTTGCCATAGCAAGCTATAGGTATAGTTATTTCAATTGAAATTCGGTTATTGTCATTCCTGCGGGAATAATGAAATTTTGTAAAACAAGTGTATAAGTGTAAGAATACTGTAAAAAATGCACCTGTATTTGTTGTCGCAGACTTTACCGTCACAATCGAACTAGTAGTTTTAGTATTTTAATTTTGCTCATATTTTTTGTACTTTTCAATAATTTAAATTCGTTATTAAAATAAAACTAATTTAAAAAACAATACACTAACACAAGTTTATTCTCGGGGACGACAAAGAGTGCCAGATTATCCTTAAATTAGTGACCACCATCCTGCCTTTAGTCCCGCTGTTCCCTTTGGTATCTTCTATCGGCTCTATTCTGTCAAATATCTTTTCTCCGGCCCGTAGTCTGAGATATCTGTAAAGTAACAAACCAGAAGCGGCGGGCATAAGCAAGTCTAAAATAAACAAATGGGAATTAAAGGGCTAAAATACGCTGACTAACGCTATCATTAAATGTTTCATGACGGTTGTACCTACGTGTTTAATTTCTTCTTAGTATAATACGATTACTAAAGTCAAAGATGTCTTATACGTCACTAAAGAACTTACTTATTAAAGTACTTATACGTCACTAAAGTACTTACTTATTAAAGTACTTATACGTCACTAAAGTACTTACTTATTAAAGTACTTATACGTCACTAAAGTACTTACTTATTAAAGTACTTATACGTCACTAAAGTACTTACTTATTAAAGTACTTATACGTCACTAAAGTACTTACTTATTAAAGTACTTATACGTCACTAAAGTACTTACTTATTAAAGTACTTATACGTCACTAAAGTACTTACTTATTAAAGTACTTACAAACAAAGTATTTTAGAAAAGTTTTTTCCAGGATTTTCATTTTTGCTTAAGGTGGCCAGTTTTAGCATATCTTAAAAAAATAGCGAACCAGTGTAACGTTTCTAACACACAAAACTTTCCCTTAAATAGGTACTTAAGAGCCAGTACTACAACAAGGATGACGCGATATGTAACTAAGCGTGCTTCAGTAGTGCAGCTACATTTCAATGCCCTGAAATTTTCATTGAAATACATGAAATAAATTAATAGTTTATAATACAATACTTTAATCAAAAAGTGCTTATTCTCAGTGCTTATTTTAAGCACTATCACTTTGGAGCTTTCTTTGCCAACACTTTTAAAAAAACAGTGAAAAGGGGTCAGTTTAGGATTTTTTTCTATGGAAAAATAGTTTATTAATTGTGTTTTCACGTTTCTCAGGGTTTGAACCATAAACCGAAAAACACAGTGGTTAGGACTCAGCGGATTCAGGGAAAAATTCGCTACAAAAAAAAAAAAAATTAGGTAGCATATAGCATACTCTTAAATCAAACTTTTAAATTTTTAAATTAGTTTCTTAAACTTAAAATTAAAAACCGTTTGAATGTGTGAGACAAGATTGAGTTAGGTTTTGTCTAATAAGAATTATGGCGGATGTCTTATAAAATTATAAACCGATTTAACTAATTTTCAAATAATCCTAAAAGTAAAGATCAAGAAAAAATAACAAATTCCTATAGGCACCTATAGTATTAAAAAAAACATCTTACGTAAAAGGCAAATCGAACAGCACCTCCCGATCTTCCCACAGGGTTCCTGATTTTGATTTTGATTTTTTAGACATTGTTTCTTGAAAACAAGTTAAACAATGTGTATTGTTTTTAGTTTTTGTTGACGTTTCCTGTTGCCATAGTAACGATAAGACTACCGAATTCACTCGGATTTGGTTCTAAACATTGTTCAAAATGGATTAAGCTCAAATGACATCGTAAGATTTGTACT
Organism: Apoda limacodes; assembly: GCA_946406115.1. NCBI lineage: Eukaryota > Metazoa > Arthropoda > Insecta > Lepidoptera > Limacodidae > Apoda > Apoda limacodes. The sequence continues at coordinate 20,851,097 of OX291560.1, read as the reverse complement.
CGTTGTTTTGACGAGCCATTATGTATCTGATTATGGTTCAGTATCTGATACCCTTTTGCCACACTATATGCTCCTCGCGCTGCCGGGATATTACACTCTCACACTGCTCTACTCGCGCAATTAATCGCGCGTGACGCTCCGTACTCCTTTGACTCGCGCTGGAGCACTGGGCATGACGAGAAACATGACGTGCAGTATAGACAGTGCAGGGGCATTCGATTTTTTATTGTATTATATTAGAACTAGTATTTTATCTGTGACATAACGTACGTCATGATCAGGACAAGGTTTGTATGAAATTTTTTTTTTTTTTAAATCTATACAGTAAAAATTCGCCTGGGCGACGCGAACAGCAAGTCAATGATAGAAAGAACACCAGCAGCAACAGTTTGAATATAATTTCACGCCAGATGTCGCCAGAAACTCAACTCCAATTTCCGGGTTCAAACATTGTCTTATTAAAAAAGTTCAACAGGTAGTTATTCTCAAACTTTATATCTCGAGAGAGATATATATATATTTACGTACAGTCTGTATAAATGTTAAGCACCGTAAGAATCTTGTAATTTTAACGACTTTAAAAAAGGAGGAGATTATATGTTGGACTGTATATTTTTTTTTACGGAAATTGTGTGATGTTTTACCACGTTGGGTCATCGTTTTACTACGTTGGGATTAAGAGAAAGCGAGAGAGAGAGAGAACTAAATTTTAAAAGAGTTACTTGGTTTCTTGACACCAGAGACACGTCAATCTCTTTTGTAAATACTAATTTACTATCCAGGCTAATAATTTCTTCAAAGTAGATACGAAATTATTGCTGTGAGCGGTGCAAATACGATAGTTCGTTGTCAAACTACGTGTTTGTGCCGTTTGCAGTACAAACTCTTAGGCCATGGGGTCCATTTGTATGTATTTTTTTAAGGAAATAGCACCCAAAATTATTATGTCTGCAGGTGACAAGGGGGCTGGCTATTTTCTTATTCAGATAATCAGTATTTCAATTCAGAGAGGAAATGCAGCTAACATTCATGGCACCTTACCTTGACCTTGCGGGCAACAAATTTACTAATAATTTGATAAATATTAATTTTTATAATAGTTTTAATTTAGTTTTTAATTATGCTGGTTAGTTTTTAGATTTATTTGTATGATTTAGATTAGATTAGATTTTTATTATTTTAGTCTAAATCTATGTTATTACTGTAATTCATTTGTCATCTTTCTTATTAAAAATCGGCCAAGTGCGAGTCGGACTCACGCACGAAGGGTTCCGTGCCATTATCTACAAAAACGAGCAAAAAAATCACGTTTATTGTATGGGAGCCCCGTTAAATATTTATTTTTTAGTATTTGTTGTTATAGCGGCAACAGAAATACATTTTCTGTGAAAATTTCAACTGTCTAACTATAGCGGTTCATGAGATACAGCCTGGTGACAGACGGACGGACGGTCGGACTGACGGACAGCGAAGACTTAGTAATAGGGTTCCTAATTAGCTTTCAGGTACGGAACCCTAAAAAGTAAATAAATTATTATTGATGAGAATAAGAATCAATAATAATATAATTAGCAGTATAATTAATTCATAGACTTCGAGTTTTGTTATCTGTCCTATGGACTGCGCAATAGCATTATACCTACAATTGACCATCCTTTTGAAAGGGACAAAGCGAACCTGCAGTCTCTTTTTCTTTTTCTATTAACGTTTTCTATTTTTTTCACAACTGGCTAGGAAATGGGCTCCCCAGTCCTCTATGTCTATCGATTGATCATACTCTTACGCTAAAGATGTTTAAATCCTATGTCAAATCCGTTTTAAGCAAATCGAATTTTCATCGTTACTTAAAAGAACATGGCGTCTACAAAGTCACTCCCTACCAACTGGTAATGATATCACAGCCGCTGTCACTTTGAGAATCACTGGTTAAGAGCTTGGGGCGATGTTTGGGTAATGTCTTCAAACTGTGAGATTAATTGCATTTGTCTTCTTTTGATGTTGAGATTTAGAAAATAATTCAAAGGGATTATTTCAATAAAATTTGTGGTGTTTGGAGATTTGACTCGCAGATGCAATGCAATCTAGTTACTTTGAATTTCGAATATATAGTAGGTATTATTACCTCGCGGGGAAAGCCGCCGGTAAAAGCTAGATTTTAATTGAGAATATGCCAGACTTTTCAAGAATGTTTTGTCTCGTCGTATGTCCAAAGTCAGTTTGACCAACTGTTTGATATGGGATTGTGCTTTGTGCTGCAATTTTGCATGCACTTTTAGTTAATATAACAATTCAATACAAACAACATTGTCTGTCGGTCTGTGTCAAACTTTTAAATCATGTCAACACTTACCTACAGGAATCGAATAAGTCTTGTAAGCGGAAAGTTTTATTATTAATTCGTTAAACTAACAATAATATACGTGATCATCATTATATCAGTTTATTTTGAACTTCTGCTGGACATAAGTCTCCTTAATGGTTCCCAGCCACCAGCGGCCACCCTTTTAAGGTTGTCCGACCGACGGGGTGGAGGCTTTGCCTTCCGGTACGTGGTCTCCACCTGATACATTTGCTACATCGACCATCGGTCCAACAGATATGAACAACCTACTGCCACTTTAGCTTGCTGACTGTGCGAGCTATGTAGGTAAGTATTTAGAATTATTGGTTCAGTCCATAAAAAAACAAGGATTATACAAGTAATTCTAGGTTAAATTGTAATCTTCAACTTTAATATAATGGCTTAGAATAATTTCAGACTAAAAATGTAACGCTTCAAAACATGGATGTTAACCGAACGATCGAATAATTTGAATAACTATCTCTCTAATTCTAAACTCATTAATATTCAAAAGTTTAAAACAGACAATAAAAATTGCAACACTGTCACTTATACTACCAAAAACCTCTAAAGCAACTCGTTTGCACGTTAGGTAAGTTGGTATTTTATTTACAAAAATGTTATGGCACGTAACTTTAACAGTTTTGGTGGGCATGGCATTAGCTGAAAACAAAAACATATCAGGAATATGGTTACCAGTGATGGCCTTTGATGATTCTAACTTGCCAAAAATATGTCAGAACATAACAATAAACGTTGACAGCAAGATACTACCATGTACATGTGGAAATGAAACTAAATCGCTTAATTCTGTGATGTTGGCTCTGGAAGGACAAGAGGCAGGTGCTCCATGGTTTCCAGCGATGATAATTGATAACCTGGATGAAATCAAGCCAGTAATAAAAGACAACTGTGTTTGCGAAGGTTACGAAAATATGGGTCATTTGGTGCTTCAGTATTTAAATGATAACTATTTAATTGAATATGAAATGGAAAATAATGACACTGCAAAGATTTTGCTTGCGAAAAACAGGCCTACGAAGTCTGAACTGAATAACTTGAAAAACGGAAGGGAAGATTTGAAGAATCAGAAATCTGAATTAATCTGTACTGAGCTTAAAGATTAATTTGAATAATTATTCATCGGGTTTCTTTTTAAATAAATAAATAATAGTAATTTGTTAAAGAAAATGATTGCAACTAATATATACAACTGTTTATATAACTGGCAAAGAAGTTGTTACTTCTTTGGGTAACTTTTTTGGTATGTATATTAGTTCCGTTTATTGTATTTAGTGCTATAAAAAATTGAAAATCACTGTTGTTTAAAATTTTAGCCCTCTTGTAAATTTTTGAAATTTGGATTATTAATGGGTCAAGTGCGAGTCGATATTTAATTTCCAAATACAAAAAACAACAAAAATGTGCCTCTAGACGGTTCCATTGAATGACAGACAACGCTGGGTGGGAATTTAAGCACACGGAATTATCTATACCCGCTAAAAGACGGCCTTGCATAATCCCGGATCCAATCCGTCGCTCAAACAAACATTTAAATTGCCTGTAAGAATCCGAATCATTCTCTTGTTTCACTAAGTTAAAGTTTATAAAATTAATAATTAAACTGACGATTCAAAAGTGCTGTTCAAAAGTCTACTTGAATAAAAAAAATGTGTTTGAGTTTAAAAGCAGAGAGTCGGTTGCTACTATAAATGTAAGAGAAAAGAAATGGTAAGCAAACGAACCAGCGATATGCTATAACCAACCCGTCTTAAGGTTTACGCATACTTAATACTTGACCAGCACCGTATCCTAAACTCGAGTGATTTAGCATTGTTTTGATGAAACACCACAATGCAACGCACCCTTATCTGCACTGGATCTGCATCATCTAGCCTCAATGCGAGCAGACGGCTGCTGGACGGTAAGGTGATGAGACAAGGCACCAGACCAGTCCCGCCCCAACTCGAACAATGTATACTTATCAGCACCGGATCGGCGATATTGGCATCACCTCACCTCGGAATAAGCAAGTAAACGACACGTTGACCAGGGTGGATGGTTGGTGAATGGCTAGGTGATGAGCCGTGGCAGTGCGACGATGTTGATAAAGTTTCGAGGCGCTTACCTTTATACAGTTTCAAAATCCCGCTATTGTATGTAAATCGCGAGTAAGCAAATTGCACCGACACGGATAAAACCGAACCCATTTATTGAACACCCTGTGTAAGCCTGTGCAGTGCAGGTGGTACAAATGCAGCCAGTTACGTTCCACAGTAATGAGGCCGTTGAGTACAGACGCTGGAACAATTGGATTTAAAAAACTTTTAGATTTTTTTTGTTATTATGAGTAGTTTACTTTAATATTCAAATGGTAAACATTTAGCAATTAGTCAGACAGATATTTTGAATTTTGTTATGTTACTATTAATTATTATCAAAGTAATTTTTTGAATCTGAACACTAATAAATAACTCGTGATTATTGCATATAGATGATTATTATTATGCCCGTGTGCGTAAATTTACCTTAGTTGGTTTACTTAGTTAGACCATTTAGGTTGTGGAACAAGCTCCTTGCAAAGGCTTTCTCTATGGACTACAGGTATCAGGTTTTTCAAGAAAGAAGTTATTACATTTTTGAAGGGTCGGTAACGTGATGAGTGATGCCCTAGGTGTTGCAATCGTCCATAGGCTGTGCTGACCGCTTATTATCAGGCGGACCGTAAACTTGATTTGATATATTATAGTGTTTCTTTGAATTGCTACTACAGCAACAAAGGAACATCCAAATTTTACTTACCGCCCATCTGTAATTGGCGATAATTTTATTTCTTACAGTTTTTATTCTCGTCCTGCCTGCCCGAAAATGGGGCTATAATCTAATGAAGAAGGATGAGATCTTGCTCTAACTAGTGTAGTACCTATATGAATAGATTGATATTGTTAGTTAGCCAATTAGCCGTTATTTATTGAGTTTTTAGACCGTTAGCTTGTTACGTATTATGAACGTAGTATGGGCAAAAAGATTTAATTAATAATTTTGCCAATAAAAATTTCAGCTCAACTATATGTACCATTATAAAAATAAACCAAAAATTGACAAAAAATAGAGGTACGAGTAAATTTGTAATTTTTTTGTATCAAGAAAACTTAATTGCATATGGTATGTTTATATCAGTCCTTGGAATTATAATGAAGTATCTATATGTTCGTCTTCATTATCTTGACTTGATTTACTTACTGAAAGTTCTATGCTACTATGGGCAATTTACCTATGTACCCCCCTTAATGTAAACAGTCATTTAGAAAATTGGCACAATATGTCAAGTTACTTAAATCATATTTATTTTGAGAATATTTGGTACAAGAAAGCTGACAGGTTCGCAAATGCTGTGCTTGTCTAAACGGTCCTTCGCGTGTACCCACAGTGATTCCGAAGCGGTTTGTGGTTTATTTACTTCACATCGGATAAGCGCTGTGATACGTTCGCTGCACTACGGACTCATGGCGGCACACAGCTGTTTACTTTACTTCCTCTAAAGCGATAAGCTGCAACGTATACCGAAATGAACACTACAATTTTGTTACCTTATTCCAATGGAGTTCCTAAGTTGTTAGTATTCACGGAATAAAAATAATAACACACTTTAATTTCCTTTTAATGCCTATGCCTTTCTACGTCCCCACAAGACACGGACACAGATCTCTCCTTCGAGAAAGAAGACATAGGCCATAGTCCACCGCGCTGGCAGACTTTGTCAAATTATATTGACTTGGTTTAAGGACTGCTATCATAATGTAACAACAGCCGGCGCGAAGCACGGAGGAACTCAGAGAATAGTGTAACTAGAGCAGTCACCCATCCAGAGAGTGATACAAAATTAGGGTGGCTAAGCTCGCGCTTAATAAGTTTGTCGGCGTAGGGTTCCTATGGCAAGTCTTTAAATATATAGAAAGTATTCTTGGACTATAGCCAGCTACAGTTTGTCCACGTGGAATTTGGTTATAGTTATTCCTTTGGGAACTTTCGAATTTTCCGGGATAAGTAGGTACCTTATGAGGTTAGTAATAATAGGTTTTGTAGATAATGTTTATGTATGTTTTAAATTCAGCCAAACCTTTTTGATTCATAAATTCTCTAGATATATTATTACTATTCCCGCTATTTGACTGTGTTTTGATGAGTTTTTTTATTTATTCATCTTACATTATTTTTAATTCGCAATGTGATAAAAAAATTGTATGTGACACGGGTGGTACAGAAATTCCATTTCGAGTCATCCAGGCTTATAAATAGCCTCTCGTTCGTAATTTTCTCCTTACCACCCTTAATAAACAATTAGTAATGTGTAAGCGTTGCCTTAGTGATTTATTTCTAATAAAAAAAATGAAATCTTGGACCGTAAGTAGATGCTCTCACGAGATTTATGCCCTTAGTCTTCGTACATTAGTAAGTTACATAACTAGTAACGAAAAACGAAAATTTATTCGTCATACATAACCGGGAAGTTAACGAAGAATTATTTTTCGATAAACAACGAAAATATAAATTTCTAGGTTACCTCTGTTTGCTAAAACAACTGCAAAGAATTTGTATTTCAAGTAAGACAGTAGCTCCGCGGACCGGCTGAATGACTGAAGTTTCATGGCGCGTGGCTTCACGAATTGATTTACATCCGCTCCGCCGTAGGGCAGCACTTGAATACTAATGCGGCCGTTAACGGTATGGCCATGGAATATGCGATATGATAATTAATACCTCTACAACTATCAAAAGTTTCTTATTCCTATGAAGCAAATAGAGTAGACCTTCTACTGACAATACGCGTCGTAGAACCTTCCACTTCCCAACACACACACACACACCCACGAGTCCTTTTGCAAGCATGCGTGTGTTAGTGTGGCTTTTAGTAGGAATATTATATGCCCTAAAATGCGGTAGATTTGATTGTGTTACAAGTAATAAGGGCAAAGGAATTAAAAATATCTTCACCACAGATAAAACACGGTTTCGCCATAAAGAGACCGAAAAAACAAGACGTCTTACTTCTTAGAAATTGATTAATTAATATAATGGAATCATTCTTCTCTGACAATCAACCTCATCATCATCATCAACATCATATCAGCTGCTCGCAGGCTTGACCTTCACTTATTCCTTTCCTTTGATTTTCAAAACGACATGTTTGGAACCCTTCTATCACATGATTTTAAGCAACTCCTTACTGTATTCTCTATGACTCTAGTTGCATTCTTATTGGTCACTTTAGTTTTTCTGCATTTCTGTTTTGTTATTTATTACCGTAAAATTTTGTTTAACATTACTCTTCACAATAGAAGTATCTATTTTACAAATTGTTTTTCTGTACCAATTACGAGATACTGAGACATGACGTAAATCTATGTATTATATTTTAAAGGGTCGGCAACGCGTATGTCATGCCTCTGGTGTTGCAAGCTTTCATAGGCTAGAAGACCTCTTAACATCAAGGGGGCTATTAGCTTGTTTGCCACCTTGCTAATATACATAAAAAGGTCGGTATTTGTGAAAGCTTTGGATACGGAGTAAGCGTATGCCTTTTTTAAATAAAATACTAATGTGAAATTGCTGACATCTGGTGATATGTAGATCAGCTTCCGATCTTGGGTAGCTCCACCTAACTGAGCACTATAATATAGTATTCCTGGGGTGACCCTTGGAGTTACGAGCCCTGGCCTGATGTCAAACCTTCTGACCAAGCTTTGCTCCAGAAATAAAATATTATATATCTTTACAATAGGTCTGTTTTCGTGGCCCTACTTCGAACTAATTTACAGCATCGGTTTGTGTAAAACTATTATCTACCGTAAATCGTCAGATGGCGTGACCTGGGACTCGTGACTGGAGCCTGTCGACAGTTCTATTTTACTTCTGGTAGCCTTTATTTCACCACAAAAACGATCATGTCTGTCTATAAATAACAAATGGACTAGAAGAAATATGGTTGCAATGATTATTTGATTTTATACCTAAAAAAGGGGCTCGTATGAGGCCTCGTAACATTTGTCCATGGGAAACGATATGCGGAGTTACATTGAGCGTGGTTAGACCTTTCACCACTCCTGCTTTCTATCTTCATTACTACACTCACCATAAAATTATCTTCTACCTACTATCTCTATGTTCACCATTTTGAATGTGCAGTTAATAAAATAAATAAAGATATGGCCAGCATCTGTGAATGGGCACACCCTCATAGCCTTATGGTCAATTCTAAAACTTTACTGAGTGGCTTCAGGACGTGTCTTGTCACCCAGTTATGTAAGATAGCACTCTCATTGAATACAACGAGGTCCTGGGTCTACTAATTGATCATAACCTAGCTTGGACATTTCATTTTAATGAAGTAAGCCGAAAATTTTACGCTGCATTTTACTCTCTAAAACGTCTTCAAAACTTCCTACCTATTCAAACTAATATAGTAGATCCTTCCAAACCGGTGGTAATTTTTTAATATTAATAAAACAGACGATTTAAATTAGTTTTTTTACGATTTGCGCAAGTATCACATATTCAGTTTTTGAAATGAATTAAAGTGATTCCCAATCCGATTTCGCCGAAACACTCGCGTGCTTACGTTCGTGTTTTGGTGAGTTGATTTATTTATTCACCTTATATTTTTATTTAGTTACTTGTAATTGTGATAAAAAACATTGTGTGTAACACGGGCCGTACAAATATTACAAACTCATTATTAATTTTCTCCTCTCTTTATTAAGGGTTTATTACAAAATTTACTATAGTGCTTTTCTTTACATTTGAGACAAGGGGCTGATAATTGAAAATAATTCGGATTCTAGTCATACGACATTCGGATTTAAATCAACTCATATACGTACCTATAACTTACATCTGATTTTTTATGGCAATAACAGTTTTGTTGGTTTATTTATATGTACATAAAGTACAAAGGTACATTAACAGTTTCTGAAATTTGTCACTTATCTTGTTCAAATCACAATATATTTCTCTTGTTTGGGTTTCATAACCAAAGGGTGCTAATAGGGCTACATATAACTAAGCCTCCGCTGTCTGTCTGTCTCTCCGGTTTTTAAATAGCTCTAGTTTTTAGACAGAAGTAGGTAGAAGCTAAGTCAGACCAGGATAGTATAATTATAGCGGATTTCCTAACAAATAATAAAAAAAAACAAAGTAAACATTTAAGGCGGTCTCCCTACAAAAAACATTATCGTGAAAAAGGTAATAAATAGGTATATTAATTCAAGCGAATAATAAAAACAGGTCAAGCTCGAGTCGAGTTAATGCATTTTGTTGTAGTTTAGAATCCTCCTCGATGATTTAGATTATAAAAAAATAATTGTGTTTTTTTATCATTTACTTTTTATTAAAATAAAGTTTTTATAACATTAGTAGCACTTTAAATTCTCGCCGCGTAACTTCGCGAGTCTGAAATGTACTTCTTTTAATTAAAACGATGTTTGAACATGGAATAAGAGCAGATGCCGCTAGCGCCAGCTGGTGGCCGCAACTTAAATCAAATTCATCTTTGAAAAAGTTTATATTAGCGAACTGAGGGCTAACATTAATGAACAAGAGTTTGGGAATATCTTATTAATATTAACGGAAGTTACAAATATTATGTTACTAAAATAAACTACTGTGTTATATCTGAGGGCTTAGCATGTGATCCTGTAACTATATGGCGTCCGAAAATAAACATAGGTGCAAACGATTTATACTTAAAACATTACACTCTTTTTATAAAAAGGGATCATCAAAGGTTTTTGCGCTGCCAATTTGCTATGGTAATATATATATATATATATATATGTCGCAGTAAGATGGTTAAAGCCGTGATATAGCTATATCCCTAGGGATATAGCCACTTTCATATTACTATAAACCGTGTTATAGTAATATGAAAGTGGCTCATAACTGTCTAACTAGGAATATAACTATGATACGAGCACGATTAAGTAATATAACTATCTTACTAGACTAATCCAGTAAAATAATCGTACAAGCGGGGTGCAAAGTGCATGCGGCATTTGTTCATGTCCAGCGGCGGTCACGACGATACCGTTTTCGTGTGTAATTTTTAGATTTTCGCTTCGTTTCACTGAAAATCTGTTATATATTGATTTCATAAGTACCAGTACTCATCAGAAGACATCCCATTGCACAAGCGGTGGAATGCACACAGTGAGGCAAAGCCTCTCCTCAAACTTAAGGGTTTGATACGGCTAGTAGTTAGGATCATCGACGATTCTCTTAGCCGGTCGTTGAACAGAATCAAAAGGGCCAAGCTAGTACAGGGTGCACCCGCCCAGCGATGGCATCAGTATTCCATATGGGGCAGGGCTTGCGACTTATAAAGCAGCTCACAATATCGACAAGACCTTGTCTCCAAGGGGAACGAAGGCGGCGACAGCAGATATACTCCGAACGAATATAAATACACTGGCACGACTAACAAAATTGTGCTCGAGTTTGTAGCCGGGAAGTACCTACGTTGTATGATGTATCGGCCGGGCAGGATATCTGCGTCTCCGTAAGACTACGAAAGAATGGTCAGCTGCGCATTCTCCAGGTGGTGGTGGACTGCGTTAAGGTTGGTGTGAATACCCCAGATATTGCAAAAATTCACATTAAATGCGCTTAATTTACACTTTTCCTTTTTTTTATCCATTTTTTTTTCGAAAGAATGTGCCTAGACTAAACATGAGCATTCACTGTACAGACAGCTTAGATGAGAAAAGGTGCGGTACTTAAACTGCCAAAGCTTGGCAAGACTTCTAATCCCCCTCTGTTGTAGTAGCCGGGTCCACCCCGGTCTCCTTCTCTGGCACGACTACTACTTCAGAGATTTTACACAAGTTGGCGGTTCAGCCTCCCAGGGTGGAGATTAAGTAATCCCGGCCAGCGGTCAACCGTTTCATCAGATCTCCCTGACCGCCGTACTAGCACAACGCACTGCTGGTTCTCCGCTGCCCAATAAAAAAAAGTTATGAGTTGTGCAAATCAAAGAAATATATACTTTATTTGACTAGATAAGTCTAGTAAGATAGTTATATTACTAGATTGTGCTCGTATCATAGTTATATTCCTAGTCAGACAGGTATGAGCCGCTTTCATACTCGTATAACTATATAGCGGTATATACCTATATCCCTAGGGATATTAAAATTTTCGTAGGAAACAGCAAATGCTGCTCTGCGATAACGCGTACTGAAAATAAGCTAGTTTCATTTATCTACTGGGATTTTTTAAAACTTTAAATGATGATTTTTTTACCTAAGAATATTTAAGATTCGGAAAACGTCGGTGCAGTATTATGGTCACCATATAAAGGCTGTATGACATGAAGCATGTTAAATCTGTTCCAGTTAGCGATGTTTGGAACAGAAGGCTTAGCACGAGTTCCTATCGAATTCGAATAGTTGTACGTAAAGTGACGTAGAGCAATTTTTTTATTTACAATGTAAAACTCATTGATATAAAAAGAAAAGATATAACCAAGTAAATGTTTACAAATTTACTTTAGACCTCGTGCCTTTGGCGCCAATCACGAATTTTGCTCAGCTACGGTATTAAACTCTGTATTGAAACCTTTTTATAACACAATTAGGCATTAGAATAATAAGTATACTTTATCTTATGAAATCTTGCTAAAGATAGAATGAAATCAAGTTGGTCTTGTCACGCCTCGTGGTGTTAATTTTTAACACCACCGCATTAAAAAGCTACGTCCACTTGAAGGCTGTTGGCCCGGTCCTTTGAAACAATCTGTTTAGTACAAATTGATACTTTTCGACAGTTAACGTTAACTATTCGAATACAGACAGGGACTCGTGTTAAGTTTAAAGTACTCAAGAAATTAGCTTTATTGAGTATTATTATGTCATTTATGTCTTTCGTGTCACTCTCTTATCCATCTCAGGCCATTAAACCAACTGGTGCGGCCATAAATAATGTTTATGCACCATCTTTGCGCAGCCATTACAAGAGCCTGGCTCCAAACGACCAACCATTTTGTTTATGGCTTCTTTGTTAAATACTTGTTACTATTGAGTAAGTTAAAGCAAGTTGTGAAAAGTTCCGCGATTGCAAATGTAAAAAAATAATCAGGTAATTGTAAAACTCCCCCGTGACAAATATGAAGAAGAAAGACTTTAATTGATTTTGATACATTATAATTTTTAGTAAATTAAATAAATATCCTAAATACCAGAGTTTATAACTTAGCTATAAAATTGGACGTCTCGCCATTGTAAAACCAGAGTAAGCTCGTAGGTTCCCGCTTGTCGTTCATACTCGCACCACGCTGAATTCACTTATCTGCCCCTGGAATTCGAAATTAAAAGTGTGTATATATTGGATTTATAATAATAAATAATATAGATTTTTGAATCTTAGTTTTTTAAAAGAAAATAAAAATTAAAAAAAAATGAAACTATAAATCAACAAATAAAATTTACAAATACCAAGTTAAGGTTTATAAGCATTTTTTAATAAATTGGACCCTTTATCCTTATCTCCAAACAGATATAATTAATTCTGCTTTTTTGTAATTACCAAATTAATTATGATAATTTGACCAATCATATCTGTTGCCCTCTCCTCGAGATTTTTAAATAGAAAAACCGCAATCTATTTAAGATCTCTACACATAAAGGCTGTCCAGTGACTCTATTTACTACATAACAGAAAAATAAAACACTCATAAAAACATAAAAAAAAAGAAAACAAAAATATAAATTGAGTGTTTGGGGTAAACTAATTTTTAACTATTAGCGAGTTATGATGGACCAATTAAAGGCCATAATCAAAAAAAGGACGCTGAAAGGAAATTAGATTAATACACATTGAAATAAATTAACATTAAGGTACATGAATGAGTGAAACAGAAAGCTAAATTAATTGGACTTTTCTCATAAGAAAACAAAATAGCCTAAATCAATTGTTCAGTGTTTTGTTATCGTATTTTAGAACTTCACTGAAATTGGACATTACGTAAGTACAGTAAAAGACCTAACTATTTAATCAATATAATTAAAATAAATAATCCCTTACAATATATTTATGTGACAGAATAGAATTAAAGTAATGCCATACAAGTGAAAAATTCAAATAGTAATTAATTATACTCAGCTTTTATGAATTTCAGCATTATAGTCCGGAAGTATCTCCAGTCCCATAGGCACATGACGTCTACATCCCTTTGTCGAGTCACGTTGAACGTCTACAGACTGCAACTCAAACAACAGATTTCACAAAACAATTTATAAATGAAACAATAATATATTATAATATTTATAGCTGAAAAGAAAATCTAATCATCAGAACATATTCTCTATCATTCAAAATCTCTGTAATTATGTGTGATTGACAACGTATGTGTATAAAATCTTGTATAATAATAAGTGTATGTGTAGAATTGTAGTAATAAAATATATTAAATATAATATATTTACTTAAATCTAGAACTTCAAACAAATATAAGATAAGAGAAAACCAGAGATACAATCTTCCTCCTGAAAATTAAGAAAATCTAAACAACCTAATATAACACAATTCCTGAAATCGTTAATATAAATTTCGAACCATCCAACCAGATTTTCAGATTATCTCGCAGGTATCACACTGAGACTCAGACATAGATTGGTCAATCTCTCCCTAAAATAATACCTATTACACAATCATACTTCTCTCCTAAAGTCTGCAGACATCCTAGGCCCCTAAGTCATACTAGACTCCTAAGACATAGAATATCTTAATATCGACATTGGAAAGCAAATTTCAAACATTTTTTGTATTTACCTAGTCTAACGTCTGCTCGCGACGAACATTTCCAATTCCATAGCCACGTAGGAAACAATTATATGACGCCTAGCATAAACTGGATTCCGACACGCTGACCAGGTCAAAGGCTTCCTCCAAGAGTCTCCCAGAACCGGCATACATCACTTCCCGAAGCTATAAATTCGAAAATGAACGCTGAGCTAGTTAGGTGATGAAGCTATGTTGTGAAGTAATTTCCAATATGCCTCCGATATTAGAAATTGTCCCCCCCCTGTTCCGCCTAGTTCCCTTAGGACAGCCGACAGATACGAGGGAGAGTTTGAGTTCCTAAATGCATGTAATCTAAAATAAAAAAAATATATTTTTAAAAGTTAAACTGAGATAATAAAATTTTCTCTCAAAAAAAAAGAAGTAATTAGTTGTGAAAATAAACTTGTATTCAAGAGAAATGTATTCACTCATTTTTAAAATTATTTAATTTGATGTGTTTCTATAGGTGGGTATTATACGGATTGATCTATATCCGTTACTTCATGAAATTCGGTGATTTGACTAAATTTAATAGTCACGACTTTGAAGAATAGTTAGGTATAAAAATACCTATAGATTTTATGGTACCTCGGCGATAATGTATTTACTAATAAACACATTTTTATATAGTTGTTGAGCTCTTGACAGGATAATTTAGTTTTTAAATTATTTTCATGTAGTATTAAGCTTTTCAAACATTTCGTTTGAAAATCACTTGATGAAGCTTCAAATTAAATGCTTAAGTGGTTGTAATCACCCAGTTGAAACAATACACATCAAACAAAATAACATAACAATTTTACACACATTCAGTCAATCACAAACACTTTTGTAAATAAATTCGATTTCAAAAGCTCGCCCCCTACTCCAACCAATTGATAAATCAAAAATATTGCAGTCGTTGTCCGATGTTTGCTGTCACTGTCGAAATTTACTTCTCTAAACTGTATTTAAAAGAAAAGAAAACCCTACCTGAAACTTTAAAATTCGTTTCAGGCCTAAAGCTCCTAATTTATAAAACCAGTTGAGAAATAAGAGAAAAATACAGACAAAATGCAGGAAGTCGAAAGAAGACCACCTCTCGTCTCATGTTACATCAGCATCTAAATGAATATATTAGCTATATATATGTATATATATATATATATGTATAGTGTTTATTAATTAGACCCGTCGTTCCCGAACATACGCTAATGAAAATTCCTTTAGACATACATATTTCATACTTTAGTCATCAATAAAACCTGCATTCGTCTTTATTATATACATCCTATTAAACTAAGTTATCCGAAGAAATCAGTGAATTAAATAAGAATCTAAAATAACAATAATAACAATAAAAAAAAATGATACTGTTTACCAATTGTATGAAGAGCTCCAACCATCAAGATTTTACTTGTTAAAGTGCACAATTGTAAAGTTAAATTTCAAATTAATTAAATTAAATGCTAAATTAAAAGTAAATTGAAATATCACTTGTAACTAAAAATATCACTTGTAACTCTTTGGCCGACTCCTTTGAATTTTTAAACTATCACGTCCAAACGTCAACGCTGTTCCTGGGTGACTCTCACAACAACCCTCTATTGCTGCCACAGAATGCCTCCCTCAGCTTCGTTTTCGAGGTTCGATTCTTGGAATTCCTTTCACACGGTTTAGAGGTTCTCGCATTTTAATAGTGAAAAATGAAATTATACTCTTTTTATCATAGTAATAAGGATACAGTTTGAGTATGTGACCTTTTCATAGTTCAAGTCACCAAGCTTAGTTGACATATTTAAAGATTAAATATTTTTAGCAAGTTTTTAAACTTGTTAAAAGATTCCTGTCATCGTAGACGAAATTAACTGTGTAAGCGCAATACAGATGTAAATACCTATTCACTTGAGAAAATAACTCAAGTTTCTAAGTATTGCACATAAATTCAGTTCACCATATTTACTTTAATGTCTATTTTCAAAGTAACATAAAACGATATGTTACATAATGACAAAGTGCAAAGTTCAAATTCAAATAAATTAATAAAATAAATCAACTTAGATAGGTCCTATTTGTTGCAATCCTCAATAAGCCGCCCGACGCCGGCAGGGTCCGAACGCGAGTGGGCGTATCACACAAAAATGTACATATACATATATGCAAACACACATTCAGATAGACATCGCATACCTGGAAGTGGCCCAGTCCCTACACAACAGCCTGGCAACAAATGCACATCATTTAAACTACTATCACTTCAGAAACTAGCCTAAGGCAAAGTATATCTACGCGTAGAAAGGTATAAAGTAGATCAAAAATAGTAGTTAAT
The DNA here is from genome assembly GCA_946406115.1 of Apoda limacodes. NCBI lineage: Eukaryota > Metazoa > Arthropoda > Insecta > Lepidoptera > Limacodidae > Apoda > Apoda limacodes. The sequence goes on along the minus strand of OX291560.1, from coordinate 20,834,613 downwards.
AACTTTGACGATTTAAAAGTGTTTGTGAAATCCTAAATTGAATAAAAAAAATTGACTTTGACTTGACTTTGTTAGTGTAAACTCGTTAATCTGAGCTTGATTGCGTTGGATATATTTAAAAAAAAACATAACTTGATAATTTGTGGCGTCAGCATAAATATTGCTATGTGTATATAGGCATAGCTGAGATTATTGTTATTGTGTAGGATTTGGCGATATTTAACACAGTTTTCTCGCAACTCTCCACCGTTTTGTGCAAAAAATAAAATTAAGTGATATTTGGCAAAACCCCCTTCTCCCCCACGAGAGATTGGGTGAGATTCTACTCGACCATCTCCCCTCCTTTATGTACGCCCCCTTAGCATCGTTGCGGTAAGGGTGGTAGTCGTATGGGGGTTGTGGGGGAGCGGGTGGAGCCCACCGCACAGCTTGCAGTCGCAACTGGTAAGTCCTAATACATATACATATTATTATCTGTGGTCCTAAACGTGATTGGCGCTTTGCGGGCGACCCACACGCCACGCGTAACCGATTTTTGCGATCAAATTACGTGATCGAGTTTGTATTGAAGATGACCTAATTAGTTGGCGCAGGGAAGAAGTGTCAAGAAACTCCCAGATGGACACCTGTTACCAATCAGCCATGCAGGAACCAAGCCATCAAGTATACAACATCTATCCAAACATCCATACACATATACCTCACACACACACCTTCCACCACCTCCACACCTCCACACATCCAGAACCCCACCAACACCAGGCAACCAAAGGCGGATAAGTGCAGATGGGGCATCCCCAGGTCGTTCGCCCACCGACCTCTATAGAGTTGTGACTAATGTTTCTACTCACATTGGTCTTTAAAGTGCTTCTTTATGTTTCAAACGTAAATTATTTACTACCACTATACAATGTTTTCAGAAAGGAAGTGAGTTTAAAAAGAAAATATAACGTTAATTTCGTTTTATACTAGGCCATACAAATTTGTCATTTAGTCATCTATATTATAATATGCTTTCTTACATAGCAGATGTTTAATATAAAATTGAAACTGTTTGTCACTTAAGTTGAGAATTTCTGCAGATAACTTATTCGCTTGCTTTAGTTAACCTAAACTTTGGGATAGCAAGTTTATGTTTATTTCTAGTATTTAAGTTCTGCTTATCACTGTTCCTCAAAAAGTTGTGGTAATATTTTACGGACATACATAATATTATTACATATATTATTTTATTATTCATGAATTTCCTCTCGATGGCGAGCGGTGCAATAGTAGAAAATTTCCGTGGGCATCATTTCGTACAATTCCTCAGAACACATCCCATTGTCCAAGCGGTAGACGACACAGGGAGGCAAAGTCTCTCCTCAGACTTAAGGGTTCGATACGGCTTGTACCTCGCATGGTTTCATAGTTTTAAGTAAGGTATGCCTACCTCCCAGGAGCAGAAAACCCATTTTTTAGTTTTCAAATGCTTATTGAATATAACAAAATAACAAGTAGATCAAGAAAATACGCATCTGTTTGGTTTGTTTTTGTCTGTGTTACGTATGCTTAAGCATTTGGTCAGATTTATCCCAAGCAAGACATAAGTCTGCACCTTTGAATATATAATGGTCTAAGGTCTACGCTTCAACTGATAAGAAAACCTCCATTCTCTGCTGTCCCATAATTCAAAAACAGCCCTCTTCAGTTCTGATATCATTTTGAAGGAAACGTCAAAGATTTTGGTTTATTCAACAGAGTGAAGCACTGTAGGTACTGCATCTCGGAGGAAAGAGGTCGCATGTCCGGCCGGGTATATTGATCCTATATTGATTGATTTATATCTATAGAATTAGTAATAGGGCTCCGTTAAGACCCTTTGGGTACGGAACCGCTAAAGTATGACAAATGAATATAAATCAAACTTAATAAACTTTTTGAAAACTGTAATAATGAATAAGCTTCCAGCATAAAATGACGCAATTTCCGCTCAATTAAGCTTTTAACGTTGTCTGCAAAGCTCGCTCGTGGAGCTTCAAGTGGGAGTAAGGCACAGTTAGATGCTTAGTTAGGTATGGCGCTATCATCTGTGCATTTTTAAACACATTGTCTTCTATGAAATTCTTAGATCGACAGGGACTATAAACATAATGTAGCGTCATCGTAAGAAACTTTGTGGTCATAATAAAATTGAAGATAAGTGTCTAAACCAAGTTGTGCAGCTCGCATCGATCATGTTTTACTGAAGCGATCTGTAGAGAAATGGCAGTCTACGTCAGAAGAAATAGAATACATATCTTTCTATATTATATATATATATATATATAAAAGAGTAAACTGACTCACAATATATTTACGCACAGCCCAAAATACTGGCTCTAGACTTATAATTTTGAACAGAGGTTTATCTTATAACATAGGCGAGCAATGAAAAATATTATACGAGTTCAAGTTCGAGGGGAGTTCAAAATTTAAATGGAAATCCCCTCGAACTTGAACTCGTATAATATTTTTCATTGCTCGCCTTTGAAATTGCGTCATTTTATGCTGGAAGCTTATTCATTATTACAGTTTTGAAAAAGTTTATTAAGTTTGATTTATATTCATTTGTCATACTTTAGCGGTTCCGTACCCAAAGGGTCTCAACGGAGCCCTATTACTAATTCTATAGATATAAATCAATATGATAAGAATACCTACCGGATCAATATACCCGGCCGGACATGCGACCTCTTTCTTTCGAGATGAAGTACCTACAGTGCTTCACTCTGTTGAATAAACCAAAATCTTTGACGTTTCCTTCAAAATGATATCAGAACTGACCAGCGCTGTTTTTGAATTATGGGACAGCAGAGAATGGGGGTTTTCTTATCAGTTTAATCGTAGACCTTAGACCATTATATATTCAAAGGTGCAGACTTATCTTGCTTGGGATAAATCTGACCAAATGCTTAAGCATACGCAACACAGACAAAAACAAAACAAACAGATGCGTATTTTCTTGATCTACTTATTATTTCGTTATATTCAATAAGCATTTGAAAACTAAAAAATGGGTTTCCTGCCTCTGGGAGGTAGGCATACCTTACTTAAAACTATGAAACCATGCGAGGTACAAGCCGTATCGAACGCTTAAGTCTGAGGAGAGACTTTGCCTCCCTGTGTCGTCTACCGCTTGGACAATGGGATGTGTTCTGAGGTATTGTACGAAATGATGCCCACGGAAATTTTCTACCATTGCACCGCTCGCCATCGACAGGAAATTCATGAATAATAAAATAATATATGTAATAATATTATGTATGTCCGTAAAATATTACCACAACTTTTTGAGGAACAGTGATAAGCAGAACTTAAATACTAGAAATAAACATAAACTTGCTATCCCAAAGTTTAGGTTAACTAAAGCAAGCGAATAAGTTATCTGCAGAAATTCTCAACTTAAGTGACAAACAGTTTCAATTTTATATTAAACATCTGCTATGTAAGAAAGCATATTATAATATAGATGACTAAATGACAAATTTGTATGGCCTAGTAAAACTTGTCCAAAAAACTTGGTGTACTCAACAGAGCGAAGCAGTACTTCACGTCGGGGCAAAGGTTGTTACTTTACAAGTCGCAAGTTCGGCCCCATATGGAGTACTGCTGCCATCTCTGGGCAGGTGCACCCGGATACCAGCTTGGCCCTTTTGACTCGGTTCAACGACGGGCTGTGAGAATTGTCGACGATTCCAAACTCACTTGCGGTATCGAGCCCTTAAGTCTGAGGAGAGACTTTGCCTCACTGTGTGTGTTCTACCGCTTGTAGAATGGGTTGTGTTCTGAGGAATTGTTCGAAATGATGCCCACGGCTACTTTCTACCGTAATCCGTAATTTTAGAAGCTTAATGCATAAAAAATGGCATTTAGGTCAAGAATTAAGATTGACGTGTTTTACCGTTTTAGGCACAGGAAAGATGTTAATTAAAGAATCCAACCCGGCCAGCCGCCGAAGAACCAAAGTTACCGATATGCCTTAAACAGTTAGCGAGTTGAACTGGCAAGCTATATCGCTCCTCGAACCAATGACCGATAAGTATGAAACATAGAGTACTTGGTACGAAAGGTTCTCGAGTGGCTACCTCGGTTCGGAAGACGCAGCCTGCGACGGCCTTCTACCAGGTGAACAGATGCACAGAGAGACAGTAGAAGCTCAAAACCGGCCGTTTAATTATTTAAAATTATTAAAAGGCGGGGCAAAGTGCCACTTTGCCGCCCTTCAGGCAATTTATAGCGTAATTTTATAGCGTACTGAACAAACAGGTGGTTTGCTGCTCGCCCTTAGTCTCTCGGAGGCAAATTTTTAAAACGCATTTTAAACTTTTCATTAAAACCTTGCAAATTCCCTTCCTCCTGGAAAAAGGTTTTTGTTGCGCCACTGCCGAAAATATCAAATCCTGTTCCTGCACTTATTTCAGACCGATATCAATTTCACCTATTCTATCGAAGGTATTTGAGAATTTCATCAGTAAACAATTGTCTAAGTACTTACAGCTTAATAAACATCTTAGTCCACTACAATCTTGTTTTCGCCCCGGCCATAGCACAGTTACGGCCTTAATTAAAGTAACTGATGATATACGCTTGGCTATGGACAATAAATTACTTACTCGCTTAGTACTTTTAGAATTTAGTAGTGCAATTTTAGTTTTAGATTTTAGTTAATTCGGTGGATTTTGACATTTTATTAGGTATTTTACAAGATTTAAACTTATCTTCGCCGGTGGACTCTTGGTTTGATTCCTATTGTTTTAATACCGCTAAAATGGCAAACAAGCTTACGGTCCGTCTGATGGTAAGCGGTCACCGAAGAAAACTTTGGCATCATTCCACAAGCCCTGCGTTCGCGGGTGGAAGTTTCTCTGAAAGCGCACTGTACGTGACCATTTCGGTTCTAAAGTGTGAGAATGAATCTCCTGCCGATGGTGAGCGGTGCGATGGTAGAAAATAGCCGTGGACATCATTTCGAAAAAATTCTCAAAACACATCCCATTGTACAAGCAGTAGAACACACACAGGGAGGCAAAGTCTATCCTCAGACTTAGTTCAATACGGCTTGTGCCAGCTGAGAGAATCCATAGATCAGAGCAAATTCATGAGCAGATATCCCTGCGTAGTTATTGGTTCGAGAACTGAGCCACTCACGATGGTGGGCGTTAAAGTCTCCCAAAATAACTAGTTCTGGGTGGAATATTACTCTAGAAATTTGTCAGTCGACAAATTCAGGTGCCTGAAAAGTCGAGTCACGTCCGTGTCACGGCTGTAAGAACTGTAGAGGCATGCATAGATACGGGTGTGGCCACCGTGATCTACTCGCACCCACAATATTGACAAGTCCCTGTCTTCAAGGCTATGAAGGCGGCGATAACAGATATCCTCCCGGACGGACATGCTTACACAAATATCTCTATGAATTGTATATATATATGTATATAATGTTTGTTACGTATATATATTTATGTTATATTATTATATAACGTATGTAAGTATGTGAATAAGTAATAGTATTTAGTCATTTTTTCTATCTTTACATTATTAATTTTATTTTTAATTTAATTTTGTGTATCATTAAAGTTGTACTTACACTGTTTGCCTTTTACTTTTCAATGTGTATTATCTCTTACACACTTAGGTTTGCTGTAAGAAATCTCTTTCAAGGGACAAGTTTGCCTTTGTACTTATAAGTTTTCTTTTGTTTGTGTGCTGATGTGTGTTGTATTGTACAATAAAAAAATAATTGAATTTGTATGAGAATTCCAATATATTTGTAGGTAAAAAGAAGTTACAGCTTTCTTTTTTTTTTTAAGTCCACGCGGTAAAGTCGCAGGTATAAGCTTGTTATGTATAGAAAGGTAGATAATGAGACGGTATATTAATGATAGTATTTTTATCATTAATAGGTAAATAAAAATATTAAAGAACGATGTCTTTTCAAACACAATAAAGACAATAATATCGCATAATATGCAACAAATACAATTACACGTTCGTTACAGTGGCAAACAAGCTAACGGTCCGCCTGATGGTATGCGGTCACCGCAGCCTACTACGAATGATAGTAGTTGTTATACGGCTTTGAGGATATGTTGATGATTTATTATTTACATTTTAATATTTATAGATACAAATTTTGATTATAAATACATTTTAATCTTCAAAAGATACAAATTTTGATTATAAATACATTTTAATCTTCAACAGATAAAATTTTTGATAACAAGTACATTATAATCTTCGATAGATACACATTTTGATACCAAATACATTTTAATCTTCAATAGATATAAATTTTGACGACAAATACATTTTAATATTTAATAGATACAAATTTTGATTACAAATACATTTTAATCTTCAATAGATATAAATTTTGATTACAAATACATTTAATCTTTAATAGATACAAATTTCGATTATATATACATTTTAATCTTCAACAGATACAATATTAAAACTCCATTCACTATAACAAGGTGCTATCTATGTTTTCAGAAATGTTGGACTGAGTTTTGGGATTGACAAGGGAATACTGCTAACGAATAATGCATAAAATTCCAGAACTAACTTACACTTTAATATCATACTTATTTTGTTAACAAATAGTTTTGAAATTGTTATGAAGTTATATAAGAAAAGGTAGAAGATACAACGGAAAATCTTCAAGTAGAGAACTTTTAATCAACTACAAATATAATTAGTAACTGCTGAGCGGCGCCGGAGAGATAGATACAGCGTCTGCTTAGAATTTTAATGAGACGAAGCTCTCGAGCTGAGAAACTGTACTGCCGATTTTATTCGAGAAAGCTCACTAAATTAAAAGTCTGCGATATCGCATAGCGTAGAAATAAGCTAGTTTCAGTAAGTACATGCGGCAGCGAATTTAAGACTTTAAATTAAGTAACTTACAGTTGGCAAATATTTAATAATCTCTATAGCACCACCTCTGTCTTGTCATAACTAAGTAAAGATCTCATTGGACTTTTGTGAATGCCAAGCTTTTAATATCAGGCTCTGATTTTGACAAAGCTGCGTTTTTATGGTTGGTTGTTGCTGTATGCTTTTTAGGGTACCGAACCCAAGGGTGTCAACAGGGCCCTTATATATGGAGTTATATATAATTTTATTGGCTTTAGACCATACCTTTATTGGCTTTAGACCATACCTTTATTAATACATTAATAAAAGTGCTTTTCTTTTCTAATAGTGAAATAAACAAGTTTCAGTGATATACATATCTCTGTAGTAGAAGTTTCCACTACTGAGATACGTGATATGGAATTTCCTTTTCGAATAGAAAAGTTAAGAACTTTTAAAATTAATTTGTTAAAAGAGATGTGACGTAGGCAGCGAACTAAATTTTGTAGATTAATATCGTATTAGTAAAGGGCCAAAACCAGTCTATGTACAGAACAGTTCAAGTAAGAGTTGGTTTGACGCATCTTGGGGTCCGTATTTTTACCGTGTTTCTGGTAATCAGTCAGACAAAAATAATTGTTGAGCAAAACTGCCGCATTAAAAACATCGTAGTCTTTTTTTTTTTGGACAGAGCTTTAATAGTACATTGTGTATTAAGGGCGATGAGGAGAACATTAGTAACGAGAGGCTATCGAGTTTGTGATTTCCGTACCGACCCGTGTGTAACAACACAGTATTTTTCATCAAATTTGCGAGTAAATATATTAAAAAAATATAAAGTGAACAAATAAATAAACTCACCAAAACACAATTGAAAAGTATACTTGATAGAATAGGCGCGTTAATAATGCCCCTGGAATTTGTGAACGCACGCTTTGCTTTAAGAAAAGTGAAATTTACTAAGAAAAAGCCCCAGGGAAAAATAACGGTCTTAGCACCCGATTTAACTGAAAGTAATTATTACACTGTTTATGAATAAGCGTGATGAAACAGTAGATTGTATCACAAGGAATCAAAATAATTTTGAATTCAGAGTGGAGCGCAGCGAGTGTTTCAAAGGACGGCGCACGAGGTAAACTTATTTTGCGACCGAGTGATACACTCTACTTTTTATCACCCTCTATGAGAGAGAGATAAGTGTAACTTATAATAAGTTTATAAATTTAATTATCTACCTACTACCTACTTGAGGAAACGCTATATTTTTATAATATAAGTGTCATCGTAACTACGAATTTGAGTAAACAATTACAAAGGCGGAATACATTTCACGTGTTTTCTACTTTTCACAAACTTTTTTTAGGCCAGTTTAATTATGTACAGCTAGTTGCAATTTACAATTGCCTTGATCGATCTCTTTGGTGATGGGAACATCACTAACAGTATCTTCATTACAAATTGAAATGACTTTGAACTAACCAGCTATTCTTGGATAGATATGATAAAAAAAATATTACAAACTTTCTCCAAATATGAATTAGTCGTTTAAATTACACGATGGCAGTAATGATACAACACTTTTACATTGTTTCGCCCATACCTGCTTCGTAAGTTAAGCTAAGCTAATTGAAAAATAATTCAAATACATATTCGTTTAAGCTGATATTGTACATCGAACACATAATGATACTTAACAATTCAACGCAAATTTAAACAATTAAACGAAGGTCTACGTACTACTACTACGAATGTTATCTGATTGATTGATTTGTGTCCTCGTATCTAAAGTCACTTTAACAAATATTAGCTACACATACATCGAACACATAATACTACAGGAAGCTACTTAACAATTCAGCGCAAGTCTAAACAATTAGGCGAATGTGTTACATCTGTTACGGAACTGTTTCCTGATGCGAAACTTGTGTTTGATTTCAGCACTCAAATCTATAGTCACTTAAACAAAGCTAATACATATGTATCCAAGTTGATATTCTACAACAAACACAAAATGCTATAGAAAGCTACTTAACAATTAAGCGCAAGTCTAAACAATTAGACGAAGGTCTATGTACTACTACGAATGTCATCTGCTACAAAACGTGTGTTTTATTTGTGTATTCGTATCCAAAGTCACATAAACAAAGCTAATACATATTCGTCAAAGCTAATATTGTACATTGATTATACTACAGGAAGCTACTTAACAATTCAGCGCAAGTCTAAACAATTACACAAATGTGCTACACCTGTTACGGAACTGTTTCCTGATGCGAAACTTGTGTTTGAATTGTGGACTCATATCTATAGTAACTTAAACAAAGCTAATACAAATGTATCCAAGCTGATATTCTACAACAAACACATAATGCTATAGAATGCTACAACTCAGCGCACGTCTAAACAATCAGACAAAAGTCTACGTTCTACTACTACGAATGTCATCTGATTAATTTGTGTCTTCGTATCTAAAGTTACTTAAACAAAGCTAATATTGTACATCGAACACATAATACTACAGGTAGTTACTCAACAATTCAGCGCAAGTCTAAACAATTACACGAATGTGTTACATCTGTTACGGAATGCTTCCTGATGCGAAACTTGTGTTTGATTTGTGGACTCATATCTATAGTCACAGAAAGCTATACTTAACAATTCAGCAAGTTCAAAAAAATCGCCAAATGTGACACATCTGTTACGGTACTGTTTGCGGCTGCAAAACTAGTGTGATTTGTGGATTTGCTCGTATATAATAACCATTATCATGATTTCTGTTTCATTACAGAATTTGTTGACAACTTTGTTAAGTCAGCTGGCGCTTTCAATTACGATATTGTATAACTTAAATAAATTTTTGAAATTATATCAAAACTATTTGGTCTCGTAATAATTTTGAAGATGGATATAACAACTTTGTACATATTTCACTAACATTATGTTTTAAATACTTAATCCATCCTTTACATTTGTCAATCCTAATAAACAATTCAACTATTGTTTTCAAGTTTAATAGCTCAAAACCCAAGGAACCTTAATTGTCGCTGAGATCTTTATTTTTCTAGGACAAGATGGCAAAACGTAGCAGTATTTCATAATTTTAGGAAGCTTAAGGTACAAACCATTTTATTGCATGAGAGAACAGTTTGCGGAAAAGTAACTGTAAACCTAGATACAACAATTAATAATTTTCACGTTCATATTAATCGTCAATCAAATGGTGACTGAAGTTCCTAGTTCAAGAAATAAAACTGAACTATAAATACGGATCCCCAATATCCGTACGTATTTTCGCCGCTTCCCGACAGAAGGCGCGCCCGGCGAGGCGTGATTGATGCGAGAAGTACAACTTTGTTTAGATATTTATTTACTTCCTTGGGGAATTATTATGCTATCCTATGTCCATAGTTTTATTGAGATCAACTTAAAAAGTTTCTAAGGCGTTTTATTTTTGAAGAGTAGTGTGGCAAGAATAAAAAATCGGAGTAAGACTCGCGCACGGACGATCCGATCTATAAAAACGGCAAAAAAATCACGTTAGTTATATGGGAGCCCCCTTAAATATTTGTTATATTTTAATTTAATTATTTATTTTTAAACTGAATATATATGTAAATATTCTGCGAATATTTCAAGCATCTTCCTGTTGCCGTTATCAATATCGAGCTATAACAAGCAAAAAAAACACGTTTGTTGTATGGGGCCCCTTAAATATTTATTTTATTTTGTTTTTTAGTATTTTTTGTTATAGCGGCAACAGAAATACATCTTCTGTGAAAATTACAACTGTCTAATTAGCACAGGTTCATGAGATGAGCCTGGTAACAGACGGACAGAGAGACAGACAGACAGACTGACAGCGGAGTCTTAGTAATAGGGTCCCGATTTAACCCTTTGGGTACGGAATCCTGAGAAGCAGCCACGTGCGAGTTGGACTCGCGCATCGGGGGTTCTGTACAACAACACAATGGCGCGAGCCCGACGCGCACTTGGGTGTTTTTTTTCTATAATATTTATATAATATATATATAATTATTAGGCACGAATTAAATGTTGAGAAAAGGAGAAGTTGCACTTGAACTTAGTTCTTATTTTTGGAAAAATAAATCCAACGTGTTTGTAAAAAATGTATCAAAACCATTAGATCAGCTATTTACAATATTTTAACACTAATATAAGTATTTACCTTCAAGGGTGTTGAAAATAGTCGTATGACACTCTTGATCTCTGCTCAATACAAACTCGGTTGAATTACGGCATCTTGTATTTGTGTTGTTATTTTACTGTGCAGTCAAAAAATTCTTACAACCGGTGCTAAATACACTGTCGATAAGTTTTTAAAGGTTTTTCCTTTATGAAACTTCGTAGTGTTTACATTTATTTAACGTTTTTACTGATTCTAACCTGTTTAAATAATTAAAGACCGAGCGAATGAAGCTAGTTTTGAATATAGTGAAAATTCCTAAGCACTCGAGGTTAGAACTTTATAACTATAACTTAGTCCACAAGACATAAATCATAAGAAATTACGTAACTTTCACCATTCCTGTAGAAATACGAAGCAGTACCTAATTGCTAGCAGCCCACAATTTATATGCGTTTCGATATTATTAAAATTTACGTACAACTTATATTTTTAGTTTTAGATTTTTCACATACAACCTATAGTTTCATTACTTTTAAAATTACCTATAACTAAATACCGCTTATTCTGTGGAGTTCCAAAATCGAATAACGGCTTTCGCAAGACACCACCCTGGGACCTAAATAGAGAGAAAAACGTATACGTTTACCTATCGAAACCCTTGAATGTACTAGCATACATTTTTCTCTCAGATTCCAGAGTCCGAATAGTTCGAGACTGTTTCCAATAAGGTTCCCGTAATTTTTTTTCAATATCAATGCGAAGGTTTTGACAGGCTAGGAAGGCCATATACCATATACCCCAATTGCCATATACCATATACCCCAATTGCCATATACGCCTAAAAGTCGTCAAAAATGGGTTCTTCCACGTTAGACGTCAATTTTGTGGCTCACCATTTTGGTGTTAATGTTTTGGAGAGTTCTGGAACTTTAGATCTCGGAGAATGTTGAAATAAAATTGTTTTAACAGAAAATGGTGCGTTTATTAAAGTTGATATTTTACCTTATAAGCTATCTTTATACAAAAAAAGAGAATTTACATAATATTAATGAGAGGTAGGGTACAGCAAGTACTCTCTCGAACAAGCCACCCGAACAATTAAAGCGGGGCATAGCAAGTTCTTGGTCGAATGAGCAGCCTGAACTGGGGAAGTGAAAACCTTACTGAAAACTGTGGCCATATTAACACTAACATTTATTTATATTTATTTATTATTAAAAAAAAAAAATATTTATTTATAGTGTTGTGTTCCTGGCGGTGAGTAAGGTTGCCAGAGCTCCTGAGGACTCGCTGCGTGGGCAGTGTGGGTGCTGTCGTTGCTCGGTGTAGAAACGGTGTGCTGGCACGGTGGTCAGGAAGACCTGATGAAACGACTGACCACTGGCCGCCCGCAGGTTAAACGCGTTCCTGAACCAAGAGATCTTTTAATCTCCGCCCTGAGAGGCTGATGCGACAACCTGTGTAAAGTCTCTGAAGTGATAGTCGGGCCGGAAAAGAAGACCGGAGTGGACCCGGCTTCTACAACAGAGGGGAATCAGGGGCCCTTCCGCCCGCCGTGCCAGCAAGCGTATTATATGTGCCGAGCTTCGGCAGTTCTAGTACCGCGCCTTTTGTCTTCTAAGCTGTCTGTGCAGTGAATCCTCATATTTAGTCTTAGTAACTTTTTTAAAGAAAATGTCAATAAGAAAAAAGAAAAGAGTTTTTTCAGCGGCCGCCCCATCCAGATTTAACATGGACGTTTGTAACATGAGGGGTATTCACACAATCTTAACGCAGTTCACCACCATCTGGAGAATGCGCAGCCGACCATTCTTTTTCTAACGGAGACGCAGATATCGTGCCAGGCCGATACTTCATTCCTACATTATCCCGGCGACAAACTCGAGCACAATTGAGTGAGTCGAGCCGGTGTATGTATTTTCGTCCGGGAGGATATATGCTGTCGCTATACAGGTCTAATAGCGGTGACACGGACGTTGCTCAACTCTTCACGCACCTGAGTTTGACGACTGCAGCAATATCCCACAGCAGAACTAGTTATTTCGGGAGACTTCAACGCCCACCATCGTGAGTGGCTCAGTTCTCGAACCAATAACCACGCAGGGATATCTGCTCATGAATTTGCTCTGACCTATGGATTCTCTCAGCTGGTACTTTCTCCAACGAGAATACAAGATATAGAGGACCATACGAGGTCCTCACTGGACCTTCTGCTATTCCGTCTCAGTGGATGCACCCCTAGGCTCCTCGGACCACTGTCACGCTCGGACTCAAGTGTCATGCACACAACCCGATCCATCTGGGCCAACTAACTGGCGTCGTGTGTGGCATTATAAGTCGGCAGAGTGGGATGGATTTCGAGAATTTTATGCAGCGTACCCGTGGAGGCAGATCTGCTTTAGTTCAGAAGATCTTGACGTCTGCAAAGCCGCAGTCACTGAGACAATCCTCGCTGGTATAGAATGTTATATTCCTAACCCGCGAGTAGCTGCCGGCATCAAAAAAACCGTAGTTTAATAGGTCTTGCAGAGAAGCTAAAATTCTTAAGCAAACTGCATATGAGGCTTGGACCACGGCTCGTAATAATAAGGATCCGAATATTTCTGAGGTAAAACGCAAATTAAATGCTGCCTCGCGGTTCAGAAAAAAGCAACTGCCAGAGCAAAGTTCTAATTTATCGGCAAAATTGGTGGGTGACTTGCGAGCTATCTTTCTGGGAGTCGTGCTTTCTGGTCGCTTGCCAAAGTTGCCGTGGTGCGGTAAGACCATGCCGGAAATCTCTATAACACAGCGGGAGGTCCGGCGGGCGTTGCTTTCTCTAGGCGTTCATAAGTCGAGTAGGCCAGGTCGCTAGCTTTTTGTCCGGCAGACGCATACGAACCGTAGTTGACGGTAGTTGCTCTGAAAGCATGGATGTGTATGTTGGTGTCCCGCAAGGCTCTGGGCGGTTTCCTTCACTGTTTCTATTGCATATCAATGCCATGTTGGACATCAACAACATGCATTGCTATGCAGATGACAGTACTGGAGAGGCTTAATACACGGGTCGTGCAAACATCTCTCGTTCCGTTGCGGAGGGAAACCGCGGAGAACTTGTGTCTCAAATCGAGACCACACTGTCCGGGTAAACTTGGCCCGATTCGACCCTACACAAACACAAGTTTGCGCGTTCACCGCTCAGAAAACCCCATTTACTGTAGTCCCACAATTCCAGAACACTCCCCTTTCCATCTTCAAGAGCATTGGGATCCTTGGTGTTGACGTCTCCAGTGATGTTCAGTTCCGAGATTATTTGCAAGACAAGGTGAAGCTGGCGTCCGAAAAACTAGGTGTAGTATGCAGAGCGAGGCAGTACTTTACATCGGGGCAGAGGTTGCTGCTTTACAAGTCACAAGTTCGGTCCATATGGAGTACTGTTGCCATCTCTGGGTGGGTGAACCACCACCAGCTTGGCCCTTTTGGCTCGGTTCAACGAAGCGGGTGTGAGAATTGTCGAGGATCCCAAACTCACTTGCCGTATTGAACCCTTAAGTCTGAGGAGAGACTTTGCCTGCCTGTGTGTGTTCTACCGCTTGTATAATGGGATGTGTTCTGAGGGATTGTTCGAAATGATGCCCACGGATACTTCCTACCATCGCAACGCTCGTCATCGGCAGGAAATTCATTCTGACACTTTAGAACCGAAATGGTCGGGTACAGTGCGATTTCAGAGAAACTTCCTTCTGCGAACGCTGGGGTTGTGGAATAAGCTCCCTGCTAGAATAAAAAAGAAGTTATTGGATTTTTGAAGGGTCGGCAACGCGCGAATGATACCTCTGGTGTTACAAGCGTCCATAGGCTACGGTGACTGCTTACCATCAGGCGAACCGTAAGCTTGTTTGCCACCGTAGCGCAATAAAAAAAACAGTGCTTAGACTGTGCAAAGGCATAATTAGTTAAAAGTTTTATTTTGATAAACATCGTCTGCTTTTGAATACTTTGGATTCATTACTTATAGACGAGCAGATAAAAGTTGACTTATGTTAGTATTGTTATAAAAAAGAAAATCTCTCACCTAGTAAAATACTAATAGCACTGTTGCATAAAACCGATTTTGACCTGCATGAAGTGGCTGAAAACCTAAAGTGGTTTTATTATTCTTTAAATGTTTATAAAGCCAACTAAGTGATCAATCAACATTTTTATTTCATTCTTACTGTATGTAGAAGAGATTTTTTTATTTTTTTAAGGTTCCGTCAACTTCTAAGTCAACGCAATCAAAAGATACGGTCGCATTTGCTCCGTTAATGCCGCATATTTGGACGCTCGCAAGAGAAACTTATAGGGTACTTCTTGGCAAAGTTAAGTTTGTTCCTTAAAACAGTTATCATTACCACCAAAAGAAGCTATAATTTCAGAAGCCACAGCATATTTTACTGTCAAATTGCACTATTTAGCAACTTTAAGGGGTCATTTATTTAATACTTACATCACGCTTTTATGAAGGAGGGGAAAGGGTCACGCAAAGAGTGACTAAGTCAATTTTTTTATACGAGAACTGGAGAAATAGCAGAAAACATGTTTTAACGAAATCGGAAAAATTCTTATTCGTTGGTAGAACTCGTAGTCAAGGCTCTGGGGAGTCGTCGTCAAAGAAGAGACAGTCACGCGACAAGTCGCTTTGCCGCGGATAAGAATTGTGCTGAAACCGATGTTGAAAACTGCTTTAAAGTATGGCTATTAAAAAAGAGATTTGTTACCCAATATTATTAAATAAAAGTATTTACTTGTGTTTGCCCGAAGTTATGGATTTATTGCAGACCAGATGATAGTGTAAAGATTTTTAGATTTCGTGAATATTATAAGATTTTTAAAATTTCATGTTATAGAGACTGACTGTCTTTTAATTTTCTAGCGAAGAGCTTATGATAAAAAATACAACTTGACTTTTAATTCTGTGTTTTCATCCCTGGTTCCCAAGCTTTTGAAACAAAAATTGCTTAGTCGACTACCTTGAAAAATCATGACAAAGGAAATAAAGGCGTCTAATGATGAATCCGTCTGTAGAAATGTAAATTTCCAAAACACACTTATGGAGACAACTAATTAACTCCAACGTTAATTTATCTTTCGGGAATTTTTAGTTTTTGTTCGTAAAAAAAAGAATGCAAAAGTAAGTTAAAAATAAATTGAATTCTGTTTTATTTATTCCGTAGCTTTTCCCGCGTAGCATTTTTACGACACATATATATCGTTGGGCAGTTTTAGCATTTTGTGTAAATTAATTAGGAAAAGGTATGGGACTTTTATAAGGCGCAATATTTCATTTCCTATACTAAAAAAAGTATACCTGGACATTCCGCACAGCACTATCAATCTTAATCAATCAAATTTATCTTTAGAAAATAAGTACAGAAAAATAAAAAAAACATGACGAATCACAAATATCACTTATTTACATGTTTCTTTTCTTGTACCAAGTGTAATTTTTTTAACAAAATAGTCAGAAAGGAAACTTGAAATTGTGTTGTTACCTAGTACCTACTTGTAAATTCATGAATTTTATATCGATAAAGCTTTATAGGAAATACACAGATAATAAAAATATATTAAATATACATTGATCAATTGGGTAAGTAGATTTTGAGCATTTATTTTTCTGCTTTTAGTTTAGTGTACATTTTTGACAATGATCGGGACTTAACGGGACGAAAAGTAGGTATCCGAAAACGTATTTTTTTTGTTTCAGGATTTTCTCGATGACGCCGCGCACTACAGTTAGTTCTGACGTGACCACGAGGAGGTGCAATCGTCATCGACTTAAAAAAGATACGTTTTCTTGTACCTATTTATTGTCGCCTTAAGACTCGATCATTATCTCAAATTAGTGAAAAACGCGAAAGTTTAAAATTAACTAGAGGACTGGTTGTATATGCCAGAGACGAAGTTAAAAATTGATGTTTATAGGGTTCCGTACCCAAAGGGTAAAAAACGGGACCCTATTACTAGAACTTAGCTGTCCGTCCGTCCGTCTGTCACCAGGTTGTATCTCATGAACCGTGATAGTTAGACAGTTGAAATTTTTACAGATAATGTATTTCTGATGCATGATGATGAAAGAATAAAATAAATATTTAAGGGAGGGACGTTTGTTGAATAAATGAGATATTTTTGCTCGTTTTTGCTACTGGCAAAAAGGCAACTGGTAGATGCTTGAAATATTCACAGAATATTTAGTGATATATTAAATTCAAAAATTAATAATTAAGTTAAAATAAAACAAATATTTTTAAGCAAGCTGCGTATGAGGCTTTCGGACAAAACGCAGTTTAAATGCTGCCTCTAGGTTCAGTAAGAAAGCAACTGCCAGAGCAAAATTCCAATTCATCGGCAAAATAGGTGAGCTATCCCTCTTGGAGTCGTGCTTTCTGGTCGCTTGCTAAAGCTGCCGAGGGGTACTTCTGCCAGTCGTAGCTACCACCACTTCGAAATATCGATGGTGACTTGGACCATAGTGCAAAAGAGAAAGCCGTTCTTTTGGGCAATCT
This sequence comes from Apoda limacodes, assembly GCA_946406115.1. Classification (NCBI taxonomy): domain Eukaryota; kingdom Metazoa; phylum Arthropoda; class Insecta; order Lepidoptera; family Limacodidae; genus Apoda; species Apoda limacodes. Next base: position 20,817,060 of record OX291560.1, on the reverse strand, counting down.
CTTTGCTACCAACTGGAATATGAACGACGAAGGCGCTGCACCACCTACTATACCGTGGTGCGGTAAGACCATGCCGAAAATCTCCATAACACAGCGGTAGGTCCGACGGGTTTTGCTTTCTTTAGAAGTTCATAAGTCGAGTGGGCCAGACGGTATACCAGCAGTGGTGCTTAAACATTGTGCTTCTGAGTTATGTCCTGTACTCACATGCCTCTTCGGGCTTTCCTAACATACTAGGCAATTTCTGTCTTGGGCAAGGTCTCTGAATGGGGACGGGAAAACTTGGTCCGATTCAACCCTACCAAGACAGAAGTCTGCGCGTTCACCGCTAAGAAAACCCCATTCACTGTGGTCCCAAAATTCCATAATACTCCTCTCTCTTTATCTTTAAGAGCATTGAGATCCTTGGTGCTGACATCTCCAGCGATGTTCAGTTCCGAGATCATTTGCAAGACAAGGTAAAGCTGGCGTCCAAACAACTTGGTGTACTCAACAAAGCAAAGCAGTACTTAACCTCGGGGCAAAGGTTGCTGCTTAACAAGTCGCAAGTCCGGCTCCACAAGGAGTACTGCTGCCATCTCTGGGCGGGTGCACCCAGATACCAGCTTGGCCCTTTTGACTCGGTTCAACGAAGAGCTGTGAGAATTGTCGACGATTCCAAACTCACTTGCGGTATCGAGCCCTTAAGTCTAAGGAGAGACTTTGCCTCCCTGTGTGTGTTCTACCGCTTGTACAATGGGTTGTGTTCTGGGGGATTGTTCGAAATGATACCCACGGCTATTTTCTACCATCGCACCGCTCGCCATTGGCAGGGAAATTTATTCTCACATTTTAGAACCGAAATGATCGCGTACAGTGCGGTTTCAGAGAAACTTCCTCCCGCGAACGCTTGAGTTGTGGAATGAGGGAGAGCAGGGAGTGCTAAGGTTTTCTCCAAGGACTACAGTATGGGGTTCTTCAAGAAATAAGATTTCTGAAGGGTCGGCAACGCGCGATATATAGATATAAGATAGATAATAATGGTTCGGAACCCTTCGTGCGCGAGTCCGACTCGCACTTGGCCTATTTCTTTTAAATCATCACTAAAAACAATGATTATAAATTTGAAGGTATCAAAAGCGCATGTTCTGTGGCCACACGTTGACATTAAGTTGGCATTAGTATTCAAGGGTTGAGGTCGCCCAACAGTGGAGCAGATGTAAATCAATTTGTGAAGCCCATAAAGCGCTATAAAGCTTCAATCGTTATTTAATACTATATTTTATAAAAATGTATTTTACTAAAATAATTTCTTAAAATTCATAATAAAAAAAAAACAATCAATTAGGTAGATACAATTTCAAGGATTTAAGTACTTTAGGAGGCAAACACAGAAACGTTTAGTTATATGTCTGTTTGTCAAAATGTCCGTCCATTTGTCTCTTTGTTATCAAGCACATCACACACAAAGCTATAATATATGTATAATAATAAAAAAAATATAGCAACACATATTACTATATTTCTCTATAACATCTTTGAATGACCGCACACGCAGCTATAATAGTTACTTGTTAAGCAAGGCTGGAAAGTTTCTTTTTGCCTGAGTGCCTATATTATATACCGAGCAAGCGAAGGATTCAATGGGGCGAAGCCCGTGAAAATTTCAGCCGTGCGAAACACAATTTTTCATCTCACTACGACGAGGAAAATATATACAAGATACAAGAAAAACAATAATTAGTGTTTTATTACTTACGGATGGAAAAATAAGTATACTTATTTTAAATAGTTTAATTAAGTATTGATAACATAATAACAACATTATCGTCTCTGAAATAGGTTGAGCGGCTTTTGTATGTCTGCATGTAGTCAACAAATCGCTTGCTCAGAGGTTTTATTACCTATTTTTCGCGAGTAAACTTAGGTATTTTACGTCACTGCTGGAGTTACTTATGTTTTTTAATTAAAAAAAAAATGTTTTTAATAAAAACAACTGCTACGTAATTCCAAATAAATGTTTCTTTTCTTTTTCTTTTTTAAGGTGCGTTCCAAATTTGCACTATGCTAATGTACAATTCTTAGAACAAAAATTATACTTAAAACTTATTTATTCTTTTTGTATTTAATAATTTAAGAAATTACAATAAATTATCTATTTAATAACATTAAACAAAACATTATCTTTAATGCCGTAGTATCAAAAATTAAACTTAAGTGTTATTAACAGATCACTAATGTATAAAATTAGTAAGGACGAACCGAATTTCGGACGGTTTCATTATGTTTGTTTTTGTAGAATTAAAAAAAAACCTTTTGCGCGCAAGCGGGTGAAGTAGGCTTTCCCACGCTGATTTAATAAGATTTTAAGCGACAAAGTGAGCCTTTCCGAACCAGTGAGATGAAAATATATTTTCAATATTAACTGAAAATATATAACAAGGATTAGACTCCCTTGCAGCCTAGTTGTTAGTTTGGCCAGCTGCTGTGCAGAGGATGTGGGTTCGATTCCCGCATTGGACAAACATTTATATGATAAACATTTGTATTTGCCTTTAGTCTGGGTGTATTAATGTATGATATGTATGCATTTACAATAAAAAGGAATTTATATGTATTTATATCCGTTGTCTGGTATCCATCATAACACAAGCTTTGCTTACTTTGGGGCCAGACGGCGCTGTGTATAATGTCCAAAAATATTTATTTATTATTTATCTTGTCATATTATTATATTATAGCCACACAGTTGCTCTAATTCTTGTCCTACGTAAGAAATAAATATTTTAATATTTTACTAGCGTTTCCAGTGGCTCCGTACGCGCTATAGGAATTTGCTGTGGGATTTCGCATAAACCCGCGATATATAGTTGCAATTATAGTTCGCACACGGAGGATTCGGTTATACTTATACATATAAAGAACACCATTCATATTTAATGAGAAGCATAAACGTGCACTAGGCAGAAAAAACTCCAATGCTATGAAGGCAAATAAAACTAGTGTCTGCCCTTTTAACATATATAAACCTTTTGAAAGTAATGGAAAATAAATACAACATTGATTAATTAACAATTAATTCAACGTCAACTTAACTATTTCTCTTTGTTTTTATTTATTATAATTGCGATATAAATTTTAGAAATATCACATTTTTGGTTTCGTCAAGCTATTCGTATTTAGTGTTGATCTTGGTATAGCCAATATTATGCTGATTAGCAGTGTTTTAGTTTATATTTCGGTCTTAATAACTGGGATTTACATAAAAAAAGACTTCATACTTTTGTTTACTTATTGAATTTGAATGGAATCCTTTTATGTTTTGGGATATACAACAAAATTTACATACGCATCTTTTGGGATTGTCTGTCCTTCATAAAGGGATCGAAAGAGGCAATGCTCTTGAGAACCCAATCCCGAATGCGGATCTGCTAAATGCTCCCTTCGATAGCTGTGGCTCGCGAAGCTTATCGTTTTTCATTTCCTTCACGCGCTCGTACAAATAAGTGACTGAGGTGGGGTATCAATAACAGCGACAGTGGAAACGGAGCGGATTTCGAGAACCATAGCCTATTTTATTTTATTTGTTTTAGCCATAACTAGCCGTGACTTAGTAAGCCTAAGTTTATGGGCTTAGTACTTTTAAATATTAAGTTGAGATTTAGTTTGTGAGTGAATCTGTAGATAAAGTAATCTGTTTTGTACCAATCGTTGCTATCTGGACCACGCCTCACGCACGTAGCATGAATCTGACCGAGCCTAGAAGCAATGTTCTCTGTGGTTGGCAGTTCTTTGTCTGCGCTAAATAACCTAATGAAAACGTTGTGATTTTTTAAATTTAGATTTAAAATTCCTCAAACGGTTATATTTGAATTTTGCGTTAGTTCTGTAACAAACATTACCCTGTAAACAAAAAAAAATATTGTGTGCCTGTGAGATTAAGGATTTTTGGACCACTTATATACAACAGGAAATAAAATTTGTTTATAATTTATAATACTATTTACGGTTTCAGATCCTGTCCATACTTTTTATTCCTCTCATACTTATCTGTAATTTAGGGCTCCCTTAGGTCCCTTACAGGGCATTAGGGCAGGCAGACGTGGTCCATGTAGATCGATAACAGTGTATATATTAAAAGAGGTAGATATCGTAGTAGCACGCAAAACTTGAGGCGGCATAATTAAGACAATTTTTGACAATTGTAATTTGATCTATTGCATACGTCTAAGGTTAGTACGTGTATATAGCAGCAGATAAAATTAAGATTTCGAACAATATGACAAGAGAATAGTTCAAGGGACTTAAAACCTAAAACAGTACAACTTAAATAATGTATTCAAACGGATCGCTGTCAGTGGAACCACACGCAAACAGTCAAGCTTTCATTTCCTTTCTTCCAATTCGCGATATTGAATTGCTTTTCAAACAATATAATGGAATGTTGTCATGCGTATTGAATCTATCGTGTGGGCAAATATAAGAAAATAGATGTAATGAATACAAACTGGCCATTAGGAAGAAGTCACTTAAAAGGGATTAGGTAATGTGAAGTGAATCTTATGCACCATATATGTAACAACATAATCTCATAAATTTTATTTAAAAAAACTAATTATTTTGACAACTGTATTCACAGTAATAAAAATAGTTTCGACAATTTTGCAAACGATTTGCCGCGGTCAAATGTCGATTTCTTTTTTTAATGTTTTTAAATTAATTTAATGGCGCATTCTTATTGTTGGGCCAGTCCGAAATTTAAATAAAACTTGATGCCCACGGTTACTTATTACCATTGCAACACTCACCATCGGCAGGAAATTCATTCTCACCCCTTAGAATCTTAATGGTCACGTACAGTGCGGTTTCAGAAGAACTTCCTCCCGCGAACGCTTAGGTTGTAGAATGAGCGCCTAGGTTTTCTCTAAGAACTACAGTATGGAGAGAAGAGATTTAAGAGAGAAGTGATCGATTTTTAAAGGGTTGGTAACGCGAGAGTGATGCTCATTGTGTCCATAGGCTGCAATGGCGGTTTACCATCAGGCGGACCGTTAGCTTGTTTGCCACCTTAGTGCTATTAAAAACTACCTACCTTGTATATTAAATTTAGTAATTTTTAAATCACGAAAGAATACTTTATTTTCTATACATTTGTTTAGATGACTAGCTTTTGCCCGTGACTTCGTCTACTTATTAAACTTATTACTGTTTATGATCATACTTATTAAACTAACAGAGTTCTCATACTTTTTCCTTATTTCTCTATCTAAGGAATGATTTTCAAATAAACAACAGGTTAATCTTAAATTTCAACTTATGGGCGAATACCATTTTTTCAAATGTAGTTTTACATTACGGATTTTCATATAATTCTCATTTCACCCCCTGAGGGGAAGAGCTTTGCAAAATACTTTCACAGTGCCAAGTTTCAAGTCTCACATTTACACAAAAATATCATAATTCTCATACAAATTTATGTGACTATAGATATAAGTCCACAAATCAAATACAAGTTTTGCAGCAGGAAATAGTTCCGAAACAAGATGTAATACATTCGTCGAAATGTTTAGATTTGAGTTGAGTTGTTAAGTAGCATCCCATAGCATTATGTGTTGGGTATGGAATATCAGCTTTAAAATATATGTATAAGGTTTATTTATGTGACTATAGATATAAGTCCACGAATCAGACACAAGTTTCGCAACATGAAACATTGAAACAGTTCCATAACAGATGTAACACAGTCGTCTAATTGTTCAGATTTGCGCTGAATGTTTAAGAAGCTTTTTGTAAATTATGTGTTTTTGTAGTACGCCTTGATGAATACAACTTAGCTTTCATGTTCTAACTTAGCCAATTTAAAAGAATCTAATTACCTATTTCGACTTGAATTGATTAAAACTAATATATCATTTGACAGAGTCATCACATACCAAATCAGCGAAAGAAATTGTTTAAAAGAATTTTGTCAATAACACCTGTGATGACATCTCTGCATCCAGCGCATACCTATATATCTTAATAGCTTCTGCCCGCCCTAAATTTGGTTATCGGCATAGGATTCTTACGGCTGCCCCTCAATTATAGAAAAAAAACCAATCAAATCTTCCCTCTCTATAATATTTAGTATATGTAAATAGAAAGTTAGATTAGGTAGGCATAATACATTCGTGTCTGTGAAGCCATGGATTACACATACAAAATTTCAACCCATTGGTTAAGCCGTTTAGTAGTTGATATACCGACAGCAGCGCCATCTACCGGGTCCAATTGTATGATTAAATCATGCAGGAAACTATCGAAATACCCATATCAAATTTCAACCCAATCGGTTCAGCCGTTTAGAAGTAATGTGACAAAGATAAGTACGGAAGGATAATTGTTACTACCAGTTGTCCTATAACCCGTTTTCCCATAGGAATGAAGTATTTCCCCGCGGTAAAAAGTTATGTTCATCAGGGATAATGTCGGCTTCTATCGTAAAGAAAATTTCAAATCGGTCCAGTAGTTTCGGAGCCTATTCAATACAAACAAACAAACAATCAAATCTTTCCTCTTTATAATATTAGTGTAGATTCTAAAATTGTTCTTTAACATCACTTGTTTCAGAATGCATCATTAGGAAATGTGCATACACCATTAACACGTTTGTGAAGTCCACAATCCGCACCGAAACTAACCAAATAAACTATAAATTGGACATAGGGGTCGTTGATTATTGATTTTCTTCTCATTTAAACTGCTGTTATGTTTTAGGTTTTTATCTGTGTAATAGCTCCGTACAGGCAACCCTATCAAGTTTGGGCTTGTTTGGTTCATTCAGATAAGTATCCTGCCTGCAGATAAGATAAGCTGGAAGGTTGCTACAGGAACTCTGTAATGAAATAATGCAACCCCATCGAGTTTGGCCTCGTTTGATTGGTCGTGACAAGATCTCTGGTCCTAGATAAGACAATCACACTTAAACAATAAACTTCAGTCACGCGTCGGAGCTGACACGCACTTTTTTGAAAAGAGTAGGTGAAAAACCACTTTGTGAACCGGTAGTACGACAATAATAACACTTGACCATTTAAAAGAGCTCTCGAACGGCTTATAAAAAAAAACATTTCACACTCTCTATTCACAATATAACAAATCTAAAAAAACTTAATTTATTGTTATATTTGTAATAGCTAATTTTTTTTATTTTTTTTTCTCACCTCACTACGGTTGCATTTACTTCGATTACTGTCCCCACACTATAAGACTACAATGTTCTATAATCCCCAGGGTGCGTCCGTTCCACAGTAGTACTTGATCATAGATAGCACATTACACACGCCACCTTGATTGGTGTCACGTTACTTTGACACCTTCCGTGCACAAGTCCGACAACGTTTCAAGTCTGTGCTTTGTGAATATCTAAGCGATTAAGTAATAATGGAATGAGTGGTTGTTTTTTAGGGTTCCGTACCGTTAAATAACGGATCGTATTTTATGTCCTTTGAGTTCTGTAAACGTTATAAATTTCTATCTTAATCCATTGAAAAATCGGCTTTTCAATATTCATTATTCACTAATGAATAAAACCTTCGACTGTCCGAAGATCTTGAAATTAAACATAATAGAAGATACACATAAATAAATAAATATCTGGAGACTACCCACGCTCTGCGGTTTTTCCCGCATGACATATGTGCCAATTAATATGAATTATAATTTAAACAATTGAAATTATTTCGAAATTAAGACTTGTATTGAAATTTTGATATGCAAATATTTTATTTGTATAAACATTTTATTTCTTATTTGTATTCTATAAATCATTTTGAAATACATAATTGTTTTTTTTTCTTTCAAAACAAAGCGTAAAGTCCTAATTTTCATCTTTGACAGTATAAATTGGACAATATCGGTGTTAGGGGCGAGACGTTTTCGCATTTGAACGAAAACGTGCTGCTTCATTGCCCTTTTAGGCCATTTGTTTGCTTGTTCGTTTAATGAAATACAAAACAAGACTATTGTATTTATTTTTGGCGCCAAATCAAAATTGTAATCAATTGTAAAGCAAATTTTAGGTTATTTTTTCAAGATTCAAAAGTGTTCTCTGAAACCCAGTTTAATAAAATGATTTTGAGTTTTTAGTTCTTGAGTAATAAATTGACAAACAAGTCTCCTCCCTTTTAACAATAGTATAACTAGCCCTTTTTTAGAGTGGGAAATTGACGACCTGTGTGTTAGCGGTTTGAGCGTCTGCATAAAAATAAGGACGCGAGAGTCCTAGGTTTCAGCTCTGACCAGAAACTGCCGTATTCTGTTTGTTTAGGGCCAGAGCAATGTGTGTATATTTGAATTATACTATTATGATATTTATTATACCGGGTGTAACAAAGAAAGGGTTAAAGCGGGCATCCCCAGTATATATTTAGTTATGGATATGTAGGTAAGCATTTAACTCAGGACCATAGTTAGGTTATTATTATATATAATAATCATGGGCGTAGCCAGCTTTTGGATTAGGGGAGGGGCAGTCTTGGCTAGGGAAGGGGGCAGACCTGAAAGAAAATGTCATTGTAATATAGAAAACATGTTAATTTTGAGCCAATTCCTTCAGGTAATGGGCATCTAGCTGCCCCCCCCCCCCCCCAGCCTGTACCTCGCTACGCCCATGATGATAATGACAGCTCCGACACATCACATACAATTTTATTCATCAAGACACTATTATGTAATCTGTCAGAGCTCACCATATAGTAGCAGAACTATAAGATTTAAAATTCGAAACATTATAAAAAAAACATAAAATATGAGACCACCCTAAAATCAGCTGTTGGGTTCATATTCCCCGAAAGAGTAATGACTCCTATTATGTTACAGCCTGTATATCTTGCACACACATTTATCCTACTGTTTTGTGCCGGCCGTTGCTATCTGGTACGCAACTCACGAACGTAGCGTATACTGGCAACACTACTAGTTGTCAAGTCGTTGCCGATATAAATCCGACAAATATAACCTCAATACAAAACGCTGTCAGTATCTCGGAACCTTGCCTAAAGGGACTTCTTTTAATTTAGGTTTTTTATTTTAAGGTTAATTGTTTTAATAGTGTAATCAAATTTAATTATATTTTTTTCTGCATTAGAAATTAAATATAATAACATAATAATAATAAATTGACTACTGTTATTTAAGGCAAACAGATTAAAAACCTCAATACTTACTTTGTGGTTTTTAAATCAATTAATACGGTTGTAAATTAATTATTGCGTTAGTTAACAAAAATTACTTTGTGGATAAAAAGTATTTAGTTTGTGAGCCTGTAAGTGTTTATTTTGGATCACATGATAGAAGGAAATAACTTAGTATGTACCTTTTGTAGATTAATTTAAAGTTTTAGATACTGTCCCTTTTTTTTTGTTTCTCTCACTTATTATCTATAATTTAGGGCTGCCTTAGGTCCTCTTAGACTTTAGAGGATATTAGGACAGTCAGACATGGTTCATGTAACTGCAACAACAGCATCAATTTGAAGAAAGCAATCGTCATTCCTTTCAAGGTTTTTAATTATAGTTGGGTTTTGGTTTACCCTTCAATAAGACAAAAGTACGCACTTTTCTTAAAAGATTAAAGACATTCTCAGAAAAAGTCTACAGTTTAAAAGACAAGAAGACACAATGCCGATACAGTAGCAAGTGAGACAAAATGCACTCGAGTGTGCTCTCCCGACGTAAAGCTCTCAGGTGACATTGGAAAGCTCTTACTGAGCTTTCAGACACATTGTACTAAGCATACGAGTGACGCTGACTGGAACCCGACGATATCAACCTTATCTTAATGCAGTTTTTGACATGATTTTCCAGGCGGGTAACGAAATCTGACGTTGAGGAATCTCAAATAGCGAGTTCATAATTAAGCTCTGATTGTTGAACTCCAAGATATAAGATTCAAGAAAGCTTTCCCAGTATAATATATTATACAGTATAATATATTAGTTAGTAAAAACCAAAACTTATACTATAAGAATGTTTAGGGCATTACAACGTACTTCTGCAAAAATATCGCATTAGAGTACTGAGGTGACCTTATTGTTGATATTTAAGCATTTTGGGGGGAAGGGGTTGATTTGAACCTGAAAACAACTTTCTAGATACGCCTATGGTAAAGACAAAGCTGGTGAAACAGAAAAAAGGACAAGAAGACTTTAATCGGGAATAGATTGTGTGTTAAATGTGTAAAAGCCACAAAATTTAATTAGTTTAAATTAGTTGGTAAATATTGTTTGATAGAAAAAAGACGAAATCCTTTTTGAAAATAAAATTTGATGCTACATTTATTTTTAGGCCATAAACTTAAAATGTCTTTGATCATCGTAAGCGTTTTACATACCGGCTCTAATTGTGAGAAACAAAATGAAACTTGATTGTATGGCGAACGCAACAGCTCAAGATAATGTTTACCCGAAGTTTCAAGTTAAAACATTCCAAGCTTTAAGCGAAATTAAAGCTGTTCAATCAAGCATCAGAAAGTTTGAAAGTTGCTGGAGGGAAGCAACTCGAAAAGTTAGCAAGAAAAACGGCACCCGGTTTCCGTGTCCCAGCCTCCTTTCGTCATCTCATCAATCACGACAGATATTTGTGATTAAGTAAGAGATATTAAGATATTATGAAATAAAATATGTTAAACAACCTAAAAGCGTCGAAATAGATAGAAATGATTCTTAAAAATAAGTGAATGTTCTTTTTCATTTCCGAACTTGACTAACACATTGCCATGCATCTTAAATTATAGACATTGAAAAGTGAAATAAGTACTTAGTTTTTAATTATTTCTGTGTTGTAATTTAAAATCGGAAAACGATATTATAGAGGACAACGGATCAGTGTAATTTTTTTAGTCATTAGCAACGACTTTACAAAATGGACTTGGAATCCTAAGAAAATATTACATCAGATTTAAGAAAGACGCCTTATACCTATACAACAATCCCGTAACGAAGAGAACCTTGTGATACAGATGAAAGGCGTTCGTTATTCTAATTGTTTATACTTGTCTTGTGCTGAGTTCGTAGGTGTAGTTGTACTCCTCTGCATATTGAGTTCATTTTAGAAAAGTTTAGACCCACTATAGATAGAACCCAAAAACAACAATCCCGTAACGAATAGAACTTTTGTAACAGATGTAAGGCGTTCGTCATTCTAATTGTTTATACTTGTCGTGTGCTGCATTCGTAAGTATAGCTCTACCCCTGCATATAGTGTTCATTTTAGAAAAGTTTAGACCCACTATAGATTATAGAAGCCAGTTATAAAACCACAATTCCGTAACGAATACATAGCGAAGGCGTGCGATCGGGTCTGGCACCGGGGTTTGTGCAAATGGGTGGCTAGCTTTTTGTCCGGCAGACGCATACGAACCGTAGTTAACGGTAGTTGCTCTGATAGCATGGACATTAATGCTGGTGTCCCGCAAGGCTCTGTGCTGTCTCCTACGCTGTTTCTACTGCATATCAATGACATGTTGGACATCAACACCATACATTGCTATGCAGATGACAGTACTGGAGACGCTTATTACACGGGTCGTGCAAACATCCCTAAGCGGAAGAAGACCGCCAAGCCCTTCATCGACTGTGAGGGGGGCAGGGGATTTTGTGGGGGCAGAGAAGTTCTGCGCTTCACTTCACCGTCTACCTGTCGCACGTGAGGCACGATAATTTTGTTCTTCATATTTTTTTTGTTATGCATTGATAATTATATCATCGTTACTTATTTTATTAGGTTAATTACTCATTTTAGTCCGGAATTTTTTAAAAAAAAAAATTGTATGTTTTTTTTAATTTTTCTAGTTATGTATTAAACACACCTTTCTGTGGGCTGCCCTCGCTCCACTTGTCTAGGCGCCAATAAGCTTGATGAGAAGGAGAAATATTCTAAATCAGACTACCGAAACGTTGGGCGCGAAGCTCAGCTATAGCGGTTCTCACACGGCGGTGTAAGTCGTTGAAACGAGCTTTGTTTTCGGTAGTGAGAGCGCGATTGCGTCTGTGGCGGGCTGCGTTACGCTCAGTCATTAGTGACTTGATGTGCTGAGGCAGGATTAGGTGGTGGTAGTCACCAACCGGCACTTGTCTTGAGCACTCGCCAATGGTGGCGGTCAGGTGGCGAGTCGATAGCCACGTTTATATCGTTCGTTGAAGAGATATTATTGGGAACACGATCTAGATGTGGCGAACTGGGGTTTTCGAGTAAATGCCCGAATTTATCCCAGTCCGTCACGGTTCTAGGTTCTAATTGTCGGGAGGAGTGGTCAACAATATTAAACGCATTGTTCGCATTGAAATCAAGCAAAGTCAACACAATAATATGTTCATTTTCTATGTTCTGTCTTCTGTAATCTGTAATTTTCATTAAAGTACCGCCAGTGTTGTAACCTGATTGAAAATCTCAGGAAAAATTAACTCAGTTTTTCATGTACTCGTTCAAGCACTTTATTGAGTAAGGGTAGAATACATAAAAGGAGAAAGAGTAAAAGTATTAGGAATTTTCGGTATAGGGATAATGGAAGCTTTCTTCCAGATAACAGGAAAACTTCTTAGTGCGAAGAGAAATTTAAAAGAAGAGAGAAAGAAAGAGTAATGTTAGGAAGGGGTACATGAATTATAGAAATGATCATAAATAGGTTTACGTTGTCGTTACAAGTTGCTTTGCTACCTAAGCTTATCGAATCCTCAACATCACGGCCAGTGATCATTTTGAACTGAAATATCAAAAGTCAAGACGTGGCAGGCCAGAAACGTGAGTTAAAGTTACCTTTTGAGTTGTCTCATCCATTGTGAGAGGTGGAGAGCAAATATTAAATATATGTTTATTAAGTGAGTTGAAATTACAATCAATTGAACAGTGATCTGGATATTTGTCGATGCCTAAATACTTGATTCTTTCTATTTTTTTTATTAAAAGATTTTTCTATGTATGTATATTTATCATATATTTCTTAATTCTTTGAAGATTTGTGTGTTTGTAATATTGATGTACCTACTACTCCTTTGTAAGTTGCTAGTAGTTGCGTGTTTATAAAATTCTTCATTGAAAATTAATAGCTTGTTAAATTTTAATACAGTTTATTTTCTAAAAACTGCAAGCAACACAAACACAGTGAACGGTCCTCGCTAAACTCTGTGGTCAGTCTCAATATACTCCGTGTTTGTTCACGAGACTTTAATTATGCCCAGGAAAATATAAAGTTACCCGAAAACGATTAAGTTCACCCGGTTTTTGTCGAAACCGATAAAACTATACCTGCTACCTATGCTTAAAAAGCAAAATCGTTATTTCGTATTTAATTTCTTCCACTAGTGTTCGTTTATTGAATATGTATCGCACAACGGGGTTCGCGTACCAGCACATAATTGTTCAAGCCATAGACATTAACTCTAAGCCATATTTTATTATTTGATGTATTAAGTTAGAGTTTACACTATTCAGTTCAAGTTTTTACTATTGAGCAAAAACAAAAAAATAAAAAACAAAAGGCTATCAGGACCCCAATTAAATCTGATGTATATTCTGTGAAAATTTTAACTGGCTTCATTTAAAATGGGTTTGATTGTTTGATTTAAAAGGTATGGTATACAGACCGAAGGAATGATAGGGGTCCTGTTAAAATTTTTTGTACACGAAGTCTTAAAAAAAAGTAGTTATAAATCTATATTAACATCTATATTACAACACCAAAAAGTTCTAAGATCTTAAAAAGTGTTCTTAAAGGAGAGGCTGGATATAAACACAAGTTCAATGTCCATGTTGCGCCCTTACCAGTTTTTGTTGACTGCTACTCTACAGGAACGCTACTCTCAATGTTTTTAACAAATATAAAAAAAATGGGGCAAATTGTGGAATAAGGCAAGTCCAATTTTGAGATAGAAGTTAATTTGGAAAATTGCGTAACATACTGTCGTATAAAATATCATACGAGTGCCACAGTGTGTGTTGCCAGTCATGAGTTAAAGGACAAAGGTTTTTTTAACTGTAAGTAGGTTTAAATTAGGTTATGTTGCTCACCTATGGCGAGAGCTGTACTAGGTGTTTATTTGCGAGATAAAATTGCTGTACAGATTATTGCTTAAAATACTTCGTCTAAGGAAGAAAGTTGAAAATCTGCATGTGTTGCGAGTTATAAAAAAAATGTTGTTGAAAAGTAACAAGGCGCTGAAATGATCCAACGACGAGAGTTCCGCCTCTCTTGGTGATTTGTCTCGGGTTTACATTCGGAACGAGTTGGAATAACAGTCCTGAACTGTTTTAAATACAGCTGCGAAAAAATAAAAGAATGATCAAGTAAATGAAAATTTATTTTCATCTCTCATACTCTGAAAGTAGACCATATATTATCTAAAAAGCAGTTGAGGAGTAGCAAATATTGACTCCAGGACCGAAAAATAAACAAACAAAGTTTCAGTCACACTGGGCAAAATCAGTCACCTATACAGCCAAACTTCAAATAGAACTAGGTATATTCTTAACTTGTTTGTAGATATTTTGTTTTATACTACTTTATTACTACTGGAATGAAGAAAACTTTTAATTCTTCATTTTGTACGTGGCTAAAACACTATCCGCGAAAAGCCAAAAACAAAGAAACCTCATTCTTTAGTTTTTGGCCGATCGCCATGCGCGCGCATATGAAAACTGATTAATTCTTCCCGCCATTGCGAAAAATTTTTCACGACTCGTTTTTACTGTTGAAATTATAATTATTTATTAATTAAGATGGCTTGTAGTACTAGTTATGAAGAAAATGATTTATGTTGTACACCGCCCGATATAAAATGCGAAGCTCATAATGTTATGGAAAGTTAAGTAAACTACCTAAAAACTTCAAGGAAAAATATGTATTAGCGTACCAAAATTTCATACAATGGCAAAACAAAAAGAATACGCAGTTCAGAAAATGTGTTCAAGGCGTACTTTAAAGAATTATCTTCTTAGTATAAACCTAGTTCTTTGTGGTGTATATACTCAATGTTAAAAAGTACAGTCCGAACAAAGAATGGAGTGGACTTAAAAACATACTCGAATTTGTCAGCTTATCTAAAGAGACTATCCGGTGGATTTAAAAGCAAGAAATCAAACGTTTTATCGCCTGACGATATTGAAAAATTTAAAAAAGATGCTCCAGATAACCAATATCTGGCTCCTAAGGTTAGTTAAATTAATTTTAAATATCTACGCGACTTCAGCCTGTGTTGTGTGTTGAACTTAATTATTGTTTCTTTTTTTCAGGTTGCTTTAATATTTGGCAATAACTGGTGCTTTAATTTAGGATACAAGAATTAACAAATATAACTGTAAAAGACGTAGAGAACCATGGCCAGATGCTTTTAGTGAAACTACCTATCACAAAAAATAAAATATCGAGGTCATTCACCATACACGGTCCATTGTATGAAATTGTTAAGGAGACTGAAAGTTTCACCAAAAGCAAAAAATGACCGTTTCTTTCTAAATAAGCAGAATGTTAGGTGTACATGTCAGCCTATATGTATAAACAAATTTGGTTCTATGCCTTAAGCCATCGTTAAGTTTTTAGGTTTAGCAGACGCTGAGAGCTACACTTGACAGAGTTTTAGAAGAACTTCAGCTACATTGCTAATTCAGGAATAATGACAGAAATGTCATTATGACTTTGAAGCGTCATGATGGGTGGCGATCTAGCAATGTAGCAGAATCATTCGTAGAAGATGCCATACAAAACAGGAAGGAAATTTGTGCAAAAATCACAAAAAGAATTAGACTTGATTCTGAGGCGCGTCCTACTGGCGAAACACCAAGTACATCCAATGATTAGATTTCACCTACCTACACGAATAATCATCTTATAGATCATGAAAGTACTTCAGTAAATAATTTAATTTTAGTTAATTTCAATTTAACTAACTGCACATTTACTAATTGTTCAAAATTGTGTTGAAAAACGTCGTATGATACACGTGTGTATTGATAATTACCGTCCTCGGCTCTCTTAAGACACTCAACTAACGGCTCGGGTAGCAATGGCACCTCAGCAATAATCACCAACATTACACACCAGTACCATAATTTACTATTACTTAATAAAGATGAGTTCATCAAGCGATTCAGATTTTTTTTTTTTTTTTTTTAAAGCACTAAGGTGGCAAACAAGCACACGGTCCGTCTGATGGTAAGCGGTCACCGTGGCCTATGGACGCTTGCCACACCAGAAGTATCACTCGCGCGTTGCCAACCCTTCAAAAATCCAATAACTTCTTTCTTGAAGAACCCCATTCTGGTCCTTAGAGAAAACCTTGGCAGGGAGCTCATTCCACAACCCAAGCTTTTGCGGGAGGAAGTTTCTCTGAAACCGCACTGTACGCGACCATTTCGGTTCTAAAGTGTGAGAATGAATTCCCTGCCGATGGCGCGCGGTGCGATGATAGAAATAACCGTGGGCATAATTTCAAACAATTCCTCAGAAAACATCCCATTGTACAAGCGATAGAACACACACAGGGAGGCAAAGTCTCTCCTCAGACTTAAGGGTTCGATACCGCAAGTGAGTTTGGGATCGTCGACAATTCTCACAGCCCGTCGTTGAACTGAGTCAAAAGGTCCAAGCTGGTATCCGGGTGCACCTGCCCGGAGATGGCAGCAGTACTCCATATGGGGCCGAACTTGCGACTTGTAAAGCAGCAACCTCTACCCCGACGTGAAGTACTGCCTCGCTCTGTTGAGTACACCTAGTTTTTTGTACGCCAGCTTCACCTTATCTTGTAAATGATCTCGGAACTGAACATCGCTGGAGATGTCAACACCAAGGATCCCAATGCTCTTGAAGATGGAGAGGGTAGTGTTCTGGAATTGTGGGACTATAGTGAATGGGGTTTTCTTAGCGGTGAACGCACAGACTTGTGTCTTTGTAGGGTTGAATCGGACCAACTTTACCCGTCCCCAGTCAGAGACCTTGGACAGTGTGGTCTCGATTTGAGACACAAGTTCTCCGCGGTGTTCCTCCACAACGGAACGAGGGATGTTTGCGCGACCCGTGTAATAGGCGTCTCCAGTACTGTCATCTGTATAGCAATGTATTTTGTTGATGTCTAACATGTCATTGATATGCAGTAGGAGAAAGCACGGAGCCTTGCCGGACACCAGCATTAATGTCCATGCTATCAGAGCAACTACCGTCAACTACGGTTCGTATGTGTCTGCTGGACAAAAAGCTAGCCACCCATTTGCACATAAATAAATTATGCAGTTTGCTTAAGAATTTTAGCTTCCCTGCAAGACCTATTAAACCACGGTCGTTTTTTGACGCCGGCAGCTACTCGTGGGTTAGGAATATAACATTCCATACCAGCGAGCATTGTCTCAGTGACTGCGGCTGCGCAGACGTCAGGATCTTCTGAGTTCAAGCAGATCTGCCTCCACGGGTACGATGCATAAAATTCTTGAAATCAATCCCAGTCTGCCGACTTATAGTGCCACACACGACGCCAATTAGTTGGCCCAGATGGATCGGGTTCTGTGCATGACACTTGAGTCCGAACGAGACAGTGGTCCGAGGAGCCTAAAGGCGCATCCACTGAGACGGAATATCCGTCCGGACGTGTAGTCAGCAGAAGGTCCAGTAAGGAGCTTGTATGGTCCTCTATATCTGGTATTCTCGTAGGAGAAAGTACCAGTTGAGAGAATCCATAGGTCAGAGCAAAATCATGAGCAGATATCCCTGCATAGTTATTGGTTCGAGAACTGAGCCACTCACGATGGTGGGCGTTAGTCTCCCAAAATAACTAGTTCTGCTGTGGGATATTGCTCTAGAACTTTGTCAGTCGTCAAACTCAGGTGCGTGAAAAGTCGAGTTACGTCCGTGTCACCGCTAAGGTACGCATAGATACGAGTGTGGCCGCCGTAATCTACGCGCACCCACAATACCCACAATGCCCCGCTTTATTTGTTCGGGCGGCTTATTCGAGCGAGTACTTGCAATGCCCTACCTCTCTTAAATTAAATTCGAAATAAAAAGAAGTCTTTAATTCGGGTAAAAGGCCATTTCAACCTCGAACTATTGGCCAAAATATCTCATCAGAAATGGGAGTCTTTCATCCCTTACTTAACAATCTACTATTTTTAGTATGCTGTACCATAGACTTCAAGTTCTGTAATCTGTCCTATGGACTGCAATAGGCTGCTGAATAGGGTTACAAAATTGGCAACACTTTAAAAAGGGACATAGTTAAACTATGGTATATTTTCTTATATGCCTCTGTCACACACTCGTCGAGTGGTATGGGAAGTAGCGAGGAAAGGAAGCAGAGACGTAGTGTGGCCACGTTACGCGTCATGCTCCTCGTCATGCCCACCGCTCCCTGTTTTGTCGGTTTTTTGGCGCGAGTCAAAGGACCTAGTACGGAGCGTCGTGATTAATAGCGCGAGTAGATCAGAGTGTGGACATAGAGCGTCAGCGCGAGGAACAGAGCGATGAGCAGCGCGAGGACCACAGTGTGGCAGGGGGCATTGACGAGACACCACACGCACGTCTATGGTTGTAATTAACATAAACACAGCAATGGCGCGCGTTTGATTGTGTGTGTGTGTGCGTGTATGCGTGTTCAGCGACTTAAGAGTGCGCGTACATACAGCCAGTTAGGGTTTTCTTTTCTAAAAATATGATATTGTTTATTCTTTTTTATGTGATAAAGTGAAAAGCACTAGTACGTAAGCGTCAATTTCCCGCCGCATATAATCTACGTAATACATCACTTTTTGAGCAACTGTATTAAACATGAGTTTTCGAAGCGGCGCAAATAATACATAAGGCAGGTGCGTAGTATTTATTGTAATTTGTTCATAAAAAGAAAATTGAAATATTCGTTGACATGCGTCTGACAGTCCCCGTGGAGCTGGGGCGGCTTCCTTTTGTAGTAACTTTATCAAAAGAACACAAACAATAATTAATATTGTGTAGTGATTCTGACAAAGGTATTTGTATGTACGCCTACTCGGTGAGGTGACGTACTTAACAAAAGTTCTTTATTTAAGTATCTAGATGTTATTTTTGAAATGCGGTAGTTTTTGTATTTTTATGTCTAAATACTAATGACTATAATAATAATAAAATTAAAAGCGATAAGGATTTTGAATTAGGATTTACAAGACTTATCCCTATAATGTTGAATTTTGTGAATCGTTCGCAAGTTTAGTACTCCATAATGCCTGAACGGCTTTTAATATAAAATTTATATAATTAAAAAAAATTGCACACAGAAAAATCACGTTCTGGAGTACCAAACATAAATGATACTTTCTGTCTTTATCGTGAGTTTCATAGAATTTATATTGTTCCGTGGTAAATTATTGGTTGCTTACCTGGGCAGCGTTCGGAAATTTCGTTTTGTTCAAAATACGTATAGTGCAACAAACTTTCGTCATATTGAAATGGCTTGAACTAAAAACGACACTAGCGACTAAACACCCAAGGTCAGAAAAGTTTGTTGCACTGGACATTAGTGTCTAGTTCCGATGGGAAAGAAGAAATTCTTTAGTGGCCACCAGGCGCGGTCGCAGCCCTAGATTTTGGGTTAGCTCAAGTAGCGTTCCATGGACAAACTTCGCTAGTAAAACATACATGACATCACGGTTGTTTTCCGGAAGGGTAGTCAGTTACGGCAGACTTCCACTTGCTATGATCCTTGCACACTTCTTCTACTTCATTAAATTTCGCCAGTGTTTTTAAAACGTTTGTCGATTGTAACGTACTCCTAACCAAACCTTTTCTAAGAACACTCTATTATATTGAGGTATTTTCGAGGAGGTCATTATCCACCCTCCCATTTGATTTTGTTTCATAAATTGGTTTGGTAGATCTTTTTTAATTTATTATTTCTACAAATAGTCTGAGGACAAAGGTTCCAATTACACGCGCCATACATCCCATGGAACGAAGATCCAAGTGATAAACTGAAGTGGCACTTCATCGAGAACAATGACCAACGCAAGATAAGGGTGACTCTGGAACATGGTAGAAGAACTATCTCCAGGTGACGACAGTATTACGACGACTAAGCTTCTAAAAAACTAATAAAGTTATCGACATAGCTCGCGGAATCAGCGGCAATAGTAGGTTATAGTAGCTATATGCATGGAAAGGCCGAGGAAATCAAGAACTGACTGACTTTAGCATTGGACTGAGTATCAACTGATATGATGATTAAGGAATAGGTGGTGCGACGCTAAGCGTTTCCGTTTAATGCCTTTCTCAATGTAGAACCCATCTATGTGTGGGGGCACATAGTAAACCAAAACATTTATATACCTACTAGGGTTATTTTACATTGAAATAAAAAAGTAAACAAACCTTAACTACAAGCCGAAACAATGATTCTCTTATGTTTTAAAAAAAAGAAATTATGTTTGAGACGTCTTGGATTTATTTTAGCAGGATAAAGCCCTGACACACTTCTTCTAAACCAAGTTTAGCCTAGGCCTTTCGAACTTCGCCGTGCGCTTATTAGAAAAACACGCGATAAAAAGAGTATTTTGTGCCTATCGTGCTGAATTTTTTGATAGATATATTTTTTATCGATTTTTACCCTCCGCGTACCAGTGACTAAAAATGTCGTCCCATATTAGGTAGGGTATAACATACCCCAATATAAAAAAAGTGATAAAATTAGCATATATTTTTTTGGCGGAATTAATTATTCGTTATTTATAAACACACTAGCTTTCCCCCTGCGGCTTCGCTCGCATAGACTATAAGATTTGCACAGTTCTTAATTCAACATACTGTAAAGTTTATCACCTTTCACCTCCTCAGTTTGAATTTTCAAAGTGCCAACAAAATTTCTAATAAAATTATACCTTCACAGAAATTATAATTTTCATTTCATATCATGTCATATGAGCACTGACAATCAAGATAAAATTTACCACGCTCTTACGGGTGAATTTAAAAAAAATACCTTTCGTATCCACTTGAATAAAAATATAAAACTATTACATACAAATCACTCTCTATGAAATCTTTCATATCAAGTTACTACTTAAAAGCATACTCTCTTCCGCCTCGTGGGAAAAAGTTGCTAAACGCTAGAGCGTCCGGTTACTACCCGCGGCTCATACCCTTAGGGGTTACAAAATATCTATAACGATGACTACAATATAATCATTCTACTCCGGGTGATCGGATAAACACGCGTGCGATTTTAGACTCTGGAATTTGTAGTTTCCTTACCATTTAGAAAATGCTCTTTTCGAATTTGAAGTTACTTTTGCATTTTAAATATGTAGTTTCCATCCTATTCAAATATTGCCTATATCGGATTTGTAGTTTACTTCTCATTAAATTATTATTTAAAACAACCCTTAAGGGTTTACTTTAATTTAAGTTGCGGTTTCAAGATTAGGTTAAAAGACATTTATAATATTTAGTTAAAACCAGTGAAGTTGTGACATAAACACAGAAACACAAGCTCACGCAACGAATTCATGAGAGTTTAGTTCTTGCCATTTCATTTCATCCCTTTTGGGGCCGTCCATTAATCATGTGAGGCTAGAAAGGGGGGGGGGGGGTCCGGCAAAATCACGAAATATTACAAGGGGGGAGGGGGGGGGGGGGGTTGTAGTAAGATATCACGTGTATTTATTTTTTCGTCAAAATTTAAAAAAATTTAAGATTTTTTGTAGGTACTAAAAAATACACGTGATTTTGGGTGGGGCGTGATTTTATTAGTCTTAAACCTCACCACGTATCACCAAGGGGGAGGGGGTCAAAATGCTAAAAAACATCACGTGATTAATGGACGGCCCCTTCTCTGAATAACTTTTTATACTTTCAGGAATTGGCAAAAGGGGTATTTTATTCTATCCTTGGTATTTCATTTTACAATTTATAACTCCAATTTGAGATTTATGAGACATATATAAAGTTACCTTAGTCCAGCCTAGATACAGTTCAGGAGAAGAAGCGATATAGCGATGGGCTCACCACCTGTCAGACAGGGCTAAGTGCTCAGTGTCCATCACATTCATTATGATATGGGTGTGTAACCAGCCACTTACCCCTTTAGGGGATTAAAGCTGTGTAGACATACATAAACGTACATACATAAAAACGCTAAAAATAAACATCCAAAGAATAATCTATTTTAGTAGTCCCTAGGAAATTGTACGTATTTTCAATTTACTGATCAACAATACCGACGGAGACAGCAGGTGTTCAGCGGTTCATAATTTATTAACATCACGTCAGGGCCGGACGGGAAATCCGAATCCGTCCGGCACGAGCATGTGTCCGACATTACAATTTAATGATGCATTCACTGTTTAATTTCAGTAGTCACTGTTTGTAATTTTGGTAATTTGAGGTAAACATTTTGATAAATATCTGCAGGAATATCGTCGAATAAATACTGTAAACTCTATTAACAATTACTTCTAATGAAGGTTATTAAATTTTTAAAACTGCTTTCTTTGGATGATAATATCATATAAAGAAAGCAGTTATTTAAAATATATTATTGTATTCTATTGTTTACTGCTGGGCGAATATATATCGTAACTGGGCATGGGGCTGACTATGTTTGGACTCTTTTTGTGATCTCATAATCTCCAAGGAAATAATAAAACAGAATTTTTAAAAGAAAATTGAAGACTATTTGACTTTATCACCTACTAGCTTCTGCCAGTGGCTTCGCTCGCTCTGAATTTCGTTATCGGCGGCAAAGCCTCAATTATAGAAAAAAAACAAACCATCAAATCATTCTTTTTAATGGCATAATACATTCGTGTTTGTGAAACCATGGAAATACACATACATCAAAAATTATGAGGCTAGCAGAGTACTGTTTTTTGGTATGTTAAAGTAACTTTGTTACTCATAAATGTTTTTCTACTAATGCAACGGCCGTCAATTCGTTACTTATAACCAATCCAAAACCGTTAAGGACAGTAACTACATTGCACTGCTACAAATTACAAACAAACTGTTAAATCACATATCTAACTCCAATTTGCTAGATAAGCTTACTATAGTAGACTAATATATAGAATCAAATAGGTTGTATGAGCAGATTCAGAACAATTAAACGAACCGATTTGACCGTTGTATAAAGTAAACATTTGATGTAAATAAGTTTAACAGAGAGCACTGTTGAATGAGCAGACACATTTATTTAGAATTACTAGCATATTAGCATTCTGATTACCTGAAGTAGGAGAACAGAGCGTGTTTCATTGACAGACTAATTAGCAACCATAGCCGGGCAGAGTTTGTTTTATTAACAACAGGCTGTAGTATCAATATATTTATTGTTCAACCAGACTGTCACTAGAGTGTGCTATTATAGACAGCAAGTCCAATCGCTAGTATCAGTCCAGCGTCTCTGCAGAAACGCTAACAGAGCTTTGTTTTTGCTACTCGAAGTAAATTGTATATATAGTTATAGTTACAAATAAAAGTTGTACTTGTACCTTTAACGTCGTTTTCTCTTCTGGTTAACACTTATAATTATTAATTGACTAAATAAGTTACAGTCGCAGAGCAGAATTTGTTTTATTGATGGATTAAATTAGCTGCTGCAGCAGACCAGACTGTTTTGTTGACAGTTAGAAATTGATTAACGTAGCAGGTCACAATTTATTGTCTTAACGAAATTACGTTGTTTAAATTTACAAACTAATGTTAGTTAGAAATCTAACAACATTGACTGTAAGTTTAGGCAATTATTGTTTGATGAATAAATAAAGTTGTATCTGCTACCTGTATATTGGCAGAGTTAGTATGTTGTGAACAACTCAAAGATGGTTAAATATGTTTTGAGTGCAAAATTTCAACCCAATCGGTCAAGCAGTTTTGTAGTTAACATACTAACAGCAGCGCCACCTACCGGGTCCAATTTTTTTTTTAAATCATTCAGAAAACCATCGAAATACCTGAATAAAAATTTCAACCGAATCAGTTCAGCCGTATAGAAGTTACGTTAAAAAGATAAGTACGGAAGGATAATTCTTACTACCCGTTGTCCTATTACCCGTTTTCCCGTAGGAATTAAGAATTTTCCCGCGGTAAAAAGTATCTTATGTTCATCAGGGATAATGTCGGCTTCTAATGCGAAAAGAATTTTTCAAATCAGTCCAGCAGTTTCGGAGCCTATTCAATACACACAAACAAACAAACAATCAAATCTTTCCTCTTTATAATATTAGTATAGAGTATAGACTAAAATGATCCTCATGTTACACAAACCCTAAATACCCTGCGAGATGCAATCACAAGTCATATTCTACAGTTGAATAACTAAACTTGACACACACTATAAACTGTGGCGTCGCTTTTTGGCTCATATGTATATAAAAGAAATGTGAAATATATTTGTAACCGTTGTTTTAAAAATATGAATGTAGGCCATGTTGTGTCGCCTCTATGTGTAGACTACTTATATAAGCAACTCCACACCAGTATTTAAATTGAAAGCGCGAATACTGCAAGTCAAATATTTTTTTTAAAAAAAATGTTGAGTGAAGATAGTGATTTAATCTGTAGCGTTCGTTTAATCTATAGCCGTTAACATTGTTAGCAACCTATTTCCAGAAAAGTCGAAGGAAACATACATAAAACATTTCCACAGATGAAAAACTACAAAAGACTTGACGTCTCTATTAAAAAAAATACTGTGAAAAATAATATGTGAAAAGCAGATTATTCTAATTAATTATATTATGAAAAATAAATTATTATATTTTCTGCTAAATTTTTTAATAATAAAGAACAAACCACGAGAATTGTTTTGTAAAAATCACTCGGAAAACAACTTGGCCGCAATGCACTCGCGATTCTATTATATATAGGTGATTAATACAATCCTTTGTATTTATGAATATATGAAAATAAGACACAAAATACTTGAATTTAATTATTGATTGAGGGTAAAAAAAAAACATTTTTATTTGCACAAGTTGTGTATATTGTAATCTAAGTGCTGTCTATCCAACTTGGGCCAATATCCACTTTCATAAATAAATACGTATTGAAAATACTTATTTAATGAGTTCTCAATTTACGACTATTCAAATAAAATAGTACTTCCAAAACCAAAAGTGGGTAATCTTAAAGGTCGAGAGAGTCGTTAAAATGTTTTCTGTTATATAAAAGCTCTCTCTGGACGTCTAGTACTGTAAAAGGCAGCTAATTATGTAAGGAAAAGTGCACACTGCGGGAAATATTATAGTTTCATAGATTTTGCTGCCTTGTTTAAGTGTTTCTGATTGTAATTATTTTTCTTTAAAAACTGATACCCGTCAAAGGTAAGAAGCGATTTGGATGTTTTAAACTTTACGTCTTCACAGTTTCTGTAGATAGTAATTTCGGTTTTAGCAATATACTTCCGGTTACTTAACTTTCTTAGTTTCTTAAAAGTCGAAATGTAAATAGTTAAGGCCTACGCAGACGAGGGACAGTACTTTTTTCCCCTCAAAATAGATCACTTGTAGCTGCATTGCACCAAACGAACGGACTAAAAGTACCTCGGACTCGTGTGCCCATTCATACAAAAATGTCAGTCCTCCGTTGACAAAAGTCTCTCGTCTGCGCAGGTCCTTAACTTTACATTTGAGTCATGTTTAAAAAATAACCTTACCTTAATACATATATCGTCATAAACATGATACACATCAAATACATCTATTCTTTTTTAGAGCTCCGTAGTCAAATGGCAAAAACGGAACCCTCATAAATTTGCCATGTCCATCTATCCGTCACTCCGTATGTCTCTATTTCTAATTTAATTATACAGAGATTTGATATATTTTTATGTCTTTTGTGTGTTATGAAGATTGTAAAAAAAAAGATGAAATTTTTTTTTCGAGCACCCCATCATGCAGTATATCATTGGAATGGCTTTAAAACTTGCATTTAAGTTACTTAAAACACTTTTTCTCAAAGATTTATATATTGTGAGTTATTTATATATTGTGAGTTATTTATATATTGTGAGTTATTTATATATTGTGAGTTATTTATATATTGTGAGTTATTTATATATTGTGAGTTATTTATATATTGTGAGTTATTTATATATTGTGAGTTATTTATATATTGTGAGTTATTTATATATTGTGAGTTATTTATATATTGTGAGTTATTTATATATTGTTAGTTATTGGCTTTCAAAAATTGTGCTCCTCCTCCTAACTTTTCTTATTATGTTTTTTTTTTAAGTTGCTCCGTAAAAGGAATTTAAGCAACATTGCAAAACATCAAAAAATAATGGCTTGTCAGAATCTTATAACGGTATAACGTTAATGCGTGTTCGACACGAACTTGGTTGTTTTTTTATTTACTACTAGCTTCTGCCAGCGGCTTTGCCACTCCTCAATTATAAGAAAAAGAACAAAATATCAAATCTTTCCTAATTGATGGCATAATACATTTGTGACTGTGAAATCACGGAAATACACATACAAAATTTCAACCCAATCGGTCAAGCCGTTTAGTAGTTGACAAACTGACAGCAGCACCACCTACCGGTTCCAATTGTATTTTTAAATCATCCAGGACACCATCGAAATATCTATACAAAATTTCAACCCAATCGATTCAGCCGTTTAGAAGTTATGTGAAAAAGATAAGTACGGAAGGATAATTCTTACTACCCGTTGTCCTATTACCCGTTTTCCCGTAGGAATGAAGCATTTTTCCGCGGTAAAAAGTAGCCTATGTTCATCACAGATAATTTCGGCTTCTAATGGTAAAAGAATTTTTCAAATCGGTCCAGTAGTATTGGATCCTATTCAATACAAACGAACAAATCTTTCCTCTTTATAATATTAGTATAGAGTATAGATAGATAGCACACATAACTAAAACTCATTACGACTATGTTAATCATAATTATCATATAGTTCAAGCAATTCAAAGCTTGTTTCAAGACTCAGTAGGTAATTTACGGAAGTTCCTCGTTATTAAAAAAAACATTTTCGCTCTTCCGTGAATTAAAACTTAGTACCTCAGTGTGCGCGCACCTTTATCTCTATTAGGCTCTCCATGTCGACGGCCCCATTTCCAGTCTCTTATCAGAACAAGGTGCCCTTTAACTTAAGGGCCCGCTTGTGTTACTTTACGAAGTACATTATGAAAGTATGTTTTGTTGGAACATTTCTCATATGTTGCTAATATTTTTGTAACTGGCTTTTTGTCACATTCACATTTACTACATCTATTGATAAGGTTTTAGAACATTAACTACAAAGAGTTTCTTTCTTATACGCCAAAGCACTGTCCGTTTTTAATAATGGAAAAGTTAGCAGGCAAATAAAACCGGAAGTCTACTTTAGGGTGATGGCATACCCAAACGAGTTAGGTTTGCACAAATTTGATTAATAATGTGACACTCCTGAGTACACTTTTTGACGTAAAAAAAATTACAGTTCGAACTTTAACTAAGGGGATTTGCTAATATTTCAATAATTTGTAGAAAAAAAATCTGACACTATTTTTCGGCTTTAATTCAAATTGTTTGGAAAACCAAGAGTACCATAAGCTAAAATAACTTTTTAGTAGATTACTTCTCTTGATTCTTATTTCATAAAATATATATTAATATGACTAAGTGAATTTGTTAATTTTACAGATCTAAATAAATATTAAAATTTTATACCGACAATAAACATAGAAAATCGAGATTTTGAACTAGCGCCTATCGTACGTGGAACTGTGTCTCTTTGTATGCTTCAATAGTGCGATCATTCTCATTAGATCCATTATGGATCTAGTGAGAATTTTTTTTCTCAGTAGATCTTGCTTTCTAATAAACTGGATCTGTTGAGAATTTTTATTGCCAATAAATCTATTTTAAATATAATGTTAAAATAAATTAGATCTAATGATAATTGAAATGTTTCACTAGATAGAATGTTATAACACTAAATTTAAAAACAAATTAGGTTTGAAAAAATATGTAATTAATGAAAATGATAACTAATTATTAACGAAAATGATACTTAATTATTAACGAAAATGATAATTAATTATTAACGTAAATGATACTACATTATTATATTTGAGCTGTCGAAGTGTTGTGGAACCGCCCTGCGGAACCTTAACTGAGCCAACTTGATCTGGGGCGAAAATAATGATCTCATCAAGATCTTTATTTCAAATGTCAGCTGTTAAACTAGTAAGGTCTATATCTCTGTAACTATTGATCATAGACTAGTATTGTCTTTTGCGGCTCAAACTATCTCCATATTAAATTAATTCACATTTGGTCCAACCGTAAAATTTTACGGATTGATAGACAGACAGGCACCGACACTTAGGCCTAGGGGAGACAACAGTACTTTTAAAATCCTGATGGCTTCCCCATCAGGAACCGACACCAAATTTTTTATCAGATCCACAGCTGAATCTAGTGAGAAAGAAATTCCTTAGTAAACTCACACTTTCAAATCTTGACCTGGTTAATGGATCTAGCAAGACAAATACTTCTCAGTAGATACACATTTTCGAAAATGGATCTATTGAGAAAATAATATCTCACTAGATCCATAATGGATCTAGTGAGATTGATCCCAATAGTGTGATATGTCTCTGTACACTGATCCAAACGGCACGCTTTTGCTAGGATATCACAAATATTTTTTTATATTTTTTGTTTAAGACTGTCTTCAGTCAGCCCGTCGTCAGACTATTTATATTTTAAAAGCTTAATAAGCAGTATTGAAAAAAAAAGTTTGAAAGCGAAAAAGTTTCTATTGGTCTCTTGCAAGTCATGTTTTTTTAAGTTATTTTAGCTTATGTTACTGGTATGCTTTTTTTTTTAGTTTCTTTTACAATAGGATATAAACATAGATAAAAATAGCACAATTACATAACGAAATCAAAAAAACATGAGATATTAACGATTTTTCTTAGTTTATTGCCTAAATTTTTAACATTGAAGTACACAGATACTACCGGTAGATCATTACATATACTTTTGCCACATATGTCACACAAATCTTTTTATGTAGGTTATTTAGATTAAAGAGATACATACAAACAAATTACTTTTTTGAACCATCTTTGATAGGATAAAAAAATCATATAAAAAAACTAACAGTGCATTTTAGGAAGGTATCGATGTTAACTTAAAACCCTGACAGCAACTAAGTAAAGCTCGCCAAAGCTCCAGGTGCCCGCAAAGCTGCAGCTTACGTCGCGGAAGCTCCGCGGTGATTTACACAACTTGGATACACAAACGATTACAGTCGCCTTTGAAACAAATAATGTTTAATTGTTGCCACGGGGAAGTATCTTTTTAATTATATTTTCAATAAAGGTACTTAATTAAAGAAGTTTATATTCCACTTAATTATAGATTAACAAAAATACTTTTTTCGAAATTCTAAAACATACATTATCTAATGTTGTGTGTATAATTAACCAACAGTGGGGACGTATGACGGCTGGCAAGACCGTGCCCCAACAGTGGGGAAGTATGAAGGCTGGCAAGGAAGGAAGGAGTTGATTTTTATAAGAAAAGTTCTTGGTTTATTTATCATACAAAGTGACTTGTATATGTAGGTTTGTAATATCTGGACACAACAATACATTAACGAAGTAAAGTAGTTATCATCGAGGGACCAGATATTTTTTCCCGATTGTAATTAGTTTTTCAAAACTGGAACGCACGTTTTGGAAATAATTGATGGGCGTCTTCGTTCATTGATGGATTTTAACAGACTAAAAACGGTGTTGTAAATGTGTATTTTTATGAGAATAAATAATAAAGGGGCTGGTTTCTTATCATCCTACAAATTTTTATCATCAATACTTTGTGCCACTTGAGAAGGATTTTCTTTATTCTGTTCTTTGAAAGAAAACTAAAGCTTTTAAACTGTCATTTGTTTACGGAGATACGACAAAGTCGCGTAGGAGTTTGGACTTATCTGGAGAAAGTTTATGCATGTGTTACGACTATTTGTGTTTTTACATACATTGGTTATATGTGTTATGTTAGCGTTTTGGTATCGAATTTCAATGTTCAATAGAAGTTGATAGAAGTTGAATCCAGAAAAATACTCAGTAGTCAGTAGACAGATATGTAAAATAAAAAAAAATAACAAATAAGTAAGTGCCGGACATGCATTCACTTAGCATTTCGATAAATTAAAATCTTTTTGTATTAAGAGTTTTCAAGTTCAAGACGGAAACAAAAAAAAAATTTGACAAATCTATTGGTATAGAAATTAAACTAGAAGAAACTATAAGAAACATTAAACTATAAGAAACTAGCTCTCAGTTCTTACCTATACTAAGAATCTAGAACTTAGACGCATATTGTACAAATTGTAAATAAGCTCTCAGTTTTTTTCTATATTAAGAATCTAGAACGTAAATGCATATTTTACAAATTCTAAACAAGCACTCAGTTTTTATCTATACTAAGAATCTAGAACTTAGACACATATTTTTCAAATTATAAATACGCTCACCCTTTTTTTTTCTATATTAAGAATCTAGAACGTAAATGCATATTTTACAACTTCTAAACAAGCACTCAGTTTTTATCGTTACTAAAAATCTAGAACGTAGACGCATAATTTGAAAATACATGGCCGTAAAGTTGACTTAAAAATAATTATTTACATCAAAACTTTAGTTATTTAACTGGCATTTTATGGATGAGTATGGTTTATAATATAAATAACTGCTTCTGAACATTACACACAGCGCCGTCTGATCCCAAATAAGGCAAAGCTTGTACTATGGATACCAGACAACGGATACAAATACATAAATATATTAATATATTACTTTCTTGTAAATACATACATATTATACATAGCACTCACCCAATCTCAAGACAAACACAAATAATGAATGTTTGTCTTGTGTAGGAATCGAAACCACGCCCCTTGATTCAGCAGTTGGATCATTACCCACTGAGCCACGGGCCGACAAATGCTTTTTCAAAGAGCGGAATGCTTGTAGTTTAATATATCCCACCAAATTCATTTTCATGTAAAATGTTGCTAAGACGAGATCGTATGGCTCGCACTGTCAAAAAGTTATCAGATCTCATGTAGAACCAAGTTTCTTACACAACACGCCCTGACTCTACAAGCCCTAACTTCTAAAACTCTACACCTTAGTCAAAATATGTGGCTTGGCCACCTTTGCGCTTCGCTTAGCCTGTCTTGGCGGGGGCCCTCCCCCTGATTTAATGTACGAAATAGGTTATGTTGGATTCACTTTAACCAAAGCCTTAACTGCAATTGGGTCCTTTGGTTAAATTTAGATTTTCAACATAAATATTGTTAGCTTCGAAAACGATATTTACTAAACTGTTGACCCATCGATGAATAGACAGCTTTATTTTCCTGTACATAATTAAAGTCTCGTGAACAAACACGGAGTATATTGAGACTGACCGCAGAGTTCGTAGCGAGGACCGTTCACTGTGTTTGTGTTGCTTGCAGAAAAAAAAAATTCATTAAATAAATATTCATTAAAGTAAGTAAGAGCTCTGCACTGAAGTCGTACCTATAGATTTGTAACACGACATAGATAAAATCTAAATAGGTATTAGTACCTGGGGACCGAGCTGAGCTCGTTTTTTAACAACGCCATCTATTGTAAAAACCCGGATAAAACGACGTTTTCTAATATTGAAACCTAGCTGGACCGACTTATCGCCCACTAAAAAATAATACATACAGAGAGAGTTTATCTACTTTTACCTAATAATGAATTCAGCAAAAGTAAAATTAATTAAGCGAATGAATGTTAAAAAAGTTATTATTGCGGAATTACTGTTTAATTTCTGATCTCTATCTCCAGTGCGGCTCTGCCATGTATGAAATAAAGTACCGAGGGAGTCATCGTTTATAGAGGTAAACTTGCGGGAGAAATGAGAGCGGCTTCTAGTTTTAGTAGAAGGTGTAGGCAAAAAAAACTGCTAATCGATTTAGAGGATGTATAGCCGTTTGGCACACATTAACTTTAGATTAAAACAATCTTTTTAATTTCTGTCATCAATTTTTTGTATGGGTTTTGAATTCTTTTTCAGAAACCTATCATGTTACCGAATGACAGGGTTTCATGAGCCGGTTCTAAAAATATTACCTTTTAGCCACTTGTTTTTTAAAAATTCAAAAAGTATTTTCAAAACATACCAAGTTACTTCCAGTAGAAGACGGATTAATATTTTTTATACGAAAATATTTTAAGAATTGTACACTGTATATATACACGTTGTACACTGACCGCTATTTTGTTACCTATTAGATGTGTCCCGTGGTTTCATATGCAGAAAATCTTATTCCCGTGGGAACTCTCGATCAGAACGTATGGATCGGGCGTCAATCAATCGATCGTTTGTCCTTCTCAACTTTGTTTTACTATTCTTTTCTTATTTATTCCGAAATCTTTGTGTCGAAAGAAAGGTATTGGAAGGCACCGTCGCGTCATGACAAATAAAAAACCGGCCAATTGCGTGTCGTGTTGATGATCTTGTCCAAAATAATTTTCATTACTAGGGTTGGTTAATGGTCACATAGGTGACACAAGTTTGAGAGCCAATAACTCACACAATTTTAAATCTTTTAGAAAAGTATTTGAATAACCTCAAATGCACTTTAAAGTCCTATTGAGTATCAACTCACCCCACATAATGGCAGAAAAAAACCCTTCGTTAAATGTATGGACAGCTTACCCTAAAATTATATTTTCACATTTTTCATAAAATAGTAATCTGTAATGCGGTTTTTCATCGCTGTACCGATTTAAATGAAATTTAACATGGAGATAGTTTAAGTGTCGGATAAGGACATAGACTACTTGAAAACGTTAAGTGTGAGTCGGTTTTTTGTTTAATAATTGAGGAGTTTCCGTTGAAATCCTACACTCTGGAAACTAGTTGAAAACTAGTAGTTGCAGAGATTACCTCTTATAAACAATCAAACAAATAAGTTGTAACTCTTTAGTATACAAAGTATTGTAAGTATTGTCAGTAGTAAAGTAGTGTTGTACCCACGGATTTGTAGTTATTACTTAGTTTTTTTATAAAGTGCTAAACAGATGCTTAACTATAGACACAGAATAAAGAACAGTACCTATGAGGTAAGTAATATCTAAGCTCATAGATCTTGAGAAAGAACTCTATATAATACAATAGTAACAGATTTCCTGATTACTTGTGATTTCTTTATTCCACAAATAACCATCACAGCTACCGTAGTTAGGCAGCACAGATGGCAGGCGTGTAGGGTTGTCAACCATAATGTTAAAAGCGGTGTCATACTTTAATTTATTGTTTTATACTATTTATTTAATGTTCAACGAAAATAAAGTATCCAAAATAATGTTTTTGCATAGCATTAAAAAAAAATATCGAAGCGGTCTACCTATAGTCTATTCTAGCTAACGCGGAATAAACCAAATCAGTCTTTTTGATAAATGCTAAGTGGTGGGATAACAGTAACAGATATTTTATTAAATTAATCAAAAATAAGCTTTTAATAGACCTATCTTAATTTTGATTCGCAATAAAAGCTCTAAAAATGTCTATTTAAAAAAACTGTTTTTTTTTTATAAATATTTCTTTCTTTAACCTTATAGTACTGTGTTTTTGTAAAAGAAGTTAGCAACCCTAGGTGTGATTGATGCGAGCGGGCTCGGAGACGGAGCCAAGATGCTGTTTTTATTGAGATTTCTAACTTTTCATGTAACTTCGCTTCCGTTACTTCCAAACTTCTGCGGCTTGATTGAGCTGATATAAATTAACTTTAATCTCGAAGCTTCAGGTAAAGTAAATCAGTTATTGTAAATATGAATTTATGGACACTTTATACTTTATTCATTAAATTCAGTTTACGCGTAACAGATAACAACTTACCTATATTGTAGCCTAAACAATTTGAAATGTTTTATTGATTTTGATGTTTAAAAAATTCCGACAACGTCTAGAGTCCAAGGCCTCCTAAACAGTGGGGCGCGCCTTCTTAGCGAGGTGTAAAGCTTCAACTGCAGCTATACCGTGCTATAGCAAACTTTCTGGTATAATCAAAAAGTTGCCGAATATAATATATTTCCGATTACCAAATTGAGGCGGGCAGAGGCACTGGCAAAAGCTAGTCAATTTTATATTCGACATGTAGGTGGTTTTTTTATACCACTAAGGTGGCAAACAAGCTAGCGTTATGGACGCTTGTAACACCTAGGGTAACACTCGCGCGTTGCCGACCCTTTTAAAAATTTAATAACTTCTTTATTAGAGAACCCCATACTGAAGTCCTTAGAGAAAATCTTGGCACAAAGCTTATTCTACAACTGATTAACTATAATAATAACCGTCATAATATTTTCATATTTATCGAGAGGCTTCACTTTTAGAATTTATATGTAAATATTTGACATTAACGCGTATACAACACGCACTTTTTAGGTTTTTTAATAAAACTAGTCTAGATTTTATGATTAAATAATATTTTAATGTTTAATAAGCTGTCACAATACCAGAGTGTAGTAAAGATGCAATCAAGCTGTAAGAAGTACGTGGACGGGGTAAAAATATTTTAACCAAGCGACCAGCCACCGGGGCGTTTATAATCTAGGTACGCCAGGGATGTCAAACTTTAAAATATTGTTGGGCCAGATGCATAAAGATTGTAGCTTCAGTGGGCCGCAAAACTCATAAAAATCTTATCGATTGATCGAAGTTCTGAATGTTTAATTGCGAATATTTAACTATTACTATTACTAAGACTGCGGCGCTAGAGGACGACTTTTAAGCCTAGATTTCTTATAGGACTATTACATATAAGCTATTCTGAAAAGTATGAGTATGGCGAGAGGAATAAATACAGAATAGAGTGCACAAAAAGAGGATAGGTATAGTTCTTATTTCCAGATGATGCGAAAATATCGAAATTTAATTGTTTAAAAATTAATAGAAAAGTTTGCAAAAATATTTTCTAGTCTAAACAACGTCTTTAATAATTTGTTGCTTATTTACTTTATTAGTTTTTGACTAAAACTTGCTCAAATATTGTTGTAGAGCATTTTTATGGTTCTGTACCCAAAGGATAATTAGCAGAACCCTATTACGAAGACTTCGCTGTGCGTCCATCCGTCCGTCCGTCTGTCACCAGGAATCTCATGAACTGTCATATTCAGACGGTTGAAATTTCACAGATGTTGTATTTTGGTTGCTTCTATAACACCAAATACTAAAAAACAGAAAAAAAAAAATTTAAGGAGGCTCCCATACAACAAACGTGATTTCTTTGTTTGATATAAAATGGCAAAAGGTAGACGCTTAAAATATTCACAGAATATTTAGTTATAAAGTCACTTTAAAACTAAATAATTACATTAGAAAAAAAACATATATATAAAAAAAAATTTTAACGTGATTTTTTTGCCGTTTTTATAGATAATGGTACGGAAGTTTGGAGTTTGACTCGCACTTGGCCGATTTTTCAAAATGATATGCTATCGACTGAAGTAAACGTTATCGTGATTTGGGCTCTGTCAAGACCTCCAGTGACCTATTTTACTGAGTATTGTTTTCCGAATAATATTTACTATAATTTTAGAAAAGAACCCGGTCAAAAACAGATTTCTTGCATATAAGCCCATTGGGCAGTCACATGCGGTCCCCGGCCGTTAGTTTGAAATACCTGATCTACTCTATACCTGACCCCGTGTCCGCCTGTCGCATGCTGCTCCGCCCCGCAATTTTACGACCGCTCTAAACTCAGCAATTACTGAACACAGCGGGGTTAATTTATATGCTAAATTGCAAATTGTTGACCGTAAGTTTTATTCTGGCAAGAATTTTTCCGTGACACGAAGTAAAGGAAAACTGTTAGAAGTATAAAGTTGTCTATCTGTATGTTGCCATTGCAAGTCTTAGCAGTTATAAAATCGAAAATACTGTTAAAATATTTTAATTCAAGTAGGTTCATCTAAGAAAAGTTATATTCTCTAAACTTAGCATTTTCTTTATTACAAGTATAATGATGAATACGACCAATAGGAGACGGCAAGAAACTCAATAGTTACTACTTGTGTGAAAAAAAAAACTGTTACTTAGCTTACTACATTAAAACAGCTTTTCAATATCAATTATTTATTACTGAAACGCCCGCGTGTGAACTACGGCCCAAATCACCCTTGGTGAGGGTAGGCCATGCCCCAACAGTCGGGACGTATGTGACTGATAAGGTATGTAAATGAAAAGAATACAAGTTAATTTAGAATAAGTTAAAATCTTTTTATTATTTTAAAAATCAGCAACCGATTTTTTCAATCATTTACATAATATTTCAACTTCCTTTAGACTGTCAGTCAACAATTTAAGTAAAGACTATAGGTAATAATGGCAGAACCTATTTACATTTCAAGTTAGGGTGCAGGTATCTCAAATTATATTTACCATGCTTTTTTTTTCATACCAGCCTTATACGACCCCAGTCTTGGAGCACGGCCTACCCTCACCAAGCGGGTATTTGGGACTAAGTCTACACTCGGGGCCAGTGCGGATTGTTGACTTCACACAGGTTTTTTTTTCTTCACTCACGAAGTTTTTCATCACCAAAAAGCTAGTGGAGTAAAAAATCAATGTACTTGAGAAATTAAGAAAAAAAATAGCCACTCAGGATGCAAGGTAAAATCGAAACACCTAGGCCACCACCATGCTTAACTAAGTTCAATGTAAAGTATAATTGCGGATGTTAAAGAACAAATGGAAGATTTGTGATTACTAAGTTTACCCTATAGAGGATTCTACCCAAAAAGCAAAATAGTGCCAGAATGCGTATTTTATAGAACTGAAGCCTTATAAGACACTTTTAGCGATGTTGGTTTGTACTACAGCTCCTTTAAGTGCCAGAGGAGATGCTGTCTACTCTGCAATCGTAATAACTCTTATAATTATACTTATAAGCGCTTATATCTTGTTTACGGGCCATTATACACTCTGGTTTATAGGAAACTATAAACAATACTAACAAGTTTAAACTTAAAAAATACTTGAAACCAATTAATTTACATTTATTTATTCAGTAAGTAGGCCTTAAGAAGGCACTTTTACATGTCAATTTTTAAATAAAAGTACATGTATTTATGTACTTAAAAAGCAAAACAATACAAATAAAATTAAGAACAATAAAACATAAATAAGTAGGTAATACTACAACAAAAAAAATTAATTAATTTCCACATGTTACATGGGTTTGTAATGTTTTAAGTTTATAATTAGTAAATGACTTAGGTCCATTATAAGTACATGAGGTTCACAATAGTATTTGTAAGTGTAAAGTGACTTATATTGTTCGAGGTCACTTTAACTTATTATGCGATTATATGAGTAATATTTAATAGTATTATTATTCAAATAACACTAATAAATATTTATCAAAGACATTATAAGGTTATTTATCCATGACACGAAGATTATAAGCCAAAACATATGCTTTTGTGACCTTATATGTATCAGCCATTTTGATTGTATTTTTATATAAAGTTATCGTTCGGGATTTTCTTCTTAAAATGGACTTAAATAAGTGGAAGCGATTTAGTGGATCCTATAAAAGTGGAAGCGATTTAGTGGATCCTATAAAAGGAATGCTTAAAAAACATATTAAGGATTGTACTTTTACATACTAAGTTTTACATCTGCAGCGGACAAAGATCGTATCGAAGAATCAAGTGAAAGTTCCGTTCAGAATTCTTGCACTTTTATATAGACTGCGATTTGAACCTTACAAAAAGTATTGTTTCTGGAGAATCTTCAAGTGAAGTTGAAAATGATGTTGAAGACGAAACTTTACATTAGGAATAAAATTTTTCAAATTACGATATAAGAATTTCTCTAAAGACTGTATGGCCACAACTGTAGCATATGTATCTAACAAACGAACATGAAGTGAGTTACTGTCCAAAGCCATTTCAAGTTTTTTAGTGTACGGAAATCTTTTTTAGTTAAAATTGGTCTATGTCCATAAACTTCACTATCTTCAGCTCGAACGTTGACGTTAAACATAAATAAATAAATTCGTATCAAATCAAATTTTTAGGTACCTTGTTGTTGGTGGTTGAAGCGTTAATTATGTGATTTTCATTCCATACAACACATGTATGTAATGTATCGCTTTTATTTATTTTCTGCCATTACGGAACCTTAAGTAGGACGAATATGGCACTCCCTTTGGATTCGATGCGAGACGTTATGAAGTCGATACGTACTTTGAAATGCTCGCTTTGATAAAATGGCAATCTAGTTCAAAAGTAGCTGATAAATTATTAATATCAAATATATAAAGATCCTTATTTCAAGAGGGGCGTTATAGTACATTATGATATAAGTGCGGTAAATTGAAAGTTTCAGCCGAGGCGATATTGCTACAAGAAAGTAGAGGCTGTAATTATTTAAGCGCACGTATGGCATACGACGTTTTATAACATATTTGTGAGGAAATAAATGAAAACAATACAGCGAAAAGAAAAAGCGCGCGGAATAAATTTTACTTGTTCACAAATTAGCGATGCATCAGCGCTTTTTTTTTTCAGGCACAAAAACAGCCAGTATTACTAGTAAAGTAAATTAATATTTTTGTGTGTGTGTGTGTTTTGTTAAAGATAAATGGTTGTAATTTATGATCAAAATTAATTAAATTAAAGAATTAAATGTTTATTTATAATATTTTATATCCCAAAGTTAATTTTATTCATAAAATGTTGACCACTTTTCTGACATAAAATCTCTTTGCTAAGATTTAAAAAAGTACCGTTGGTTTAAGACGGAGCTCTTGTTAAACCGTGCGTTTTACCTGATTAAAAATGAACTCGTGCGTTTTACATTACAATAACGCACAAGTACGTAATGAGATACAATACGATACTGAAATTGGTGAAATAAGAGACCCTTTACGAGCAAATGTGTTATCAAATGTTTAACCTAATGCTGTATATACTTCACACATTATATGCGTTCCCCATGTGAGGATAGTTACTACATATAATAACAGACTAACCACATAAAATTACATCAACCAACAGGCTATGAAACAATTTCAGTATATTCCTTTTATAATTTTTTATATTTTGCTGTCTGTATGAGTAAATAGACGAACTTATAGAAAAAATTCGAATCACGTAATAGTCTTTGTTAGTTATGTTAGATACCCATACCTAGTTTTTTTAGAGCATATAGATTTACACAACGCTGTTATAAGGCTATTATTATAGTAGTAAGTTGAATTCAGCAAGAGTATTAGAGTGCTACAAGAAAAAACAGGACTGTAAAGTGAGACCTTTTCCGGGCTAGTAAGCGCTTATAAACCGTTATAAGTATGCTAAAATGATGGTTCTGGGATAATTATAATATCACTTTTTACTCGTTGGGCTATCCTTACTGAATGTAATTTGGTATTCTTAATTACGTTCAATCTAGACCTTGGTACATAAACCCAATTTTTTTTTTTTAAAGTAGCCTAATAATTCAAAAGTTAGCAGCACTTTTTAAATGTCAATTTACTTAATTATAAATTTTCGAGACATTACCATCGGTTCGGAATGATATCACATCGGGTATTCCAAATTAGCAACAAGGCGTAGTCGTTCATAACCTCAATTTAAACCAAAAATGCAAAATTTATGATCTGTTAAATTATAGGTACCATTCTATCTAAACAGCACAATCCCAAGAATATACAGCGTGGGTACAGATTTAAAAGCTACCTTAAATCATACACACTTTTTCACATTTTAGTGTAAGCTCTTAGGGCGCGTTCGTTTTGGGATGCAGAATCATTATTTTCATTACTTTTGTCACCTGTCATCCGTTAGTTTAGTATTGATATCAAAAATATCAAAATTTAAGTATCATCTGTGACAAACTGTCATGCATACGTTTAGGATATTTTTGTTATTTTTGTCACTTTTGCCACCGAAAAATAAAACTTTAGACCCATGTCTGGAAGTGGGGTTTTTGTGTTAATCTGTCAAACTGCCTATACATATTCATTGTTTATGTTAGTGTGTGTGTTTTTTTTTATCGTAGTGTGTGTACGTCAACCGTTCGTTTTGCAAGTTTGCAACCAAAAATTTTGTTAGTAACATTTCAAAGCTACACGAATGATAGGTGTCGGTGGCAAAACTGGCGTTATCAAAAGTGCGAAAAGTATCAATCGTGGGAACTCTTAATCACAAAACGAACGCGCCCCTAAATGTCTTATGGATAATTGTGTAAACATGTATCTACAAGAAGCCTCTTGTAAACATTTTACGGCCGTAAAAACAGGATGGCGTAAATTACTTTTTGTAAAATCCTTCTATTCCAAATTACCAATATTATTTCAAATATCCTTCCTTTTCTCCAGCGACAACTTTTTGCTCGCCACTCTAGAACTTGTCTGCTACCAGTTTCGAGGCGTAAAAATTAAAACTAATTGTTGATAAACAATTTATTGTACACTAAAGAAAGAAATTGGAAACCTTATTAGTGTTAGTAGTAAGTAAGTAAGTAAGTAGCGTCACCGGGTAATACCTACCGATACGTTTTTTGTACCTTTTAGTTATAAATAAAAGTATGTAAATATAAGGACCCAAAACATTACCTCAAACAATTTGCTATTAAAGCTCAGATCACAAATTTTATTTCCTTTGAAGTCAAAATAGGCAAACGTAAAAGTTCGCTAAAGTCACCGAGCTTTAATCGGCTTTATATTTTGCAAAATCCTCGCGAACACACACGGAGTGTATTAAAGGTGACCGCAGGTTCGTAGCGAGGTACAATTTTGTGTTTTAGTTGCTTTTAGTTTGCAGCAATTTTACATTGAATATGTGTACACTTTAAAATTAACCAAACAAATTGTATTAAGAGGTAAGTTAGCAAATCTATGTAAAAGTTGCATATTTTTTCATCACACTTAGGCACTCTTAAACAGTGCCATTACGTGAAGGCAACTACGGGCCTTTTCTTTGTAAATTTTACTTTTCTCAAAGCAAAGCACGCGTTCATAGAACTCATGGGCGGTAATGTCGCACTTATTCTATTTTGTAAAAAGCTGGTTGTTCTAAATATGAACTACGCGCATACTACAAGCGAGCAATAACAAGTTTTAACTTCAGTCGAAATTTTGAGCTATCTGACGATGGCGCTGTTTTGTAACTTCTATTCGCCCCATTTCAATTGTGTTTTAGTTTTATTGATGCACGTATATATATATATATATATATGTAGAAAGAAATGATAAAACCCTTACTCTTTTTTGTCCCAAGCTACAGTTGGCTGTTGCAGGCATTAATGCTTCAACAGGCTTTTTGGGGCGAGACTCTGAAGGAGCCTTGGGTTGTCGCTCTCGGGGGCATCCCTTCAACAGGCGTGAGTTTCGAACCCGAAGGTGAGTCAGCGCCAGGAGAAGAGTTCCCCGTTACGCGGGCGCGGTTGCGATTGAGTGGGGGCGAGAAGCGCCCCGGCACTCTTTGATACCTCGTTTACCTTGCGGTCGCCGACGAACCCGGGAGACGAATTCGGGGGGAGGCCCTCTTAGGAGAGGTCGTAGAGACTAATCCCGCTATCCGGAAAGCGAGATTATTAAGATCTGGGGCCGTTAGTACCTGCCGAGGCCGCCTAACGATTGTTTTACGACCGTGCCGAGGTCAGTCGGGGAGATTATAAGTTTTGGATTGCAAAATTAATCGATTCGGGTGATTATGTTTACGCTCGAAAAAGCGGACTGCCAGGTCTTTGAAATACTGGGGAATCGTGGGGAGCTCGAAATCCCTGTGTAGGTCCGTACCAGGAGGCTCCGGAGGCCGCTGTGAGAAAGCGGTTTTGGTTCCGTTGGCGTCGAGTCCGCTTAAGAGGGCAATATAGGACAGAAAGTTTATTTCTGTAATTCTAACATTGTGCAGTACATTTAACTAAAAATCGTAAGACAAAGTCATATACATTACTATGAAATATATTTGTTATATACTTCTTTAGTAATTTATGCCAAAATCACGCCTTGAAACTTAATTTTTTTTAAATGAAATTTAACGCTACCTTTTTGCAGTCGTATTTTTTGGCTTTTGCTACAACTAAGAGTCATGCATCAGATATCAAGCTATTCTAATTGTAAACCAACTTTCATTGTATGTAAATTTACGACGAAAACGGTTTATTAAGTCACAGTGCCGTAACACGTAGTCGCGGCTCACTGGCTTTATTGTTTACTAGCTTTTGCCAGCGGCTTCGCCCGCCCTAAATTTGGTTATCGGTCAACTCCTCAATTATAAAAAAAAACACAGAAGGTAAAATATTTTTAAATAATACGTACCGCCCTTCCCCCTCATGACTGCCCGCCGGCCTCGCACATCATAAATGCGCGCGCAATATTTGATAATTATTTTGCTGCCACGTTATTTTAAAACTGCGATATCACCTAAGATATTCATTGAAATCGAATGATGAACAGGACAATTTCGTTTAAAATTAAATGCTTGTGATGAAAAACGTATTTATTTGGATAAAGATTAATATCATGTTTATAAAAACACCTTCACAAATAATGCATTATTTTAGAACAAATATGGTTAGCATAAAAAAGGTTATAGTGAGCCAACCTTAAAATATAGACATATGCTGTCACGGACTTTTTTTTAGAACTTTTATAGGGGAACAATTCTGTCATACATGATTTTTGCGAAACTCTAACCGTTTACGCAGCGGAAGCTCGCAAAAGGATGAAAAAACCCCGATTTTGAAACATTTTTCATTCTATATTTATTTCCGCTCTTATTTGTGTGAGCTTGATGATATATAACCTAACACCTTCCTCGATGAATGTGCTATCCAACACTGAAAGAATTTTTTAAATCCGACCAGTAGTTCCTGAGATTAGCGCGTGCAAACAAACAAACTCTTCAGCTTTATATATTAGTATAGATATAGATTATCTCCGTAAGTAATGGCCCGATTTGGATAATTTAAAAAGTTATACTAATCTTATGTCATAAAGAACAACTTGGATACTAGTTGTATTGAATTTGCATTAACTTTACTGATTCTCATTCGTCAGTAAACACAATACATATTTTTTGTGGAT
This sequence comes from Apoda limacodes, assembly GCA_946406115.1. Classification (NCBI taxonomy): domain Eukaryota; kingdom Metazoa; phylum Arthropoda; class Insecta; order Lepidoptera; family Limacodidae; genus Apoda; species Apoda limacodes. The sequence continues at coordinate 20,773,999 of OX291560.1, read as the reverse complement.
TTCTGGATGTATAAAGATGAAATTTGGCATGAAGATATATAGTCAAAGTCCCGAGAAGGACATAGGCAACTTGAAAACGTTAAGTGTGAGTCTGTTTTATTGTGAGGCTGGAACGATTTGGGTAAAATTTTGTTTGAATATTTCAATAAGTTCCTGTGTTGTTTGAATTTACAAATGGACCCGGTAGGTGTCTTCTCTTAAACGGCAGGGAAGATTTAATACTGTTTTTTGTGTACGTTCGAGTGGACCCCTGCAAGGTTTGAAAACACAATCGGACCCGGTAGATGGCGCTGCAGTCGGCGTGACATTGATCTTTTCCTAAACGGCAGGGAAGATTGAATTGATATTTTTTGTGGTTTGAAAACATAATTGGACATCAGTAAGTGACATTGCAGTTGGTGTGTCACTAATCTTCTAAACGGCAGGGAAGATGTTAATTATATTTTATGTGTCCGTTCGAGTGGGTTTGGGTACCTGCGAGGTTTGATAGCACAATTGGTTCCAGTAGGTGGCGCTGAAGTCGGTGTGTCACTGATCTTCTCTTAAACGGCAAAGATTGAATGTACGACAATGATTAAAAGATTTACTGCAGAAATGCGACTCCATTATTATCATATTCCACAACTTCAATCATTGTTAAATTTGTGGCTTGGCAAATACACATTACATAGAAACGTAAAAAACGCATCGAAAGGGCTAGTTTAAAATCAAAACGATTTAAAGAAAGGCTTCCCGCTCATACTTCCACCACGTCAAGTGTGAGTCGTTTTAGGGTTCCCTACCTCAAAAGAAAAAAGGGAACTCTTATACGATCACTTTGTTGTCCGTCTGTCTGTCTGTGTGTCTGTTTAGATCCTTTTTCTCAGGAATGCGTGAAGGTATCAAGTTAAAATTAATATCAAATACTAAGATCTATATACGGTCCCTTTTTGTCGTATGACGCGACATTCACAAATAAATCAAAACCTATGGGGTACTTCTCGGTGTAATGAAATTTCACACAAAGCAAGGGCTTACATCACAAATATGAGAAAAAATCCAAAATTTGTTAATTTCTAGTTATAACTCATTAAAAAAAAGTTTGTTTGTCTATCCTTTTACTTAAGAACGCGTAGAGTTTCAACTTTATACAGTTGAAATTAATATTAAATACTAAAACCTACGGTGACTTAATTTTGTAAAATATCAAGTTTAAGTCAATGGAATAAAAAAATATGGCCAAAATACGGTTATTTTTTTCGCATATTGTGTATACACAAATATTCAAAACCTACCTACTTCCCGTTGACCTAGAATCATGAAATTTGGCAAGAAGGAATTCCATGTAGCACACATAAAGGAAAAGAATCTGGAAACCGTAAATTTGATGGATACATATACTACAACTACCTATATGTTTGTTATGTACATACCTTTACCTATACTGCGTGTTCTTATAGTATACCTACCCATTTTTTTGGTTGATAATGAGATGAAGGAAGGATTATCGCATCTTATTGATGAATTCAATAAGAATAATGTTTTGTATCTAAAGATTTTGTTTTTGACATCCGTTTTTAAAATCGCCGCCATTTTCATCACGACTATATCACATTTGCCAAAACGCAAGGCCACTAAACAGTGTAGAAATATGTAGGTAGGAGGTAGGTATGCTGTGTGTGTACATTGCATTTCTTTTTACGACAGCCATTCACCAAAGGTATACCTAAAGTAGAAGTTGTTGTTATGAACATACAATTTTAATTGGTTTTGTGGACAATGCCATCTGTAAGTGTTCATAAGAAACACTTACAGTTGAATAAATCGACTACAATTCGTAAAACCTTACTAGTAATACTTTACTACTCGACGCTAGATGGCGCTTGTTCAATGAACTCTCTGGAATTTGGTAGCACTAGACCAGGTAGAATGTTACCGTACATTCTAGTATGAAGTTCGCTTGGATATAAAAAGAGAAAGAGCCACTGCGAGCGAGACACTTATGAATTGGATAAGATCAACAATACAAGCTAAACAAGCGAATTGGAAAGCGATTATAAGACTACCGACTTGCCTGTGTTAGTCAATATTAATTTATATTTATTAAATAATAAGATCTCATCATCTCAGTGTTGAGTTGTGAAGTTTCTGAGTGTGTCCCCATTCATCATCTTATCAAAATAGACATCAGAAAGTTTTTTGGTAAGTTATGTACTGCTTTAATCTTGGACTTAGAGCTAGTATTTTTATTTTATTTATCTTAGCTAATAGCTTTGGTAACGGATTATCTAGCTAGAGACGTTAAATAATCGTTAAGTATATAAATAAGGCTAAAAAAGCTTCCTGAGATAATGTTTATAAGTAATTGAACAAAACTGCTCCCCCGCAAAAATTTAATTAATTACATAAAGTTTTATCAAAGCGTTTTGTTTTGCAGGAAGTTCGAAACGAAAAACACTGATGGATCAAGTAGTGACAGCGATGAACAGGACAAAGTAACGACAATCGGTCACCACAACCACAACAGGTTATATTCAGCCGCAGATGTACCTAGATCAAGTTCCTCTAGATATCTGGCTCTGGCGCCGAATCCTGATTCATTGATGGATGAGGATAACTGCAATGAAAATGATATCGGGCGCTATGTTGGACGGGCACACATGTTATCAACCGAAAAGAAGAAGGAATTGATTGAAAACTCTTGGTCCCCTTCCGCGACCTATACCTTTGCGGAAGATGCAAAACATTTAAAGAGAAAATTTAATTATTCTTGGTTGGAAACATACTCTCCATGGTTGGTATATTTCAGGCGCCAAAAAGGAGCATTTTGTAAGCATTGTACGTTGTTCCCAACCAAATCCAAATTCATTTAGAGGCATATTGGGATCATTTACTATAAGGCCCATTTGTAAGTTCAAATATATTCACGAGCAGTGCAAAAAGCACATTGAAACCCACTTCCATAAGGAGGCATTGAAAGCTGCTAAAGTGAAAGAAACAGCAGCATATAGTGTGTTAGCAGACGAAACAGCTGATATTTCTGGCACTGAACAACTATCGATTGGGATGCGATATTTTCATGAAGAAACGCAGGAAGTCCAAGTAAAAGATTTGGATGCGAAATCGATTGCACATAGCATAGATGAGTTTTTGACAAAAGAAGATCTGAATATAAATAAATGCGTTGGTTTTGGTTTTGATGGTTGTTCAACGATGTCAGGAAAAGAAGGAGGGGCACAAGCGATCTTAAGCAAAAAGTACACCAAAGCCATCTACTTTCATCGCTCGTCCCACAAACTGAATCTAGTTATCAATAATCTAAATTCACTTCCTAAAATTAGAAATGCCATGGGAACCACCAAAGATACTAGAAACTTTTTTCGGGAATCAGTTTTGAGGAGGAAGTTGATAACTAATATTTCCAGACTTTGTAAGACAAGATGGAGTGAGAAACACAAAACCATCAGAGTTTTTAAAGAATATCTTCCAGTAATTCTGAAAGCCTTACAAACATTACCTCAGGAAGGAAATAGTGCAACTCAGAAAAGTGTCTTCCAACTTCATGCGGCTACTTCCAGAATTTCTTTCATTCTCGGGATTATGTTGGTAGCCAAATACTCGGCTTAGATGGAACCTATTGTTAACGTACTCCAATCTGTAGCCTTGGACGTGGTCAAAGCCTCGGAACACGTTAAAATAATTTTAAAACCACCGTCAAAATCCGGAAAAAGTGACAGACGAAATTATAAAGGAAGCTACTGCTTTTGCGGAGAAAGTCGGACTGGGGGAGGACATGACATCAATGCCGCGTATTACGGGGAAACAACTTCATAGAAGCAATCATCCAGCAGAAAGCCCTTCAGAATACTGGAAGAGATCTTTAGTAATACCATACTTGGATTCAATTATGACCTCCCTTGAAGTACGTTTTGCTGAAGAAAACACGCCATTATTCGCATTATGTAAGTTACACCCGGCGCAGATGCATAAGATGACAACTGAAAATCTGAAACAAACTTGTGAATCTATTGCCCAGTTTTATGATTTACCGAACATAAAGAATGAAATCGAACTTTGGCAGAAATTGTGGCACGATAGGCCTAATCTAACAAAACTAACAGTTGTTAATGTCCTAAAAGAAACAAATTCCTTCTTTCCCGTAACGGAAAAAGCATTGAAAATTTTGATCGATTTACCGTGCACGACCTGTACAGTAGAGCGATCCTTTAGCAGCCTCAGAAGACTAAAAACATGGCTAAGAAGCACCATGGCAGAAGATCGCCTTTATGGTCTGGCCATGATGAGTGTACACAGAGCTATAATAAATAAAAACCTAAATAATTTTAATGATAAAGTGGTTGAAAGTTTTGCGAAAAATCCCCGCAGGTTATGTTTTAATAAAATATTTTTTTTGTTACAATAAATTATTATTACTGTGTTGAAAAGTTTGATTTAGTTATTGTGCTGTCCAGGGCTTGTGAAGTTTTATACATTGATATCAGAACCGTTCTTATTACAATTGTCATCGAGGCAAAGACTTCCAAAGTGTAACGCTTCTTGCTTTTGACTTTACCAGGTGTTTATATTTCTTATCCTCCATATCATTACCCCATTGCTCCCCCCTTAGTCATAAGCTGGCGACGCCCTTGGTGGTTACATAACATCTCATATCAAAGCTTCTCTGATTTTTGTTATTTATTCCAAAATATATGTATAATTCGCGCATTGGCGAACCTATACGGTAATTTCTAGGTTTTTCTAGACAGACATATCTCTAGACGAAAAAAATCCAATAGTTGTTAAATATGGTACACTAAAAATTATAAAGTTAACAAAAAAATTTACAACACATATCGTAACGGTAACCAGAATACAATTAATTGCCTTTACAATTTTCTGTAGTTTACGTGATAACTGTTGGCTCTGTATTTTTATATGTATTCGGTTATTACAACATGCGGGCGTGGAGCGAAGTTTATCCACTCAGTAATTCAGCGCAAGTATAAACAATTAGAAGAACGAACAGCTTACATCTGTTACAGAAGTTCTCTTCGCTCCGGTATCGATGTTTGATTACTGGTTTCTATCTATAGTGGGTCTTAACTTGTTTTTAAATAAACACAACATGCAGAGGCGTAGAAATAACTACTTACGAATTCAGCACAAGACAAGTATTAATAATTAGAAGGAACGTCTTACCTCTGTTACAAAAGTTCTCTTCGCCTCGGCATTGTTGTGTGATTATTGAGTTATATCTACAGTGTAAACTTTTCTTAAATGACCACAATATGCGGAGGGGTATAGAACTATTATACTTACGGATTCAGCGCTATTATAAACAATTAAAATAACGAACGTCTTAGATCTGTTACAAAAGTTCTCCTCGCTCTGGTATTGTTGTTGGATTTGCGCCTCTGCACACGTCATATTTTGATTTTAAAGTTAGTGTCCTGAAATAAAGAGTTTTTTGTATGAAGTGTCTGAGCTGTTGTTTTATTAGAATACCACTTACTTTATAATTATGCCACGGCCACTTTGATCCTTGTTCTCCTCATTCAGTCGCAGAAGTGAGCCGTGATTGATGAGGGGAGCTTGGAGACGAAGCTTGGCTGCAATTTTCATTGAGATTTCTAACTTTTCAAGTTATTTCGCCTTGGTAGCTTCTAAACTTCGGAAGTTTGACTGAGCATATTTAAACTTACTTTACTCCATAAACGCTTTAATTTTAAAGCTTCAGGTAACTGTATTTAATTCAGTTTCTTTAAAAATAAATGAGTTTGCATTTAATCGTAATTTATTATTTTGATTTGAGCTTTTAGGATGCCTTAAAAAGTTACAATGCCAACTTTTTTTCATCCCTCCATCAGTCTATGTGTCATGGCCGATTTTGGCTTGCCAGCATCAACTGCAGATAGGAAAAGTTTAATATTCTGATTTTTGTAGTGAAAAATTTGGTCCTAAACAGAGAATCAATTATAATTTTTTTTAATATAGTATGAAAACGTGGAGTATGGACGCGAGTATAGAAGCCCAGTGGACTAGTTAAACTTAATTACCGTAGTAACATTCTTATACGTGGCTCAGTTGGTAATGACCCGACTGCTGAATCGAGGGGCGCGGTTTCGATTCCCGCACAAGACAAAAATATACGTGATGAACATTTGTGTTTTTCTTGATTGGGTGTATTCTATGTATATTATGTATGTATTTATAAAAAACACCCCGTTGTCTGGTATCCATAGTTCAAGCCTTGCTTAGTTTGGGACCAGATGGCGCTTTGTATAATGTACAAAAATATTAATTAAATATTTTTTTTTATACTACTAAGGTGGCAAACAAGCCTACGGACCGCCTAATGGTTAGCGGTCACCATAGCCTATGGGCGCTTGTAACACCAGGGGTATCACTCGCGCGTTGCCAACCCTTCAAAAATCTAATAACTTCTTTTTTGAAGAACCCCATACTGTAGTCTTTAGAGAAAACCTTGGCAGGGAGCTCATTCCACAACCTTTAAATTATATATTTAAGTCAAAGAAAATACAAAGCGCATTATTTCCGTCCCACAGTCAGCCACGTCGCTGCAATATTACAGGGTCATACAAGTAAAATTACTGAGCAATACGAATATAATTTATATGCAAAATTGAAATTTATAGACTTACTATACGCTTAGAGGCGCCTTTAAGCGTTCTTCATACAAACGAATTTCTCATTTATTTTTGACATTTACCGATCCAACACAGTGACATTCTGTAGTCATGACCTGAAACCAAATATCCATTTTTGGTTTTTCTCTTCTTAAAAGATGTGTGATGATCTTAAAATATTTTGTATGAAAAAACTAGAATCATGTAGGTACCTACATTTGAACTATACAATTAAATCGAAAACTGGCACTCCGCAGACCTAGGTATTTATTTCTAGGACATGTCTTTCGTGTGAATTTCGTGGTATTTGATTAGTCAAAAAAAGGTGAGTGAAAAAGGCGTTGCGAATTGTAACTATTCTATTAACGCTGGCTTCTCTTACTGCTACGTTCACTATTTTGTACTTCTTTAACCGAGTCGGCTGATGTGACGTTGAAACTATTAAAAAATGCAGACTGGTACATCACACATGTAACCACAAGTCGAATTCAGGTACGGCAGAGGTACTTGAGCTGTGCACTTTCTTCAGCTTTCTTAGCAACATATGTACATATATTGCAAGAGTCGAGCTGGAGGCGCGGCGGCGGCGTCGAGGGGCGCGGAAGAGTCACTTGCAGATGCAAAGGAAGAAAGGCGACAGGCTCCTGAGATGAATCTTATAGTACAAGAACTTTTGTAGTGTGCGATTAGCCTGAGAGCTACCTTAACATAAAGTAATATAGGCCTTAGTTTCATGAACACATTTCAGTTTTACGACTTTGTATAGTTTCAGTGAGATTTAAAGAACTATATCTTTTTATAGTAAGCAGAGTTAATCAGAGATTATTCCTTTACAAAATCTTTACTGCTAAAAGTATGCTTTAGGAATATTCACACAGTAATAAGAAAATTTCGAGTCGGTGGTGGCCGAGGGGTTTAAATTTCACTTCACGTCCCAAGTGGCGGAGGCTCGAACCCCGGGGTCGGCGTGTACCAATGAGTCTTTTCTTAATTTCTCAAGTACACTGATTAATTTATACACACCACTGGCTTTTCGGTGAAGGAATACATCGTAAGGAAACCTGCATACGTCAAGAAAAAAAAAATGACGTATGTGAAGTCTACAATCCGCACTGGGCCCGCGTGTGGACTATGGCCCAATTACCCTCGCTTAAGAGGGTAGGCCGTGCCCTAGCAGTGGGGACGTATGAAGGCTGGCAAGAATAAGAAAATATGTAAAAATTTTTTTTGCATAAAGTTCCAGGCATTTATTAAATTTTTAACAAAAGAATCGTAGTTTGACGTCAGCAAAGCTTTCAAAATAGCCGCTAAACGCTGCGATCGTGCGCCACCTGGCACTTCATTTAGTATTCATGACAATAGCAATAGTCTATCTATTCTATAATAAAATAGTAAAGGCGTCATATTATTTTTGGTAATTATCTATGTTCCTATGTATAAATTGACTCCTTTCAAATTTTGAAAAATTTACTTATTTGAACGATAATTGTATATTTCTGACCTTCTGCGTGTCGGGCGACTCGACGCAGGTGAGCGTCTGTCTGTCCTATCGTCAGTAGGGGCCTAGCTCGTAAGAGGGAATTTTAATTTAAGGGATAACAAGATCAGGGGAAAGAGAAAATAAATAATAAATTTATCTGTTATTGTGAGTCAGCCACCGCCTGCGATCCGACATGTAGTAACCGGCACGTTGTAGATATTGAGAAGATGACTTTTGAGATGTACCTATGCACTGTCCACTACTACGACACCATTCACTTAACACAAATATTCTTTAGGGAGGCCATTGCTTCTTTTCGTCAATAGGTCCACTATATACATACGCGGGACGCGAAATGTGTGCCTACTACTACTACTCGCCACGTTTTTAAGACTAAAAACTGACGCCGGAGACGCGTTCGCCGTACCGAGTCGAACACAGATAAGGCGGATGACGTTATTGCTTATCTATACCGAACAATAATATTAATTCATATTTTGAAACAATAACTTATAAACAATAACAATTATTAAGCTACAATTAATTGTTAGGTATAGGTTTTACTTCAAAAAAGAAAACAAACTAAGTAGTCTTAGATCTTTTTTGAAAAAACAGAACAAAGGCGAGTTGAAGTTGAGAGGGTTCCTTACTATAAATATGTGATCTACCATGTTTTTTAATCTTTCCCCATTGTTTGTAATAAAATAACTATACATATAAATAAATTTGTATTTAGGTATTTTAAACAAATTTAGAATAATTTTTTAATAAATTTATATCTTTAAATTAATTTGTAACTGTACGCAAAAAATTGAAAATTATCATGTTATTTTAAAATCAAAGACTTTTCATCGGTTGATCTGTAATCTTTAAGTAAAGTTTACAATGAGAGCGTGTGCCGGAAGATGGACCGCCGAATATTTGTATTTGACGTATTCTGCCCGTCCGTGTTAAAACGGACGTCTACAAGGGCTCTAATATGGTTTTTAAAATCTTACCTCCTTATATGTAAAATTAAAAATTAAAAAAATACTAACCATAAATGAAGATACAAACCTACTTATTTCCTAGTAGCGAAAAGAGCCGGGAAGTTTTTTTTTAATTTTGTATAAGCTTTCAACGACGTACTTTCAGTATTCTATTTTGGAACGTAATTCGAACATTTCAGAACATGTTTGAGATAATAACTCAAACATGCTATGTTCTATTTTAAATGTAACCTAGAAATTATTCATATAACTTTCTACAGAAAACCGAATATTTTACGTGTTCGGAGCATACATTGCTATATATTTTATTCTAAAAATGAAAACCTCAGGTGTTAAAACGATTCGTTATTATTTACTTGACGTATATTTCGTGTGTTGAAATATTAACGAATGTCAACTTTTCGTGACGCTGTTCGCATTTATACCATCTGTTATTGGAACGCTGAGAATATACACATTTTTTCTTTTAATTTTTTTTCCAATGTGACATGACAATTTTGTTGAAAATAAAAATGACGTGTTTGTAGGAACTGAAGAACAGGAATGTATGTATTTTCTTATGTTCAAAATAATTATTGCTGATTTTTCTTTATGTTATCTGTTTTCCCCGTTTCTACCAATTTTTCTTCTACCTCAAAAGGAAAAAAAGACCCCTTTGTTGTCCGTCTTTCTGTCTGTGCAGTATGTCAAGATTCTTTTTCACAGGAACGCGTGAAAGTACCAAGTTGAAATTAATATCAATAATGCTAAGGTGTAGTCCTTGAAAGTTAAATAAAATACGGCGGAAATACACTCATTTTTGTATAATTTGACATTTAAAATAAATCCAAATCTATGGTGTACTTCCTGGTGTATTAGAATCATGGAATTTGCTAAGAAGCAAGATGTTACATCACAAATATAGGAAAAAATCCATACACTGATAATTAAGGCAAAGACCTGTAAGACTTAATCTCGTGATGGAAGAACTATCTACATATAATAAATTTGTACGGAACCCTCGGTGCACAAGCCAGACTCGGAGTTAGCTAGTTTTTTTATTTAACCATAAATATGAGTTAAACGAGAGAATAACTTCTACTCAATTTATGTAACTCAAATATTCGTTGAGATTATAAAACTAGTTTGATTATTTTATCTTATAATTAATGTCTTGCCGAATATTGTTCAGCGGGTGATGAACATAATGTGGTTATTAGGGTTCCGTATCTGAAATAAAAACAATTAACCCTAGGATCACTTCGTTGTCCGTCTGTCTGTCGATTTATAAAGAGCTTCTTTCTCAAGAATGTGTGGAGGTATTTAGTTGAAATATATAACAAATACCAATACCTACGGTTCCTTGCAGATGCAAGAAATTTTGCTTCAAATAAATCAAATCAGTATTTCCTAAAATACCTAGAATCATGAAATTTGGCAAGAATCAAGGTTACAGCACAAGTAGAGTAAGGAAAAATCCAAAACTTGTTCATTTGTAATTATTTAACATAAAAAAATTGCTTGTCCATCTGAAGGTCAAGACCCTTCTCCTCAGGAATGCATAAAGTCAGCAAGTTATAATTAATGTTACCTATATAATTAAATCTACTGTCACATAAAGTTTTCAAAAATCTTCTAAATCAACTTTTTTAGCAATCTAAATATCTTATTTCACAATTAAAGGAAATAATCCGAAAATTGTTAGTCTGTTGTTATATCTCCTAAAAAATTTGTGTCTTTTTGTTTTATTTTTAGGACTCCGTGCCCGTAAGGTCCAAACTGCACTCACGTGTTTGACATTTGCCACACAGGTTTTGCAGCCAAACGGTTGCAGCTACAGACTTCAAATTTTTACAGCATAAATGACTTGTTGACCCAAAGCCATACAAATTATTTTTGCTTATGAATAAATTTAGACGGCTCATATTCTACATTCGGTGCGGAACCCTAAATGTGCAAAGTCCGACACGCACTTGGCCGGTTTTTCTTGTTAGTTAGATTTTATTGTAGTATACTTATTGCTTTATTATAACAGATCATTATGATTATAATTCGCAGCTACGAAGTTGCTTATAACAACCATTTGAAAAGTAATTGAATAACTCAAATTGAGAAAAAGACAAAAGGAATATTTGTAAGGATGAGTCCTCACTGCTTCGTATATGTGTTTTAGGTTAATTACTTGTAAATTCTCAATTTAGTTTAAGAAAATAAGATATATTATATAATTTTATTGGCATAATATTTTGTCAATACTAATATGATAAATAATATATAATCAAATATAGTATAATAAAATAATATAATTTTTAAATCACCTAATACTGAAAAAATTTAATGAAATTTAATCAGTAAGTAGTTTGACCACTTCGTGGTGAACAAAAAGCATAGAATAAAATCTCATTCGAAAAAAAAGCGGAATTAATACGTTTAAAAAGTTAAAAACAAATGTTTTTGTAAAAGATTCTAAGATTTTACTATATATATGAAAATTCATATTTACCGTGATTAAAATCATTAAAAACACTAGCTCGTACCCGCGGCTGCGCTCGGGCTGTATTTGACCATCGGCGTGGGATTTCTCGACTCCTTCAATTTTATAGTAAGCAAGTATTACAATATATTCCGGAATAAGGAGAAGCCTATATCGTTCTTCGTATCTTCGACAACGTGTGTCATATATCAGCTTATTTGGTTAAATGGTCCCGCACCGATATTAGTTAGTATATTCAAAATAACAGACAATTCCTTATATTTACAAAAATATATGCAACACAATCCTACTAAGGTAAGTGAAATAATTAGACTGAAGTTCTAGCCCGACAAAGTATTTATATTTAATTTATTACAATAGCGTTTTGTTCTTTGTCACAAAAATAATATTTATTACTCATATACCCTACCCTTCCTTCTTCTGTGAATAACATCAAATAACGAAACAATTAAAATTCACAGGTTCCATTTATTGCACGAAAGCTAATCTTGTACCTAACATTTCTACATAATTTGGTGATATTATTGAAAAATCATTGTAGTTTTATGGGAGTACATTCTAAGTATACCTATGAAAAAAGTAAATAACAATTGGTTTATTCCGCTGTCACTCAGACTCTACCTTACAGAGCTCATACATTTGCTGGCATATGTGCGAGAGAAATGAAAAGGGATAAGCTTCCCGGGCCGCGAGAATCTCAAGTATTTGGATTCTCGGGAATTCATTGAATCTGCAAATAAAACTGAAGCTTTAAGGTTCTACGGAATGTTGCCATTTTATAAAGTGATACAATAAAACATTCAGTGAAGACAATTTTACGCTTTTGCACATTTATTGTAATACTTGATTGTTAAACATGGGATGTAAAGTCATCAATATTTGGAGCGAAGCGAGCTTATAGTTCGAGGGTGGAATTGATTACTTACACTTACACCTGACGGAAACCAGAGGAAACAAAAAAACTAATTTTCAGTCCGCCACTTAGTAAAATTCATTCGCTTTGGAAGTAACAGATTTCCTACGATTGCATTTGTTTTAACTTTTATTAATTCCGGTGTTAAATCCAAATCTTGAACACATTATTTTTATATTCCGATTATATCTACTAAATCACTATAAATCTGCTTGTCGCCAAGTATTTAAAAAAAAAAAAAATTACCGCTTTTTTTGTTCGGCTTTTTTTTTCGCGAGTGGTTCATGGAGTCCAGTGGGATTGTTTGATAAAAAAAATATTTAATGAATGGTAAAAGCCTCGTTCGACTTTCAAAACTTACGTGTTCAAAGCGCGAGAAATTCGCGCGTGGACCAGTTCAATTCCAGCCCTGGGTATTTTAGTGGCACATTTTTCAAGCTTTTTCGTGTTTCGTAGGGCACGTTACACCGTCGGTCCTGGCTGCTGCAGTCATATGACAGCAGTCGTTAAGCTAAGTCAGAAGTCTTATAGGCGTATTCAAAACTCTTACAGTCAAGTGGTCAGTAAGTCGATAACATCTGCCAATCCGCACTAGGCCAGTGTCATAGTATAGGTAATAGCCAGCGTGGTGGAATATCAACCTATTTTAAAAGTGGAAACGTTTGAAAAGTCATAATGTTCAAACTTTATCGGTAAATAAAAGCTAATTTAGCGTGTGTTAGAGTTATTAGTTGCATTTTACATTACATGCACTAAAATCATTATACAATGTCTGTTCTCAAGTAATTTATTCTAAGAATGAAACGTTTTTACCGTTTTGTAGTCACATAATTGAATTTTTGCTACAATTTAAAAGTCAGTGCACAAGATAACAACCAATTGTATCTACTAAGTATTTAATCGACTTTTATTACAAGTAAATGCAATATACGCTTTAAAGATCTGCACAAGTGTTGAAGTAATGGTCACTGGCAGATTTTTTTTAGCATTAACTACAATAAATGAAAATCACTTATTAAGGTTTTGCTACAAAAATTGCACGAAAGCGGCGTATTTAATTTATTAGTGTTTTGAATTATGTTTTGAGTGGTACACCAGGTGACAGCTTACCATCAGGCGTATCATTAGCTTGTTTGCCACCTTAGTGGTATAAAAAAATTATCAAACGACGTATGTTGTCAATATTCATGTAAATGACAGCGTCTGAAGGTTTTTGGTCGCTCACTGTTTTTAGTTACAATAGCGGTCACAATTACCTGTGAGGAGAGTTGGAAGCTTGTTCAAAAAGCAAGTAGCCTCCATATTACGTATATTGCTAACTTAGTCTTACTTTGCCTCCACCTCGCCGTCTACGGACGAGCTTTGCAGACAACTTTGAAAGCTTAATTGAGCAGAAACTGTAACATTTTATACCGGAAGTTATTTCCTTATTACCGTTTTGAAGAAACTTCAGGAAATACTTATTTATTACTTAATTTTTTGGTGTACTGCGCTGAAAACAGTTTACCTGAAATAAACGTTTTTTTTTATTTTCAATTTAAAATATCGTTTCCAAAAAATCAAATGGTTAACTGCTAAGACTATTTTCACTAGATGGCGCTGATAGGGTAATTTAAAATGGTAATGGCTCGGGCCCGTCTCACACTTCCTTATCAGCCTCATACGGTAGGGCACGTCCTATTCTCACCGAGGGTCACTTCTCACACTTGGTCAGTTTTTATTATTTTAAAGGTCAGAAGAACATATGAGTTTGAAGCTTGTATAATTTACCGTCTTTAGGGGAAAAAAACGGTATAATTTTTTTTATTATTTGCTAGGCAATCCGCCATTATAACACATATCCTGTAAAAATGTCTATAAGATAGAGCCCATTAATAGTCGGGCAGACAGATAGACAGCGTAGGGTACGTAATAGGGATCCGTTGTCTTTCTTTGAGGAAGGAACCCTGAAAAACAGCCAAGAGCGGGTTCGACTCACACACCAAGGGCGTACAACCACAGCCCGACTCGCACTTGACTGGTTAGTATTATTTGTTGTTTAACATTACAAAACCATGTTTATTGTAAAGAGACACCCCTAAAAATTTAGTTCTTGCTGATTTAATTATTTGTTAGGAAATCCGCAATCATAATACATTTTCTGTGAAAATCTCAGGACCTACTTCGAAAGATAGAGCTGTTTAGGGGTCGAACAGATAAACAGACAGACATACACACATAAAGCGTAGGCTAAGTAATAGCTTTATTAGGGTACGTCACCCTATTGGATAATAAATGAACAAATATATTAAAGTTTTTTTTATGATTAATTATCTTCTGGGGTTTAGTATAACGGCTGCGTGACGACGGGGTGTTTATTTAGATAGGTAAAGTTTGATTTTGACCCATACTTCAATTACTGTCTCTCTGTTATCTTTTCACGGCTAAACCGCTGAATTGATTTCGATAAAATTTGGCAATGTGATAGATTTCTCGTTGGGAAAAGAAATTGACTTCTTAAAAACGTCAAATGTGAGGGCAACCCCCTCACATTTGACGTTTTACTACAATCAAGCAATTATTTATTGAAATCAATCCAAGGTTTAACGCGTAAATTGGGTAAAAAGATCCTAACTAAGTCTGGTACAATCCAGCCGAAATCAAAATATCGTTATGTTAGAACCAAGTTTAAAGGCAATCATCGTAATGGTAACTACGAATCACAAATACAATTTCAGTATAATTATCATGTCTGTGAATATTATATATTAATAACTACTGAGTACGGTATCTATTGTACCTACCCATACAGTAGCCAACCTAGTCATTAATTATGAATTATTGTATTCCTGATGACTTGATAATACACACGTAAGTAATAATTTCAATACATTCATTAGTGAATCTTTATTAATAATTTAAGTTTAGGAAGAAAATATTTTTATAATAACACAATATGGACTTACAGAACTATTAGACTACGCACAGTGAATAAGTTTTAAGAGGCTAAGTCGTATAGAACTTTCCATATCCATATTATTATAAATGCGACAGTAACTTTGTCTGTCTGTCTGTGACCTCTTCACGCTTAAACCGCTCTACCGATTAAGATGATATTTAGCGTAGAGATTGTTTGGGTTCTGGGAAAGTACATAGGCTAAGTCAAGTGTGGATCGGTTTTTTATTATATAATTGAAGAGTTGCCGTTAAAATCCTACACCGGTAACCGAATTTTGGGTGGGTGGAACCGCGGGTAAATTTGACATGGAGATAGTTTAAGTCCCGGGAAGGATATAGGGTACTTGGAAACGTCTAGTGGGAGTCGGTTTTTTTCTATAATTATAGAGTTGCCGTTATAACCGAATTAAGGGTGGGTGGCACAATGGGGAAAAGCTAGTTACATAATTACATACATTACATACATTACATAATTCAAACTGTTTGTTTCCGAACACTAATATCGAGTCAAATCTGCTTTCCTGAGTGTTATCGTTAGCAATAGTTGCAAAGCTATCTGAAAACTCTTATAGCCTTTTGATAAAACCTTAGTCGCATCGGCTCTTGCACACCACCTCGTGTCGGACACTTTTTTTATAACTAAAGACGAGGATTGTTTAGATTCATTTTTTTTTCGAGATTTTCAAGCATCATTGCCCAACGATGAGTTGACGCTGTAAAAAAGTTGTACAGTTCCTGTACAAATCCGAAGAACGAGATTGCTCCAACGCAGCTCTCCGCAGCCCGTACTCCAACTAAATTTAGTGAGTGCGCTGCACATGGAATGTAGTGTGCAAGGCGATTTATTTTCTTGATATGCGCCTGCAGACCATTGTAACAACCGGACATATTTGAAGCATTATCGTAAGACTGACCTCTCGCAAAATTGTAGCAGCTAGTTCTTCCCCTTTGTGACTTACGATAGGAATAAATGTAAGAAAACGTTCCGCTACTTCTCCATTTGACGAAACGTATCTCAGAACGACAGTCAACTGATCCGTATGAGATATGTCTGGTGTCGAATAATGGAGAAATATTTGG
Organism: Apoda limacodes; assembly: GCA_946406115.1. Taxonomy (NCBI): domain Eukaryota; kingdom Metazoa; phylum Arthropoda; class Insecta; order Lepidoptera; family Limacodidae; genus Apoda; species Apoda limacodes. The sequence goes on along the minus strand of OX291560.1, from coordinate 20,757,501 downwards.
CTTCGATAATTTCATTGACAATAAATTTTAAAACCTTACTTCCCAATATTTCAATAAGTTCCTCGCAAATTGTTGAAGAAAAATATGATTGTCTCCCTTTTCCAACATTACCATATTTGGCCAAATGCGAACTAAGGAACGTATTATACTCTGCGAGTAATTCTAGAATTCCCAAATAATTACCATTCTGTTGAGAACCAAGAATTTCATCATTGCCACGGAATGCCAATCCACGGGATGATAAAAATTTTATCACTGAAACCACTCTTTGTAAAACTTTTATCCAATATTCTCTTTCTTTGTTGAATGTGATTTCCAAAGAGGTGTCAATTCGGCCGCAAATACGCCGTCTACTGATCAGTGACCGTACACACTCTCGGTGCGTAGCACTATTCTCTAGTGCAGTAATTGGACCTCGGCCTCACGTTCCTCGGTATTAGCAAAAGTAGCTGTTTCTTGATCTTGGTTAGTCTGTTCAGGACACTCGCAAGGAATCTCTATTGGATCCGCCGCCATACTCGTAGTTTGGCTAGTGGACGTATTGGGAGAAGGTTGATTTTCCGTAGATTGGCGACTAAATCCGAGTTGAAAAAGATTTTGTGTCTTTTTTATGCTTGTTTTGTTCCTCCAGCCGCTTTTTACGTTTTTCCGAACCACTTAAGTATTTTTTTACGGATTCTCCCGACATTTTGTTCTCTAGAGAAAAGAAAAGGCGTAAATGAAACGAAGTAAGAGGAATAGTGATAATTTTTATAATATCTACAGAAAAAAAAATTCCGACACATCATAATCGTCGAGTGTATAATCTCACGTTACTGGAGCCATAAAGGCTTGTACATACCTATGGGCCTATGTTTTTTTTTTTGGCAGTTAACGTAACAGCTAAAAATAAACCTAATGAGCAAAAACAAATTGATTTTTGGAAACCAAAAGGGCCTATAATAATAATTATAGGCCTTTATGGCGGCAGTATCTTCAAATAGTACCGTCAAACTGTTCAATCAAATGTCAACTGTAACCCTCAAATTGTTAAATTAAATAAGTAAGTAAAATTAAATATTACAATCAATTGTCATCAAACTTACCTGTTAACTTCAGTTTTGAAATTACACTTGTTCTTCGTCTCACCAATGTTTTTCTATCCCTAAATTTCATAAATAATTTTAATTGTAGTAATTAAAGCTTGTTTATTATGAGAAAGTATATCTGAAATCAAATACAGCTATTATTAATTCTACTACTTGATACTGAATGGAAGAATTTGAGCAATTAACAACATGCGTTAGAAAAAAATCAATAATATTATAATTGAGCGATACCATACAAATTTTCAAAATAAAATTCATTTAATTAAACTTTTTTTTTTTTTTCGACGCAAGCTCGGGCCCCTAGTCATTGCAGGGCCCCTAGGCAGTTGCCTACTCTGCCTAATGATTAATCCGGCCCTGCTCTCAACTGACCCATTGAGGTAGGCAGCATATTAATATGTGTAAGCAATAGAAGTAATATAACGCAACGAAGTAATATTGTATTACTCATTACATAATGCGCAGAAACAGATCGTGAGCGCAATGGGAGGAGAACTTTCCAACTTGAAAAGCTTTCCTCCACTTGAGGTACTCGAGTGGTCCAGTCTGTGGAGTGTGTCATGATAGTAAATAATTATAAATGAATATTTAAACAGTAAAGTTACGATTGGAATGTTAAAAGATGTGGAAGATAAATTATATTACAATTATTGTTTTGCAACTTCACTCATTTATGTTTCATTATATATTTACTAGCTGCCCTGACGAAAGTAGCTTTGTGGCTTCTATAAAGATTAAATTTTATTATATTTTTATTTACTACGTATATTTAAATGTAAAAACAATTGACAGAGTAGCTGAAAGTACGTAGTCACATTTTAGTTATGTAGAACGATCTTGTCATACGTCTGTCGCAAACAATAAGCGAAGTTAAGCAACGGCAGTGGTGGTCAATATTTTGATTAGTGACCGCCTAGTGACACATTATACTGCGGGTCTCCGTTTTCGGAGGACTCGTCAAACCGTCGGTCTTGGCTGTTATCGTATTATAATAGCAGTGGTTAAGCCTTGTCAGCCTTATGGGCGCCTGAAAACTCTGATAGTTTCTCGAAATTCGCACTGGGCCAGCGGGGAGGACTGTGGCCTAAGACTCCTTCTTCATTGAGGCCTGCGCCTGCTGTGGGGCATAAAAACGCTGAGGCAACTATTTTTCCCGTACCGTAGCTGACAGAATAGTCTAGTCTCAACATTTAATTTCCACTTATTTAGAAGGATGTTAAAAATAGTTTGTTCCGTGACACATACTTGCAAGCAGGTAAACTGTCGTGCTATATTTTACATTATTATTTTAGACTAAAATAAAAGTGCTGTGCAAAAATTAAATGTTACTTTAACTATTCACTTAACTTTGCAATGCTATCGAAGTTAACATAATTAAAGGCAACAAAGTGGCGTCGGCTTTAAGCTCTTGTTCACGGTCACCTCAACCTGCTACTTCTAATTTCACAAACGAAATTAAAACTCTCATTTTTAGGCAATAGAATGCAAATTAACAGTAAAAAACCTTTAATTTAATTGTCCTTTAAAAAACTAGAAATAAATTGAATCCACCATTTTGTCACGTCATACCTACAAATTTATATGATATAAAGCTGCTCGTGAAATTTTTTTGTGTAAATTTCTTTAATGAAAAAATACGTGAACTGTAAACTTGCTTTTTTAATAGCTTTTGCCCGCGGCGCCACTCTCGCAAAATTCGGTTATTGGCGAGAGATTTTTACAGCGTCTTCTTGATGATTGAGAAAAAGTCTGCCAACTACTGAAAGTCAAAGTCAGAAATTTTGTATTCAAGTTAGTTTTACACTTTTGAATCACCAAAGTTATGAAATACTATCTTTTCAAATATATTCGAAGAAATTCGGTAATAGCTATTCCTATAACATTTTTTTGATTTTCTAGTTTTAGGGTAAGCAGGGGAATGCCGCTCACCGGGTAATGGTGCTCACTAAAACTCGATAAAATAGTTAATAAATAGAAACTGCCACTGTAGCATAGTAGATACCTGCTTTCGCTAACATTTACTTTCGGCTTCGGGATAATCGGTTAGCTCAGTTGGTTTTTATGTTTTTGGTGGCCCGGTTTGTGAGTGATTGATGGTAACAGGTGTGCACCTGGGAAGTTTCTTGTCACTTCTTCTTCCCTTAGGCTTGTTCCCGAAGTGACAGTACGTGAAATGGTTGCATTTGTGGCCGGACTGTCGTGTGGGAGCTGGGCTACTTCATGATATACAACGTCTGTGAGTATGTGTATGCATATGGGTATGGATATGTGTCCCCCTACCTTTATCCCTACCCTATAGCTTAGTAAAAGGCATGCAGTATCATGTAATGCTTTATTTAATAGTTACAGAAAAACATAACCGAAAATAGCAGTTGAAATTGTACACACTGTCCATCTCGTGCGCGTTCGTCAATATCACCTTAAGGAATCTCGCTTAGCCATTGCGTCGCGCGTTGTCTGCCTTAGTATCTCCGTTCGCTTGTCCATGCAGTAAATATACCTGGAATTGATGAGATACAGTGTATATATTTGGAACATAAAAGATGTTGTCTGCTGCATAAGAAGGATTTGAGATTCCCTTTTGGGAAAATAGATAGTCCTTTCCTTGTCTCTAAAGTCGTAATTTCTGTTCCGCGAAGTTAAGGCTTCAGAGACCAGAAATTAAGACTGGGCCAATGGCTGACCTAAGATGGTAAATGTCAACCGCCCTTAATCCAGAAAGGCTTCTCCAAAAAGCGCTTTCCTTTTTTACACAAGGAACTGTCACAACCAAACTACGTTACAGTCTGAAAATGAGACACTTAGAGACAAACAAAGGTTCTTACAAAATTACAATAAGAGTCGAGTAGAACTACGTTAATTAAGTAACGGGTTAGGATGGGCTCCCCGAGCCTGGTGTTAAATAAATATGTTGCTGAAACAAATGAGGTTAATAGACATAATATTTACAAAGAGAGATCTTCTAGGTAATATCTATTTTTATAACACAAATAAAAGTTCAAGATTTAATGAATTTAAATATATCTATGCGTAAGATACGAAATCTACGTTATTATTTGAAACACGATTAGAAACAATTCTTAATCAAGGAATAAGTATATTTTAATTAATTTGTTAGAATAATTACAGTTTCGCTGAAATTTATTATGCAGTTATACTTAGCTTTGAACCAAGGTCTCCGTACTCTAACACGTAACACTCTCACAGTCCACCCCGTAGATCTCCATTCACTGTTCCGCGTGTTATCCTTGCTCCCGTAAATCCTTGACTCCCCTCTCTCATCTCCCGCGCCCACGCATCCTTTGGTGTCAAGCAAAGCTGTTAACTCTCAAAAATACGTTAGTGTTATTCGACCTTATCGCCTTTGCAATAAGTCCGTGAATCTCTTATTCAAATGACCACGTAAAATTCATTCCTAACGCGAATCACCTATCCCGTACGGAATTGTCCGTCTTTCTCGATAGTCTCAGAACCGAACATCTGTTAGCCATTTGGATTCCGAGAATGCGCCCCGAATGGGCACTAAATAGTCCAAGGACGACATTAAAAAATATTATACCTGAACCTTTGCATTCCTGGCAAAGTGTACAAGTTTGAAATATTACAAGCTATGACTAAATTGTTACAATACCTAAATTTATTTAGGTATACCCGTGTGGACGTGACAATATGATTGTGCAAAAATAAAATTATGATGGCGCTAATGCCACTAGTACTATTAACTATCGGAATACTCTTAGATATCTGAATTCCTTCACTCGATTGACGATATTTGACGCTTCACAAGGTGCGCCCCCTATGTTACATAAAAGCATAAAAATAATAATTGACATGTTTAACTTTGTTTTTAGTAGCTTACTAACTTATTTTTATTACCTAATAAGTGTATCGGTACATATTGTGTACTCTTTAGCTAATTATCAAAGTATTGTATTATTACTTTAAATAGAACTTCTTGCCAGCTCTTTTTGGCAGAAATTTACATTGTTTACATTGTGTTGACGATTCAAAAGTGTTCTTGGAAACCTATTTGAATAAAGTTTGATTTGATTGATTGATTGGTAGAGCTTGGGACTCTTAATCTCAGGGTCATGGGTTCGGGCCCCACGTTCGGCGCCAATTGTTCCGTTTATATTTTAAAATAAAAGGAAAAATTAGGTCTCGTTATTCTTACTGTTTTGAGACTTTGTTAGATGTTCTCATGTTTAGGAACTTATCTGGATGGCAATTCGTAATATGACGTGGTGTCTGCAGGGATGACCTTAATACTTATTTGATTGTTGAAATTTTTTTTCTAGGTACTAAACCATTCTTTTTTGTGAATTGTAACAATTTTATCTGAAGATTTTTTGACCCTTAGCCTGAGCGGCACTACCCGAAGTCGGAGGAAATTTTATAATGTTTTCCTACTACTAATAAGTCAAAAATATATAATATATGTTAAAAAGTTGATTATTTAATAGTTAAAGACTCTGTTTATTTTCCTTATTTTAGAATAAAACCAATATGTAAAAAAAATATGGTGTTTTCCTTAACCGGGCATGCGTAAGGTTCAGATGCGTCACACAGAGAATAAGGTGGGTGTAACAAAACCTGATTAGTAGGTTGAATCTAATATTGAAATATGCTTTATTTAGTTGTTTTTTAATTGTAACTTTATATAACGCAAGGTAGAATTTGAGCTGAAATCATTTATGTTTTTAGTTATTTTATATTTATCAAGGAATCCAAGACAGCAAAAAATATTAACGATTTCGATTTCATCATTCGACTTGCCAGAAGTGATTTGCTCGGCATATTAAAAACTCAAAAACCTACTTAATTTTTGTTTGTAATACTAGATCTTTCGCCTAGAATAAAAACAAAAAAAATATATAATAATGTTGAAACAAAAAAACATTTTTTTTCTGTTGAGATAGTACACCTATCAACAACTTTAACCACTTTCAAAAGCTTTACCTGATGACTGTCGACTAAGCCGTGGCAATCACTGCTTTTGTAACTCCAACTGGCCCGCTAGTCACACGTACGGCATATTTTTAAATATTTTTATTTAAACAAATTACTTATTAAATATTAATTGATTTATTTCAGTCTGGGTGTATTACACCCAACCTAACGTTCGCCGGGTTAAGTGAACGCCTTTCCCCCTACTACCCTTTAGTCGGGGGTTTCATAGAAATTTGTTTAATCTTTTTAGAGAGATCCGTCAAGGATTTATTAAAAAATATTTTTTTTTTGCTTTTTATAAATCGCAAAACGTTCTCCCACCACAGGTGAGTTAAGGGAATCAAGGAACACGTTTTTCACGTTGACGACGTATGAATCCAGTTTTGCATTAAAAGCTGTTCGCTTATAAGTTATTTAAAAAGTTGCATTTATCGACGTATATCATAATCATTTTGATTGCAATAAGTTTTAATTATTAGAAAAAAGGTGGCTAGACAAATGCAGGCACAGCTAAATTTATAACCTATTGCGATAGTGACGTGGTATTAAGTATGTAATGAGGTTACTAATTTACGTCACTACTGAATAGAGAGCAAGCTAAACCCTCAGAACAATATTGGTTATCTTGTGGCTGCATTAAAAAGGCAACTGGTTTAGGTACTTGAGGTTTAGGTTAAAATCACTAACGCGTCAAGTCTCGACTCAAAGAAAAATTTCTAGGAGAACCAGCGAAAAATAACGTAGATGTATGATGGTTGCTGGAACTTAGGTCTGTTCTAAGTAAACCCGTTATTATGCAAACTATAAATAGTCTACCAAAATAATGGAGAGAGATTTATTAGACATTAACCTGTACCAAGTGCCTCTGGATTGTGTTTGAGAGCGCATTGAGAGCTTTCTGATGTGAGCTCTCACGTTGAGCGAGCGAGCTTCACTTTAAGTGGTCGAAGTCGGGAGTTATTATTACCTGTGGAAATTATCGGGAAATCTATCAACGGTAAAGTATTTGAGGCAATTGTTGGAGTAATAACACTGTACCGTTTTTAGTCCATATACATATACTTGTAAATAATAAAAACAAACCCTTATTGACATTGTGAAGTCTTTTTTTGAAGTTCCGTATCCAAAGGGTGCCAACGGAGCTCTATTACTAAGCTTACAGCCCCGTAAGGCCGACCTTTAAGGGGATCTGTCTTTTAGACTCAGTGAACTAAGTAGATAAAATTATGATTTTTTTAGTAAAATACTACGTACTATTATGGCGGATTTCGTAACAAATATTTAAAAAAAAAAAAAAAAGAGAAAATTGAGAGAATGAGAAAAAGAAAGATTCTCTATACAAGAATAACGTTTTTGTTGTTTTTCTTCTATCGTAGATGTGATAATACATACTTGCGAGTGATTTCGACTGACATTTAGCCAGTTTTTTTAGAGAGAGAGAGAGAGGTCTTTTGAAGCAAATTCTTATTAAAAAAAATTAAGCCTGACTTTGTTACACAATATTTCTTTACGAATTTTCGTAGCGTAATTATTTTTTTACACACACACTTTCATCAGACCCTGGTTATCGTTTAAGACCAGAGTAATTGTAAAGACAAATCAAACAAGCCCAAATTCAATGGGCTAGCGTCGTTTCGTTACAGAGGTCCTATGCCCATCTTCCAGCTTCATCATCACACCAGCTCTATGACATAATTATATTGCATTGTCATTCGATTGACGTATGTATGCAAGATTTCAACTCAATCGAACACCGGATAGTGCGTCAATTTTAACTTAAAACAATTTAAACTTGGCGACATTTTACACAAAATTGTTTTCTTTACGTTACTTTACCAACACTAGGTATAGAAATTGTGCAAACCCCTTTGTCGCTGCCTGCCGCTAATAATGCTAATGCGTTTATGAGTCATCATTGTAAAGCAATACTATTGTAAACTTTATTGAATCTTTGTGACAATAAGTACAAATTATTGTAAAACAATTAAAAATAAAAAAAACCTTAAAACCTTAAGCACATTTAAACATTACGTGTTTTCGTTGTAACGCCTTTATCCAACTGAAACCATTAAAACAACTGGTGCCGCCGTAAATAATGTTAATGCGCCATCTTTGCGTGGCAATTACTGAAGGCTGGATCCGAACGAGATGCCATTTTGTTTATGGCTTCTTTGTTGAACACTTTGTATACACGTACTTTGTTGCAAAATTTTTAAATGTTTTGACACAACTAGTCTGATACGGGACAAGGGACTGCCTGCCGATCCGATGCCGAAGGCGTGCGGCTTCGATCCCCACAGGAAAAAACATTCATTTGTGTTTGTCTGGAGTCTGGTATAGATATAGTACATTATACACCTAGATATGTCTGTATTTATAAAAAGCATATAGGTAGCTGGCGAGAATTTAACAACCAGTCTGACTAAGCTAGTCAACTTAAATCTTTTAAGAGATGTCAAGATATGACGCCAATCATCTATGGGGTCAACCTTATACAATATATATATATATAACTATTTGCAATAAGGTCAAAATTTGTCTGTGTTTGTTGTGTAAATGAAACGACGACAAGAATTCAGGACAGGCGTTTCGTTTCTGAACTTGGATTTTGCCTATTACAGCCAATCCTATAAACAAAAATATTGTGTGTATTGTAATGCCTTAATTATTGTACTTTTGCATACATTAGTCAAAACAATATTGTATATTATATAAGAGGCCAAATTATTGTATATATATATATATATATATATACATATATTCAAAAGTACAATAATTAAGGCATTACAATACAAACAATATTTTTGTTAATAGGATTGGCTGTAATAGGCAAAATCCAAGTTCAGAAACGAACGACTTTGGTATATTCGGACCGATCAGTTTTTTTTTATCAATGAAATCAATCAAAATCAAAAATTATTTATTACGTTTGTGGTTACATTAAACTATAAGTTAAGGTTGGAACCATCCTAGTAAGTATATAACATATCTGAGGCAGGAAGTCCAACTCAAACATAACTACCTATTATTTTGCATTGTTTTTGATAAAGATAATTCAGGCTCGATTGCACCAAAACTTTTGTTATAGTAAGTGTCAAAAATAACTTTTAACAATTATTAATTAAAATTCTATTTATTAACGATTTATCAAACTATTATCACAAATATATTTTTATATATTTATACTTACTTCACTATTATAAATATTCATTAGTATGACATATATATGAACACAACATATTTATATATACATATTATTTTATAAAATCAAGATATTGTAACATTTATTAATTTATAGGTTTCTTATATCTGTGACCATACTCGTACCTACTGTTTTACCGACAACAAAAGGTCGACGGCTTGTCAAATCCTCGGTTAAGCAAAAAATCACACCATCTGACAATTGTTAAATTACGTCATAACTTTAACTTTAACACTAAGGCTGGGTTGTACCAACTAACTTTGACGGGCCGGTTAAGTTTAAAAAAAGGTGCCTATGCAAATTTTCATACATGGAATGGAGGATTCCTGACGGCTGGTTTACGTCAAATCGGATTCGGACCGATCAGTTTTTTTTTTATCAATGAAATCAATCAAAATCAAAAATTATTTATTACGTTTGTGGTTACATTATACTATAAGTTAAGGTTGGAACCATCCTAGTAATTATATAACATATATGAGGCAGGAAGTCCAGCTCAAACATAACTACCTATTATTTTGCATTGTTTTTGATAAAGATAATTCAGGCTCGATTGCACCAAAACTTTTGTTATAGTAAGTGTCAAAAATAACTTTTAACAATTACTTTTACTTTAACCTTTGCAATTCACCATTTTGGGTTGCGCCGAGATTGATGTTTGAGTGTAAGAGCATGCTAGAACGACGTATATAAGATAATATTTTTTCTCTTTTATTTTTGTCTTGTGTGTTTCGTTTTTATGAAATGTAAGAAAATAATATTGTAACGAATTGGTTTTCTGAACTGTAATGTTGCAATTCATATATTTAAATAAATAAATAAATATTAAGGTAGTTAACTTTGTTATTACAACACTATTGTTGATCGTGAGGTCTAGTAATAAGATTTATGTGTATGTCACCTGTAATTTTAATATAACTAAAAGATTTAATTTTTCCCACATACATACTAAAGGAGTCAATAAAGTCATTTGCATTTTGTTTTGGTGGAGAAAGGTAAAAGCCCAGTATTATATGATTATGTATTGTATAAAAGAAGCGTCTACAAGTTTAACTTCCATAATATTTGCTTTAATAGATTTTTTAACATAAACAACTACTCCATCATTCTGGTTAAGATTATAAGTCGTAGCTAAAGCAGTGTAGTCACTGAGCTGTGGTATAGGCTTATAAGAATGAAGTCGACATTCCTTTAAAATTAAAACACCTGCATCAAATGTAAATTGAGAAATTGTAATTAAAAAATCATCAAAATTGCAATAAATACTTCTAATATTTTGGGACACAATTGTGAAATCTTTATCGTGTATTTTTATATTTCGTGACAAGTCCTGAATATCATGTTATGTCATATATATGTCTAGTTCGTTTATTGTATTAAGAGAATTATTCATTGTATAAAAAATAAAAAGATATAAAAGTGACGTAAGCAATTATAGTCAATAAAAAATTAATCGCACTTATATAAGAGCCTTGTAAGTAGAAAATGCTCAATTTTTATGTAATAGCATAGAGTGCATAGTCTGGGTGTAATAAAATACAATTTAGTATGTGTGTTTGTGTATATATATGATTGTGAGTATAAATATTTAAAAAGGTAAGTGCAGCGGCAACTCTTAATAAATAAAGTAATCAAAGTAAGAAAATAGGCAAATCCACACTACAACATTAAATAATATAGTCAAATTTTTAATAGTTGTAGAATTTGGGCTTTACTATTGACTAAAATAATTAGAGATTTTTCTTCTTTTCTCTAATATACCTTTCCATATGTGGTCCAGCAAAACTTGTAGGGTATTGACTTGACTTGTAAGCTGTTCTGAAATGAAAACAACTGATTGGTATCTTCAGAACTTTGAAACCCTAAGTGCTTCGCACACAATTTTGACTTATTTTTGACATTAAACATCTTGCACATTTTGAAACTATGACTTTTTAATATCGTTGGAGTAGTTTCCACTATTATTGGTGTATTTTGGACCCCCTCTTTTTTTTGTACTCTGTTCATATCTTTTATATCCCCATTATTTATTTGGCATCCAATAGAGTTTGACAATTGAATAACCATTTCGATTAAATGCTCCTTTGATTCATTGTTTTTTTTTTTGGTAAAATTTTTAATTCCTAAATTTGCTCTTCAACTGTCTTTTTGCATGTCTTCAATTTTATCTTCCAATATATTTATATATTTTCTGTCCTCTAGTACCTATTTGCCCTTCTAAATTCTCACTTTTTTCTTAAATTCCTCATTTTGTGCAGATAAACAAGTAATTGAATTTTCAATACTAAGGTTTATCTGTTGAACGTTTTTTAAAGTGCATTTTTTTTAAATTCTTGTTGCTGTGATAACATTAAGTACGTTAACATAGATTTCATTTTCTGCTTAAAGATATTCAATTCGCTTGTAAAGTCTTGATCTCTCTTCCTTTTGTTGCGGGTAGCTATAAATTTTGATGGTATTTATGTATCCGACAGTGATTTGCCAAGCCTTTTGTCCATGACTAGAGGTTAATTAGTGCAAAAGGTTGTTTTTCAATGCAAGCTAGCCTGCACACGCGCGAATTGGTAGTGCGTCAAAGTTGGACGTGGTAGGCAGATCTATTTATGCCAATAACAATTTGTGGTCGTGGCTGAGATAGTTGATGGTAGTAAATAATAGCTAAATTGCACACAGATTATTTGATTATTATTAATAAGTTCCTAACTTACTTAGTTTTACTTCAATGCTACTAGGCCGGCAGAAAACTTAAATGGTTATTCACAAGTCAATAAACTCTTGGGTTATTCTGTTCCTCAATTATTGTGTCGAATTTTATTTGCATGTAATAATTTAATTTAATACCTAACGGTGATCCGAGGTACTCGAGTTCGAGAATTCTCGAGCAGAAACACAAGTATGGATTGACCCCTATCCGCATACTTACAGATTAATAAACAAATATTATAGATGGATTTTATTTCGAAGTACGATTAGGCATTGCTAGAAGTTTTAATCTATAGTTTGATACTTAAGACTTAAACAATTGCTAACCTATGATAATGTTAAACTGTCGGGAAGTCGTAAATTTGGCACAAAATCCCTAGACAAGAACCATTCTGAAATACATATCACAAATACCACTAGAATATTATTTAGTTTACTCGTTTCTTTAACATAATATATGAAGAACATAAAATATCGCATTATTTTCGAATACGAATTTCATCGTGCCACTAGCGCTGCAGAAACCGCTCAAAGGATTAATGATGTGTATGGAGAAGCAACTGTAAAAGAAAATACAGTACGTTTTTTGTTCCAACGCTTTCGTTCTATAAATTTTGACCTCCAGAATAAACCTCGTGGGCGGCCGGAGACCCTATATGTCAATGAGGAATTGAAAGTGATAGTGGAAATGGATCTATCTGAAACCACGTCAGAGTGAGCTGCATGCTTTGGTGAGAGTTTTGAATCATTTGCATCACATTGGAAATGGATACCGCATGAACTAAGAGAAGCAAACCAACAAACACGCGTCGACTGCTGCGTCACCTTAATCAACCATCACAATAACGAGGGCATTTTAAATCGTATCATTACTTGTGATGAAAAAAAGATCCTATTCGATAATCGGAAACGGTCATCACAGTGGCTAAATCCAGGAGAACCGGCTAAATCGTACCCCAAGCTAAAGTTGACTCAAAAAAAGCTAATGGTTAGTATATGGTGGACCAGCGTTGGTATCATCCACTACAACTTCTGTATCTGTATTGCATAAAATTGGAAACCATGACGGAAAAGCTAGCCGTTAAACAGCCGAGATTGGTCAACCAGTCTAGCCAACTGCTGCTTCAGAACAACGCTAGACTACACACTACACAACAGACGGTGGCGGAACTAGAGGAGCTAGGATTGGAATGTCTCCGTCATCCACCATACTCCTCGGACTTTGCTCCAACTGATTACCACTTTTTTCGGAATTTGGATAGAGATTGGTTAAAATACAATTCAGATGAGGCAGTCCAAAACACCTTCAAAGATTTTGTTTTTCTCTCCCGCAATTTTTTCAGCAAAGGAATCAATGAACTCCCTACAAAATGGTAAAAGTGCATAGATCACAACGGTACCTACTTCGACTGATTCAATAAAAATAATATTTTTAGTTTTGCTTTTTCCTTATAAAACATCAATTTCATACGTAAGGATCTAATACTCAAAAAAACAAGTTTCTATGTTTAAGTTATATAAACCAAACACCATAATAACGTACTTAAAAAAAGTTTCTATGTTTAAGTACTATAAACCCAACACCATAATAACGTACTTAAAAAAAGATACTATTTTTAGTTATATAAACCAAGCACCATAGTAACGTACTTAAAAAAAAGTTTCTATGTTTAAGTTATATAAACCAAACAGCATAATAACGTACTTAAATAAAGTTTACAAATTTAAGAATTGCATATGAAATCCAATTTAACCTGTTCCTCTAACTTTAAAAGCTCATATCCGGTGTTCCCAGGATGCGCTCACGAGTTTTAGTTCTATTTAGTTTAGATGGTTTTAAACTTTCTATTTAATATTCACTAAACATAGTTCCGTAGCTAATAGGGGTTGATTATATGCTGCAGTAAACGTCCTCTAGTCGTTGAAATACCTGAAATTCCAGTATCTGCTCTGTTGTAACCACGGATAGCTGAGCTTGGGGTGGCATACAAAGTAGAATATGTTGCACAAGAAATATAAGTTAAAAGGGAAAAAAATTGCCCAAGTTGTCTTAAGGCAATTTATATGGTCTTTATTAACCTTATTCTATGCCAATTGACCAGTGCACATTTATAATATCACTAGCTTTTGCCCGCGGTTTCACCCGCGGTGTAGGATTTCAACGGCAACTCCTTAATTATTAAAAAAATAGCTCAAATTGACCCATGTGGATTTGAAATCAGTCGCTTTTTTCGTTTCTTTAATTTGTGTATTAATGATATCTATAAACAACTAGCTTCTTTATCGGCGTAGGATTTAAGCAACTCTCAATTATAGAAAATAAAACCGACTCAAACTTGACGTTTTCAAGTAGCCTAAGTCCTTCCCCGGGATTCAAACTATGTCCATGCTAAATTTGTCCGCAGTTTCACCCGCCCTAAATTCGGTTATCAGTGTAGGATTTAAACGGCAAATCCTCAATTATAGAAAACAAAAGATTCACACTTGACGTTTTCAAGTAGCCTTTGTCCTGTCCCGGGACTCAAACTATCTAAGCATGCCAAATTTCATGTTAGTCTGTACAGCGGTTATGTACCCAAAAAGTAAAAAATATGAATTGGAGTCCGTCAGTATGAAAGTATATTTCAATAGTGAGTACGAATTAAAAATTGCGCTATAAAATTTCGGAATAAGAATATTCGTCGAAGAATCAAAATAACCGACATAGCTCAAAAAAAAAATAGCAATTTGAAGTGACATGGGAAGTGCTTCATCGAAGCACACGAGTCATTTGAGACTGAGCTCAAAGCTTCAGAATGAAGTCATCGATTGACGAAGAAAATTCCAAAATTGGACCAGGTGGTGTAAGTAAATTCATAAAACAAACCACTAGCATTTGTTGTCCAAAATATAGCCCAGCCAAATTATTAGAGTTCCGTGCCCAGAGGGTGCCAATAGAGCCCTATTACTAAGCTTTATACTATCTGTTGGTCTGCTTGTCTACTTAGCTGCATGTCTGCCTGTTTGTCTGGCTGTCTGTTTGACTGATCGATCTTTTAAGGGCTTTATCCCTTAGACTGTTTTTTTTACGTAATATTTTTTTTTTTTTTTTTTATATCACTAAGGTGGCAAGAAGCTTACGGTCCGCCTGATGGTAAGCGGTCACCGTAGCCTATGGACGCTTGCAACACCAGGGGTATCATTTGCGCGTTGCCAACCCTTCAGAAATCCAATAACTTCTTTCTTGAAGAACTCCATCCAGAAAACCTTGGCAAGGAGCTCATTCCACAACTTAAGCGTTCGCGGGAGGAAGTTTCTCTGAAACCGCACTGTACGCGACCATTTAGGTTCTAAAGTGTGAGAATGAATTCCCTGCCGATGGCGAGCGGTGCGATGGTAGAAAGTATCCGTGGGCATCATTTCGAACAATTCCTCAGAACACAACCCATTGTACAAGCGGTAGAACACACACAGGGGGGCAAAGTCTCTCCTCAGACTTAAGGACTCGATATCGCAAGTGAGTTTGGAATCGTCGACAATTCTCACGGCCCGTCGTTGACCCGAGTCAAAAGGGCGAAACTGGTATCCGGGTGCACCCGCCCAGAGATGGCAGCAGTACTCCATATGGGGCCGAACTTGCGACTTGTAAAGTAACAACCTTTGCCCCGACGTGAAGTACTGCTTCGCTCTGTTGAGTACACCAAGTTTTTTGGACGCCAGCTTCACCTTATCTTGTAAATGATCTTGGAACTGAACATCGCTGGAGATGTCGACACCAAGGATCCAAATGCTCTCGGAGATGGAGAGGAGAGTGTTCTTGAATTGTGGGACTACAGTTAATGGAGTTTTCTTAGCGGTGAACGCGCACACTTGTGTCTTTGTAGGTTTGAATCGGACCAAGTTTACTCGTCCCCAGTCGGAGACCTTGGACAGTGTGGTCTCGATTTGAGACACAAGTTCTCCACGGTTTTCCTCCACAACGAAACGGGGGATGTTTGCACGACCCGAGTAATAAGCGTCTCCAGTACTGTCATCTGCATAGCAGTGTATGTTGTTGATGTCCAATATGTCATTGATATGCAGTAGAAACAGCGTAGGAGACAGCACAGGTAATATGCATTATAGGGGTTAAATCACTAAAAGCCGGTCAAGTGTGAGTCAGGCTTGTGCATCTGATGTTTCGGAACTCTCGGTAACCGAGTCCGACTTGCACTGATATACTTTCTTAACATTTTTTTTTTAACATAGATATATTTGGTTGCGGCATTTACTTTACGAATCTCCAAAGTAAAGGGGCCGTGGCTTCTATACTATACAGTTTCTTCCCCTATTCTTTATTTACTAGCCATATATTTCTATGATCATATTCAGAAACGATTGCGTGTTTATCTTTATAACAGGCCACGCAATGAAAATAGTATAGGAATTTATACTTCATAATAAATTATAAAGTTAGGCGACGTATCTGTACCACAGACTATGTAATACTAACTTGTACTTGTAACATGTACTTACGTCGGACGACCCTACTGAAGTGGCTCTCCAACCTTAATATAATACACAACGGTTTATTAGCTAGGACTTTATTTACTTTAGTTATCAATTATAATAGATACACACAACTTGATTTCTTGTTAAAATATAAATATATACATTTCTTTATAATTTTATGTTACAGTTATCAGTTAATATACTTTATATTAGGTGCTAGATTCAAGTGAATCTTTTGAAAACTAGTAGTATCCTTTACTTTTCTATATTCCTAAATAAAGTTGGAAATCTTGACTTTTGTGAAACTTCTTTTGGCTAAATACTAGGTACTCTTAATTTACTCTTTTAAAAGTATTACACCCCCTTTCATACAGCATTGCCTGCACGCGCTTTTCATTTCAATTTGTGTAAAAGCATTTATATGGAAAATGCTGTTAACACCGTTTCAAAAGTAATTCAATATTGCGAATTGCAAAAAGACGTAAAAAGCTTATTGGTTACGGTGGGGTCTCACTGCTACACATAATAAGACTCGCCTTTGTCTCGTTGATGTCGTTAGCCTAGCTGGCCGAGTAAAGGCAAGCGCTAGGCTCAAAAACTTGTTTGCCGAGCCTCAGCCAACGCGAGTGTAGACAAATGTTAAATTAATACAAGGCAAGTGCTACCGACCACATCTTGGGAAAGTTGGTTTGGCCGAGCCTAAGCCAATTCGAGCGTCGGCAAATTAGTACAAAAAGGTAAGTGCTACCGTCTTCACTTTGGGCAAGTTCGACGAAGAATTGTAGGACTTTCCTTTTGGGTGCTATCAGATTTAAATATGAATTAAAGCGAATGGATGACGTAAAAGATATTGCAGCTGCTGCTATTTATTTAATTGCACAGGCATCTCCGAGTCATACCGAGACGCGACACGATGCGACATGAAGCGGCTTGAAGATGCGTCACGTCTCGGTGTGAGCTGACCCTAACGGTACCGCTACGTGTTTCTGATTTACTTTCAGTACAAAACAAAGTTTAAAAAGAAACGTTTATAATCAAAAAGTTTGAAATACAAACAAGACAAAGATATTTTACTCATTTTGTATAGTTTCTTTGCTACAAAAAGTCTTAAATATTTTAAATTTGTTTTGTAATGACTAGAAATCAAAAACATGTATTAATGGTGGCTAAGTGAGTAAGCGTATCTTCCAAGCGTTAGATTCATTCTGTACGCTGTAACTTAGACCCATCCTTTTTCAGCTCATACAGTAACAGGCAGATGTGTGAGGGGAATGAATAGGTATAAGCTTCCTGAGCCGCGCGAATCTTAAGGAGACCCTGGAGCTCAGAATAAAACTGTAACTTTATACTGTAAGCTTTATATTGAGAAAATAAGCTTTGTAAATCTTACTCTTTGAATTCCTAAAATCGAACTTATTTTTTATTATAATTTCTTAAAAAAGCCGGCCAAGTGCGAGTTGGACTAGCCTAACGAGGGTTCCATACCAACTACACCACCACCATAGAATACAGAAATTTTACTCGCCTTTTGCTAGGCTTTATCATTTTTTAATTTAAAGATAATAAAACGGGATTAAACGCGTCATTTGGCAAAATACCTTTTTCCGACGTTTCGGCTGGGTTACACCAGCCTTAGTCACGGGTAGACTGGCGGTGCGCGGTGTCGTCGGCTTCGAGTGGAGGCGTCCTTTTGAATTACCCTCACCTTGTCTTTATAATTGTCAAAATCACTACACACAACACTAACGGTTTCCTCGGGTGCGTTCGTTGGTAAAACTCGAGAGCTGTATTTTCCTATGACTGGATTCCATGCAGGCGACAGTTGGTATCCATCCTCACGATTGAAGTTCTTATGCTTTTTTATTTCAATCGCTTCGCGTACCAATCTACGGTAATATTGGCGATCGGTGGATAAAACCTTGGGCTGGTGGAGCTCAATCCAGTGGTTGGAATTTGAGTTAATTAAATGTTCTGCTATAGCTGATTTTGTCGTCTGGTAATTCTTTACAGCAGCAATATGTACTTTGACCCTGTCCGCAATTGTGCGTTTGGTCTGGCCAATGTAAGAACTGCCGCAGCTACAGTCAATTTTGTAGGCACCTGGTGTTTGGTACGGGATTACGTCCTTCGGCGTGCGCATCTGCTGTTCATTTTTGGAGTATGGAACATATACCGTCTTAATGGAGAATTTATTTAAAAGCGATCCAATTTTATCCGTTACTCCTTTGATTTAGGGCATTAACGCTGGCTGTCTGCTCACCTCTGGATTCTTCATACGTGTGTTACGGCGACCTGAACTTCTTTTACTCGTTTTGTACCCGTTTTTCTTAAGTGCCTCCTAAACGTGTGCCAGCTCAGTATCTAAATGTTCAGGGTCACAAAGGTCATGAGCTCGGTTAGTCAAAGACGTCACAACTGATTGTAGGTGACGTAAGTGATGATGCGAGGAGGCGTTCAGGTATCTGTCCGTGTGTGTGGGCTTCCGATATACAGTATGCCCCAGAGAGCCATCTTCCCTTACATTTAATTTAACATCTAAGAATGCCAGTGAACGTTCACTTTCCATTTCATATGTAAAACGTATTTTGTTATGAATGGAGCTAAGGTGATCTAGGTCATGTTCTACTTCCTGCCTGGTTCCTTTAATTAAGCATAAAACGTCATCAACATATCTCTTCCAAAGTCGAACGCTAAAAGGCCCTGAGCTCAAAGCTTTTTCCTCAAAATGTTCCATCCAGATGTTGGCTAAGGTCGGTGCTACCGGACTACCTATAGCTACTCCATCATTCTGAAGGTAGTGCTGACCTTGGTAAAGAAAATAGTTTCCTTCTAAACCGTGTTCAAGCAAAACTATATACCTATCAGGGATACCATTTGAAACTAGTTTATTTTTGATAACGTCAAGGCATTCTTTAAGTGGAACATTAGTGAACAACGATTCAACGTCAAAACTGACCATTATCTCATCATGTTCCAACTGGATGTCATTCATGATGCGAACAAAATGAGGTGAGGGTAGTTCAACAGGACGCCTCCACTCGAAGCCGACGACGACGCGCACCGCCAGTCTACCCGTGACCAAGGCTGGTGTAACCCAGCCGAAACGTCGGGAAAAAGGTATTTTGCCAAATGACGCGTTTAATCCCGTTTTATTATTTTTAAATTAGTAATGGAACGCGTAAATTTTAAAAAAAAAATATCATTTTTTGTTATACTATAGATCTGACACTTATCTAAAGTTTGAAGGTTGTATTTATTACCGTCTTTACTATAGAGCAAAAACAACGAAATCATTTTTTATTAATATTTAGAAAATCTCCTATAACACATATTCTGCGAAATTATTCAAGCTTCTAATTACTTTGATCTAAAAGATAAATAGATAATTAGGAAATATTTTATAACACATATTCTGCAAAACTATTCAGGCTTCTTATTACTTCGATCTAAAAGATTGAGCCCTTTAAATATAGGGCTCCGACCGTTGGCTCTTTTATTTGTATTTTTTTCAGATTTTTGAAACTCATAAAAAAGGGGTACCAATTGTGTACCTGAGTGATAACATAATTAAAAAAATCCCTTTTATGCACATTTAAAAACACGCCACACAATAGAGTGATGGCCCAGGGGTTTCGATTTCACCTTGTGTCCCGAGTGGCGGAGGTTCGAGCCCAGCGTGTACCAATTAGTCTTTATTTTAATTTCTCAAGTACATTGATTATTAACATCACTTGCTCTTTGGCGAAGAAAAACATCGTGAAGAAACCTGCATACGTCAAAAACAAAAACAAAAATACATGTGAAGACCAGAATCCCCGCTGGGCGCGTAGTGTGGACTATGGATGGCCTAAATCACCTTCGGCAAGGGTAGGCCGATCTCTTATAGTGGAGAATTATGCGGTTGATTAGTATATCATACTATCGGATGCAAGAAGAAGAAAAGGCAGGTTGGCTGATTTAATGCGTTTTATGTCATAATCCACTCAAATAAAAATGACATAAATCTGTGTGTCCAGCTAAGTAAATCTTGGCTCATCTCTATAGTTATAGTCTATTATTGACATTAATCGCATAATATACCTTTTATTGTCGCTATATATAGAATAACTGTTAAATTAAATTTATATATCTACTAAGGAAATAAAAAGCTATATACCTTACTAAAATGACCTCACAGCTTAATGTCTGCAGCGCTTCCCCTTAACTTTCTTTGTCTGAATTTTATTACTAAACTCTCTGGCGTTTAAAGTATGTGTCATGTGGGGCTACATTTTATAACGCTATTTATAATAACTTTTTAAAGTTCTGCGGTTATTATCAGAAAAATAAAGATAAAGATGGCGCATGCTCAAGCGCCTTCCGCGCCAGCGCTTGCGAACACAGCTTACGCAAAGCGACGGCGACGGAGCTTCTGACAGATCACTCAAGCGCGATATTCCAGGTACACTACTATACCCTGGGTGCTTTTACTAGTTAGATTTAATAATCATAAAAAGCGACGGCTGAAAAGTTTTTTGCCGTTTCTTCTCTTCAGAACGCCTTTGCTTTTCCGAAACGGCGGTAAATTTAGTCAGATTTAGTTTTAAGAGCGTTTGCCCAAGCCGAGGTTCGTGTTCAGACACCTAATTCTCACCTTATCCGAGATAATTTCGAATTAAAAATTATCTAGAAGACACTACGTCGAATGTAAAATTTTTCGAACGTCGACATCATTTTATCGTTTGCTATATTCTCACAATCAATCGAAACAACCTTCGAACAAAATGTCGTTTGAAGCGGTGAAATGTTGCCATTGTTAACTGGTTATGCTGCGAGGCACCTACTTAAAAGCAATTTTATCTTAGCATCGATCTTGAAAAGCAAACTGAATATTTATCAACTTGTTTGAAGATTTCTTGTGTGCAATGAAAAAAACTTCGTATTCTGCGCGGGATAAGCTGCAGACAGCGGCAGCTGTAAGTTTGAAATTCTTTAACAATTTTTAATAATGTTTACAATTTTCATCATACGAATACACTCTTATATTCATCATAAGAGTTCCTTAGCCAAATGGTAAAAATAGAACCCACTTATATATATAGTATAGTTTTGTCTCTTCAAAAATCATAATAGTATTTATGTGTAATGATTGTAGTAGTAACTATCAATGAAAAAAACTTAAAATGAAAATAATCAATCAATATCATTTATTCGATTTAGACTACAATAATTGAGCACATATGAATGTCACTACGCTATCGGTTCGTAAACCTATAGGGCGGGAGACCATGTACTGAGAAGAACCAGCAAGAGCATTTCTTTTCTCCCTTTCTCTTACAGCGTCCAATTAAAATATTGGAAAATGCCCTCTCTATCATAGAAGGACACTTTCCATTAAAAAAAACATGAAATATAAAGCACAAGCACAACATAAAAAAGTATCTAACTGCAAAATATAGAAAAAAGACAGTTTATGTATTCATCACTTAGAAATAATCATTGTCTTACAGTATTGATTAACAAAACAAAAAAGTAAGACTAAATACTAAGAATACAAAGAAGTTTGCAAGAGCAGACCAGCCTCCACAGGCGGCACCCGTTCACGAGTTTGACACATGAATCAGCCATCGCTTCGCTCAACAATGTTTTAGGGAACTTAGGCAGCGAAACTGTAAATAATATTTTATTTCTGAGGGCTTAAGGTGTCTGCTTTCGTTTACGTATCGTTACGTGAAGTTATGTCAAGCAGGATTTTCTATTTATACAAAACAAATTGATTTGCATCGATCACGTTACGATACATAAACGACAGTGCACTCAGGCTAAGCCCCCTAGAATCCGCCATGGACGTCAAAAAATTAGTTTCAATCCAAACCCCAAACCGGAAGCTTATGTTATTGCATTTCTATTTTAGGGTATTTTAATGTTATTGTTGGTTATTATGGTTGTATTCATGTTAGATGATTGCTAGTGACGACACAATAATATTTGTGTTATTGTAATAATAAACACATTAAAATTAACTTTAATTACTACGTAAAGTATGTGCCTGCTATTATTTATTACTTACCTAATTTATAGTATACATATTTTGCAGGCTTTTTTATATCTACTAAGATTTATTATTTTTTATAAATAGTTTTATAATAATGAAATGTAAAAGTTGTCAATCTGTGCTAATGCTAGGTTTCTGTATTTCCTTTATTACATCACGTAGAGTTGTATCGACCGAGTGCAATTACCGGCAACAGTTGCGTCGGAACAGTTCCAATTAGCAGTTACCGTGTTACCGGTCCCCTGTGTTACTGTTACGGTAATTGGTAATGCTTGGTAAGGAATAACACTGGTAAGTGAGAACAGACTCATTACTAACATTACTAACACTACGCGTGTATATTTGTTGCAGGAATATTAACATTGGTAGGCTAACTTGTTCAGCAAAAGAAGCGAAGAAAGATTTTAATTAGAGTCTTGTCGGATAGTGTAGAAAATTGGTTCATTTTTGAACGTTTTTCACCGTGCTTTGATACTGATTTTATTTAGGTTATTTATGGTGTTAAATAATTCAAGTTCGATGTCTTTAATAGCCAGGATATGTTGTTACGACGGATGAATTCAGGGAAACCAAACTGGTAGTAGAATTTGAGGTAGACAAAACGGATAGCCGTTAAGTATATGTTTATTTTAAATTTATGTTTACATATGTATATCTCAACGGTTTTTATTCTAAGAAGGTAGTTACCAGTAATAATAATAATAATTTATTTATTGAACAGTAAGCTTTACAATTTACATTTGTGAATTAAAGAACAACGATTTAACAAATAATTGTAAAGTATTTAACTAGGTCTAATTAGTTATTTTCATTGTAAAAAATGTTGATTGGGAGAACTAGAAAGATTATTATCATAGAAGAAAATAGACTATGTATGTGTGTGCATGTGCATGTCTATGTGTGTGAAGATGTGTTAGAGTGAATAGTAGACACCACCCACGCCATATTGTGCCACCACTTTAGTCCTGCGTGACAGTTGGTGAGCCCATCGACGCAACACTGCTTCTGATTTAGAGTATCTGGACTAAGGTGACTTTATATCTGTCCATACGACAGTAATTACCAGCTTTAAAGAAATAAGCGGTAAAATTAAAGACCGGGATCAGAACAATAAACCCCCATTACGAGGTTCCTAACGAACTATAAAAAGTGAAGCAGGATTAGACAGGATTAGTAGCATTTAAAAACTTTGAATTTGAGGAGTTGAAGAGGGGAAACTAAGCTAGACTAAAGACTACATTCGGCTGCAGAGAACCATATGTGTACTATATATCCATAGCCGTTTCAGACAAAATTATGTATCGTTATTACCATCTGATAGGTAGCTTATGTTATGGTTTAAACTCTACCGGTAGTACACAGTCTTTAGATACTACAGTTGTGGTACCTTTTTGGGGTCAATGCGATCTGGCTGCTATCTGTATTGTAAATTTATTCAAATTTTCAACGAATGACACTGTCGGGATATTCGAATTGATACAAAACAAAAAACTTATTTTATAAGACATAAGAACATGTAGGAATACTATGTAAATACTAGGCTAATTAATATGAGATTAGATATTAATTTTATTTGTATGTTATCCAAGTTTATAAAGAACGACGCCATTACTGTTTTATAATGCGCGAACTATTTTGAGAAGTTTTGTAGTACACACTATTAACTTGTCCATAAAAGGCTGAAACAGCTTGCGTTTAACTGTTTTTTGTGTATATAGGTGCAATTTTCTTTTTAATATTCTGCAGAATATAAAAAATCTACTTAAATAACTGAAGATATATTATGCCAGCAAAGAAAAGAGAATATGCAAATTCAATGCAAATTCAAAGTAATACGATTATAGTTATGATAAAAGGAAATAGAAGTGCTAAAATATTATGGTCTTACTGAATGTGTTGCGGAAATTGGATATGACAGAATCTTTGGGAGTCACATATGTGGGTGATGTAGGGACGGCGACAAATTCTTACAAATTGGCCTATTTTTTACCAACATACTGGGCCCTTATGGTGTAAAAGATTTTCGTAACCTATTTCTGTCACTAGAATGAATATTAATATTGATTCATCTTTTCGGTGGCCTACGTGTTATAATAAAAATCGAAAAATCTTATTAAAACAATATATGTTTTTAGGTAGATATTATTTATACTAAAAACTTAAAAGACTCAACCGAAGTTTCCCAAAACAGAATTTGACTCCTACATCCATACGTGTCAATCTCGTCAAAGCTTTTACCACCAAGTTGATTCGGCAGTTGCGTTGCAATATTGGTTGCAATACACATATCCACAAATGGGACACAGCCATAGAACGATAACTAGATTGCTTAATCCTTGTTTTCAGGTATTACACTCTGACGGTAATAGGAATTAGTTTTGTATTATGTTGGCCCCATCCCTACCTGCGTGGTTATTTCCTATTTCACTGGGAATCGAAATTGATTTCAAGACCAACACCAGTGCATTTTCATTGCCCCTCGCGTAAGTATTGGGTAATATATGTACACAATACATAAACTTGGGGCAATCGAAACGCACTGGTGTTGGACTTGAAACCAATGACGAGCTCCACCCTAAAACTGAATTAGAATAAGGGAATTTGAGTTTTATACCAAACTGGTGAGCTCAGTGCCCATCTAAAGTACCGGCCAATTATAGTGAATTGTGTATTAAAAGTGGTAAGGATAAAATTACCAATGAAATTAAATTAAGGCTTTAATGACTCGACTTTGTAATTGCCGTACCACTCGTGTTACACACAATGTTTTTTTAATAGTTTGCAAGTCAATAAATAAAACTATAAAGTGAATAAATAAATAAACTCACCGTAACACAATCGAAATGGCAGGAATAGAAGTAGAAAAAACCACGCCACTGCTATATATCTAGAGAATTATATAAATTAAAGAGTTTTGGCTGAAGTTAAAACTTGTAATTGCTCGCTTGTAGTGTGCGCGTAGTTCATATTTTGAACAGACAGTTTTTATACATACTTGATAGAATAGATGCATCCTTACTACTCATAGGTTCTATGAACACGAGTTTTGCCAAGAGAAAGAAAATAACAAAGAAAAAGCTCGTAGAAGTAATTAAGGTCTTAGCACCCACTTTGCCTGTACGTAGTGAAACTGTTTACGAGTAAGAGTGATGAAAAAATAAAAATATTACTACCCCTCTTTGGAAGATCAGCACGAGCATTTATTACTATGACACCCATCGATGATGGCACCTCATCTGTACATATATATTTTTTATACATTTCGTTTCATACATTTGACTAAAAAATAAAACTAACGGTTCGCGAAAAGAGCTTAAATCAGCTTAATGGAAAGATATTATCATGACAACAAACCTTAATATAACATTTGACTTATTTTATAGAAAAATAGATTTTTCTACTCAAAAGAAACAACTTAAGGATATATCTCAAAGATTTGGTGTCATAGTAAAAAATGTTCAATCCGATGTTTTGGACAAAAATCACACATATTTTTTGTTAGCAGACATTTTAATTTTTGGGCCGGATATGAATGATTTCTTTTATTTATTTATTTATTTAAACTTGCTGTATAAGCTAGTGTACAATAGCGGACTTAATGCCACACGGCATTCTCTACCAGTCAACCATAGAGCCAGGCATAAATATATATATATATAAATACATACATATATACACAATTTGTCACAATATAGATTAAAATAAAAGAGAAGACAGAAATTTCACTCTGCCACCTGGTTGAGAAAGTATTCCTATACCTTTATTTTAAAAGTATGTTTACTTTGCGCATTGCTAATGTCTTTAGGAAGTGCGTTCCAGAGTCTTGCAGGTTGAAGTGTAAAAGTTGAAAACAAAGGCAGAGCGGTGTCGTGGAGTAGAAAGGAGAAGGTTGTGAGAAGAACGAAGCGAGAGCTCATGGTTATTGCCGAGAAAATGAAATCGTGATTTTAAGTAGTCTGGATAGCTAGGATCACGTAGAATAGAGTAAAGGACACAGAGAGTCCTAACACTCATGCGTTGGCGAACTGGCAACCATTAAAGCTGTTTGCGAAAATTAGAGATATGGTCAGACTTGCGTAGACCGAAGATATACCGTATACAGCTGTTAATAAATCGGTCCAGTTTATTTAAAAGATCAGAGGTTAAGTCCGGAAAACACACATCACAATAATCAAAGAGAGGCCAAACTAACGCTTGTACTAATAAGAGTTAGGTATTACAAGGAAGGAAATTGCAAAATCTGTAAGAAATTGTAGCGTACCGGTAACTTTCCGACTAATTGCACTGACTTGTGCTGTCCAATTAAAACCAGTGTCAATGTGCAGACCAAGATCTTTGACACTATCAGAAAAAGGAATAATGGTGCTATTTAATAGAACTGGTGGCGCAGAGGTTATGTTGAATTAACTAAATTGTCGGGTACTACCTACAAGAAGAGCCTGACACTTGTTAGCATTAATCTTAATACCAAAGCGCTCAGACCAATCATTGATATTAATCAGGTTATCACTAATTACCAATTCCACTGCCAAATGTAGGTCGTCAACTCTGGTTTGCACATACAACTGCAAGTCACCTGCATATAAATGGTAAGGACAGTTGATATTTACAGAAACTAAGTTGATAAAAATTGAGAATAGAAGTGGTGATAATATTACACCCTCAGGTACGTCGGAATCAAGATTACACCAATTTGAAAACTGTCTGTCAATACGAACAGCTTGTTGGCGACCTCGCAAATACGATGAAAACCATCTTAATTCTGTGGAAGAAATATTTAGATGGAGTAAGATACTTCATGATCGACGGTATTGAAAACATTGGAAAAATCAATGAGTACTAGTATGGTAACTAATTTATCTTCCATACCGTCACGAATATCCTCGGTTACTTTTAGCATCGCGGTGCAAGAGCTGTGTCCGGAAACAAAACCAGACTGAAAAGAGGATAGCAACTGATTTTTAAAAACGTGATTGGATAGTTGCTGATGCACCACTGCCTCAAGTAATTTAGACAAAAAAGGTAAAATAGAGATCGGTCTAAAATTATTAAAAGTAACGGGATTGGAAATTTTGGGTAAGGGAATTACGAAAGCTTTACGCCGTACATCAGGAAATCACCTGTAAACAATGAAAAATTGATGATGTGTGTAATTACAGGAAGGACAGAGTCAAGAATGTAGAGAATCATGGATCTACTCACAACATCATATCCCATTGCCTTTGATTTAATTGACAAGATTATCTTTCTGATTTCATTGTCAGTAACAGAAGTAAATGAAAAGGATTTAATGTTAGGGGTAGGTAAAGAGTTGATGTGAGAAACAGATGACTGCCGTGTATGATTATTCAAGATTGAAGGAATACAGAAGTGTGAGTTGAAGTCATCCGGGGAAAAAGTATAGTTTGTCGACTGACAGTTAGTTTCACCAAAGCCTAGAGTCTTAAGGAATTTCCATATTTCAGCTGGAGAGGATTCGTTTATATTTTCAAAGATGTATCGACGTTAAGCTGTCTTTACAATTTGGTTGCATCTGTTTCTTGCAGCTTTATAAGTATTCCAGTTGGAATCAGAGCGGTTTTTCTTATATTTTAGAAATGTACGATTCCTATATTTTTCTTCTATTCCTATATTTTAAATTTTTCTTCTTTTGAAACGTTCAATACGATTCAGTATGTAAAGCAAGCAATTTATAATAGTTTAAAATATTTAAGATAAGGGAACAAAAGATATAGTATAACTGTATGACCATTCGTTCAACCAACATCTAGAAATAATGATTATCAAAAATTTTGGATTACGAATCAGGTTTTTTACGTTTCAATTTGTTAATTCATATTAGGATGTGTTTGTAACTATTTGTTCATAAAGAAGAATCATCCCTGCTCAACCTTGACTTACGTATTATATCCCTGGTAAATTTTGACTTACTTTTTATAGTTCGACAGGAACTGACAATGGGGGTTTATTATTTTGTCTAAGGTCTTTTATTTTACCACTTATAACTTTAAAGTTATTAATGACGTATGGGACATATATAAAGCACGCAGGAGTAAAGTGGTTGGTAAAAAGTCACCATCACATTATTATGAGTGTGTGTATTCAGCCGCTGGTTAAGTCCTTCTGGTGATAAAAACCGTAAAGACATAGATAAACACTGAGTATATAAATAGATAGTAGATATATTAATTTGACTAGCTGTCCCCTTAAAATATAACATAGCTTATAAAGTTTTACTACTGAACCCCCACCCACGAGTCTGACTCGGCACTTAACATGTTTTTTACTTCTTTTAAACTTAGTATGTTATGCTAACCGTGACACAACGACAGTGGTAAATTGCCTCAGAGGATATAAAAAAGAACGAGCACTTATCACAAATAATATTGTATAAGGAATTTTCAATTGAGAAGCCATTCAACCTGATGAAAGAAGTTTGACTGAATGTTGAAAAATAGTATTAAACGAAATGAACCAGAAAATTCCACAACGATATACGTATTATGTAAATGCGCAAATGTTATTTCGCTGTAATTTATATGCAAAGATGAATTCGATTCAAATATAAATTCAACCGACGTGATGTGTTAAAACCAAAAGCTACAAAAGTAACAAAATAGTTAACACACTGTCTCAGTATTGATTATTTTTTGGTTCAGAAGAATGTTCTATCATGTAATTTTCATAGTTTTTGTTGGCTTCACATTCGCTGAATACGAAGATATATCTGGAACGTGGATGCCTGTGGAGGTCTTCGATGAACCTGATGTTTCACAATTCTGCAATAACTTTACAATAAAAGTGGACAGTAACAAGACACAGTGTACTTGCAATAATAACATTAAATCGCTCAACCTAGTCATGATGACATTAGAAGGATCAGAAGACGATTCTGACTATTTTCCTACAGCAATAGTCAAACAATTTGAAGAGGTAGAACCTGCGCTAAAAGATAACTGTATTTGCGAAGGTTACACAAATGTGGCATCTGTTGTACTATTGATTATTAATGATAATTATATTATGGAATATGAAAGTCAAAACCCGAAAACTATGATTTTGTTAGCGAAGAGAAAACCTACAAAATCGGCACTCGATGCATTTGTCAACGGAACAGAAGAATTGAAGCATCATAAACCATATTTACTATGTAATGATCTTGAAGCTTAAGTTCGGTTTGATATTCTGTTTATTTCTTATTTTAAAATAAGATTATTGCAATAAGTCAGCACTTAGTTAGCAGTATTATTTTACGTAGCAACGCTATAATAGCAGTCAAGGTGACTTGAGGTGAAAACTACTATTACCTTCAAGTACGTTTTGAAATGTTTCAAACAAGCGAAAAAAATTACATGAAATATAACAATTAATTTTTTTGGCCTTGGCCCACAACAATTCGAGATATAATAATTACATTTCGCGATGTGATAAAGTATTGTTGACGATATGAGAGTTATCGATAATCCTTATGACGAATAAAGATATTGTTGGCAAGATTAACCATAATCCTTGTGATTAAAAAAATTGTTGACGATATGAGAGTTATCGATAATCCTCATGACGAATAAAAATATTGTTGGCAAGATTAACCATAATCCTTGTGATTAAAGAAATTGTTGACGATAATAGAGATATCTATTATCTTTATGAATAAAGATATTGTTGACGATATGAGAGTTATCGTTAATCCTTATGAAGAAAGATATTTGTTAATATAAGAGCTATCTACAATCCTTATGAATAGAGATATTGTTGTCAATATAATTAATGAAGATATTGTTGATAATATGAACGAATTCTATAAGTGTTATGAATGAATATATCGCTGACAATATGAGAGCTATCTACAATCCTTTCCATACATCTATAATCCTTTTAATAAAGATTTTTTTTTATATACATCTATAATTATATATGAATAAAGATAATGTTGACGACATAAGAGCTATCTATAATCCTTATAAATAAAAATATTTTTGGCAAGATTAGAGTTAACCATAACCCTTATGATTAAAGATTTTGTTGACGATATGAGAAATATCCATAATCTTTATAAATTAAGATATTGTTGACGATATGAGAGTTATCTACAACCCCTATCTATTAGTGTTATGAATAAATATATAGCTGACAATTTGAGAGCTAATCCTTTTAATAAAGATATTCATTACGATTTAAGAGCTATCTAAAAGTCTTATGAATAAAGATATCTTGACTTATTGAACGTGGGTTTTTTATGTTTTGAATTAATGATTAAACCTTCCATATAAACCCCAGAAACCATTACGAAATTTTGCACAAGAACATGGTTATTGCAATAACTAAATTTGTGTCTCACAAAGATCCAAACAAAACTTTTAAAAGCTCAGTGAAATTGTAAGCAGCACCTACGAGAACTTGAACTAAAATATTTCGTATTTAAGTGTTTGTTGTATGATGCGGCACCAGTACCACAACTATTTGAATTAAATTAGGATAGTATTCAATATAACGTACTATAAACGATGAAACACAATTAGTATTTCGATTGCCCGTATTAATTGAATTGCAATTATGAGCTCGACAGGAATGTACGAGGGTAATTGTTTTGTACCCACGAGCTCAAATTACCCAGTCGATTGTTCTACCTACATGTGTAGAATATTTGTATTAATCAATGCACTTATTCATTAAACCTTATAAAATATGTTAGTTTTATAATATTGTCTAAACTGCATTATTGGATTGTTGTTGTGTGGCCACTTTAGGGTTTATTGCCATTAATTATCTCGTTAATACTCACTTAACACAGGTTTAGCTTCAAATTAGTGCATACAATCTTGCTAACTCCTATATAGGCATGGTTAATTTTGTTTTAAGAAACGGGTTTACCACAATTTGATTGTCATCCTGATATTTCGGCTTAGTTGTTTTTTTTCTTTTTCTTTCTATCTATTACTATTGTTGGCCGCAGATGGCCTTGACAACTACACGCAGACTAACTTTTGCTGTGGTGCTGCTTGCACTTTGCTGCGAAAAGTTTGGGCGTTTTGCACAAGGGCGTCCTGGGAGCCAATTCTCACGCAATCGGATTCATCACGAATTCGAAATAAAGTACGAATTCGAACTTTTCTCAAACAAAAATGAAGTTAAGTAATTTTGGTTATGTCGAATCCACTTTTACAAAACTCTAAATTAAATGTAGATGGAGCGGCCGTTGAAAAATCTCTTTTCCTTATTTTTCTTCCCATTTTTTTAAAAGAAGTAACTCAGACTAAATATGAGGATTCACTGCACAGACAGCTTAGAGGACAAAAGGTGTGGTACTAGAACTACCAAAGCTCGGCACAGATAATTTGGTTGCTGGCACGGCGGGCGGAAGGGCCTCTGATCCCCCTCTGTTGTAGTAGCCGGGTTCACTCCGGTCTCCTTCTCCGGCACGACTACTACTTCAGAGACTTTACACAAGTTAGCGGATCAGCCTCCCAGGGCGCAGATTAAGTGATCCCTGGGTTCGGGAACCCATTCAACCTGCGGGCGGCCAGCGGTCAGCCCGCTCATCAGGTCTCCCTGACCGCCGTACCAGCACGCCGCGTCTACGCCGATTCGGCAGCAACAAGCGCCGCCAGTCCTCTGCTGTCCGCCAGAAACAGAACACTATTTAATGTTAGTGTTATTATGGCCGCAGTTTTCTGTAAGAGATATATACTATAAGAGGTACTTCCCCAGTTCAGGCTGCTCATTCGAGCAAGTACTCGCTATGCCCCGTTTAAATTGTTCAGGCGGCTGACCATAAATTTACAAAGTGTTTAGTCCAAAAGCTGGCTACGCCCTTGGTATATATGTAACCTAGTGTTTGTTACGATGTAAATCAATAGAAATAGAAGAATACTTTAGTTCAAATATACCGTTTCATATATTAGTTTATTACTGTTTGAGGCTTAAATTCTAATCTTTTGTGGAATAAAAGTTCTATGTGTGATGTGACATGAAATATGACACAAGCACACTTATATTTATATGAAACATCACGGGGCTAAATTGATATCAGCCGGCGTAAGCTCCCAGGTGACAACGGAAAGCTCTCAATGCGCTTTCAAACGCATCGTGCACTCACAAACACATTGTCACATGTGAGCTTTGCTGACAAATTCATCAGCAATTTAGTATTTTATGTACAAATAGGTACAAAATTGTCTTAAACTATGCACGACTTGCCAACGGAAATATTACTATTAGAAATTACATACTCAATTTGCAAGTTAATTATGTGTATTCTTATATATAAAAGCGAGCGAGGGTGTGTTTGTTTGTTATTTTTTTTAGTTTATAACGTCGAAAATAACAAACAGGTTCTCCTTAGTTCTTTTGCAGGAATTTTGTTTTTGTACAAAACAAAACAGAATTTTAAAGTAAAATTTAAAATTCTGTCACATGCTACAATCGTATGAACTAAGTCGTCACTCAAATTCCACTGAAGCTATAGAAAATTCAATAAAAGCTATCTAAAGCATCAAAAATATGAAATTCTAAGTTACTTTTTCATTTTCGTTATTCATAACATGTTTCCAAGTAACAAGCAATGTCCTCCATTACCTATTTTTGTCCTATAATTCATTTATCTTTCGTTAGATGCAAATAGAAAATCTTAATATGAATTCTCCAAATACTTTCATATTTTCGACATTCTACAACATTTATTATTTAAATTAAACTTTATAAAATGTTAAGTAAATAAATCTTTTTTAAAACTGAAAACTAACTACGAGTCGTCTTAAATTAAGTAAATACTTACTTCTAAAACTAAGTGAATACTTATGTCCAAAACTAAGAGAATACTTAAGTCTAAAACTAAGTGAATACTGACCTGTAAAACTTAGTAAATATTTACTAGTAAAACTAAGTGAATATTTACGTCTGAACAGAGTGAATACTAACGTCTAACACTAAGTTAATTTTTACGTCTAAAACTTTGTGAATACTGACGCGTAAAACTAGTAAGTACCTACTTACGTCTAAAACTAAGTGAATACTTACACCTAATCAGCTAGACACAATGAAATAATGTGATGAAAAAAAAACAATTGTTTAAGGGTTTAAATTTTAGCAGTTCCCAAATCCTTAAAATCGCAATCAAATTTTTAAAACAAAAGCGGAAACGTTGTTGCATCCACTTTAGCTTGACATATAACTAATTAGTATAGTTCGTGGCCCAGTTAGAGGAGCTCGAGGACCAGTCCAACGTTTTCCGAAACGATGAGCAAAATTAAGCAACGTAGAGCACGGTCAGTGTCTGGATGGGTGACAGCCGAATAGTACTATTTTCAGAGCGCCTCAGCGCTTCGGAAGGCACGTTAAACCGTCAGTCCTGGTATTCTTGTCAGGTTATCATATGACAGAAGTCGTTAGGCCAAGTCAGAGGCCTTGTGGCTTTAAAACTGACAGTTGAGTGACCACTAGCGCCAAAACACGTCTGTCAATTAATACTTGGGACGGTAGACAATGGCCTAAGCCTCTTTCTCAAAGGACAGGCCTGTGCTCTTGCAGTGGGGCGTAACTTACATTCATTAACTAAATAAAATACTGTTTAATTTGTGATATCTCTTAAATTTAGGAGACTTATTAAATAAATCTAGACAGATATTTCCACCCTGTTCCCAATTGGGCGTGAAATTGTATTGACACGGGACTAGCTTGCCTGACCTTAATTAAATTAGGCTAAAGAGGTCACTCAGAGCGATGCACTCCACTTTGCAGATCAGACTACTACTTTGCATTTGGGTTTGTAGGTTATATTATCGAAAGAGTATAAGAGAGATACTATTTGAATTCTGATACTGAAAACTATAATAATTTATTTTTATATCATATATAAGGTTCAAACACCAAAATTGCTCATTAAGTATAAAAAACCCGGCCAAGTGCCGTCGGACTCGCGCACCGAGGGTTCCGTACAAACCTGTATGTAAAATTATTAAAAATATTTTTATTATATGATGTAACTAAAAATTTACGACGTTGCTTCGTACCTAATTTCAAGATTCTAAGTTCACAGGAAGTATCCTGTAAGTTTTGATTACCATGCGAGTTTTGAAAATTTTCGGCATACACGGCTGTGTCTTTTCATTGCGTTGGCTCAGAAGTTTGATTTTTTCACATCTCCAAGGAACAGTAGACCTGAGTATTTTATATAAATTTTAGCTTGATACCTCCACGCGTTCTTGAGAAAAAGGTTCTTGACAAACGGACAGACGGATGGACAACAAAGTGATCCTATAAGGGTTCCGTTTTTTCCTTTCGAGGTACGGAACCCTAAAAATAACGACTAAACTAAACATATGATGTAATATATACCTACCATGTATGTAGGATATATCACTATCGCGCTTAGGGGGCATTTTAGGAGGAGAAGCTTAAAATACACTGTAGTCTAGCAAAGTAATAAAGACTTGGCTTGGTTAATATATGTACACTGCTGCACTATAGTCCAGCAAAGTCATATAGACTTATAGTTAACATACATACACTGCAGTCCAGCAAAGTATTAAGACCTGGTTTAGTTAATATTTGTACACTGCTGCTCTGTAGTCCAGCAAAGTCATAAGGACTTGTCATTGTTAATATCTTTCAATAATATGATCATCTTATTTGAAGAGGAATGCTCCAAGTATAAGATTCTCGTGTGTTTTAATAAAACAAATCAGGATAAAACTAAATAAAAAATGTTGCCCACTTTAAAAATTGCACTAAACAGTATATTTATATAAAATTAAGTTTAAGCTGTAACTACATAGTAACAATAAACTTTTCCGCAAAACTCCCTTGTAAAACATGCGTTAAGTACACCATGTACATACGTAGAATTTGCCTCAGTGAAAGAACGATGTGTTAACAAGGGTGATTTGTTAAGCTCACCCCGCAGAACACACTTGACTGCGAGCGCAACATTTTTTATCTTTAATTAAGCTCTCAACTTTTTTGTACAAATCTTCTAGCGCGGGTATACATCTTCACTAATATATGAGTGCGAAAATCTGTTTATTTGTTAATCCTTAAGATCGGAACGGAGCATTTAATCGACCTGACTTTTAGGACATGGGTAGCTGGAAAGACAGAAAATACCATAAGATAACTACTTTGTATTTCAGTTAATTAACCTGGGCTAGGGTTGCCAGATGGTATCCAAAGAGGACATGTCCTCCATGATTTGTCTTCCCGTCCTCCCATTACATACTCTATGTACTCCTTTTGCTTGCTTTTGCTACTCTATGTCATCTTTATTGCATGCTGATAATGCCGTCATCATGATTTTTTAATTCGAAATCAGATGGCGATCCTGATGACTAATTTTATGATATCAAGTTTCATGAGCAGTGGACGATTAACTTTAAAACTTATAAAAAACACAGAGTGTGGAGTCAGTAAAATAGTTGATTCTCACACAATATAACTTAAAAAATAGGTACCAAGTTAAGATTTTCATTCGTATGTGTAAAACTAAAAAACTTCTTTTAAAAACTGGCAGTTTAGATAGATATGATTAAAATAAAGTAAATTAAAAAAAAAACTCATTTATTGGAAAAGTCCTACTTTTTTTAGAAATACTTGTTTTTACCCATCAGTCTTCCTTTTTCAAATTATCATCTGGCAACCCTATCCTTGGCAAAGACCAAATTCGGGTTGCGGATAAAGCTGCGGGAAAAAGCTAGTGGAATTTATTATTGACTAATTACATTAGGCGATGGACTATGGCCTAAGCCACCTTATTTGAAGAAGAAGCCTGTGCCCTTAGACTGGATACGCAGAATAGCTGAAGGAACAATAAAAAGTACGATTGCCATCCGTTTTTTTGGGTCAACAAGAACCACGCATCCATATCTACAGTCCAGCAATATTTAACCACTACAAGATGTGCAACCTCTTAGAGACTTATAAAATCCTAGTACATAAATCTTACAAAATACACAAATCTTCATAGACTTAAAAATACAGTATAAGTAAATATACATACAAATAAATATAATAAATATAAATATAGCTTGAGATCTTTGCTATGAATATACGTATTTACATTGTCAAAGACTTTTAATAATACTAATGCGATGTTAAGAACTTAGCTTATTATACAAAATTTTGCAATAACTTTATCCAGTTCATTACAAAGTTCAAAGCCGCAGTAGTTTTTAGTTTTTACAAAGTGCTAGAAGAGACAGATCAGAAAACCAACAATTTTAATTACAATGACTGAACATAAAGATTCCAGTGACGTATCTCCCGCGGGAATTTAACGTTTAATTTATTTTCTTTCCTCAGTAACAACTCTCTTGCGGTTTTTTCTGGTACAATTTTGTTTCTGTACTCGAGACGTTGGTTTATCGCACAAGCGGTAATAAATTCGAGGCTGTAGTTTCTTTGTTACGAGAAATTGGATGTGTCAAAGATAAAAATCGTAATAAAGAGATACGTGTTTATATTTATGACTAAAGCTGTACCAAAAATTAGCTTTTAACTTCAATCAGGCCATGACTGTATATATGTTACTATGAAAGTCCGAATTTGGTGTATGTTAAGATGAACCGGTGTTTCTTGTCATACACTCATTTTGCTGGTGTATGTCCGAAATATTTTAGTTCTTTTGACTAAATTGGACATACACTTGTGCATGTTAACGCACACCAAAATGATTTGGTTAACCTTAGTTACACAAATTTAAAAATTAGCGTAATTTTAATAACGCCACGTACTAATAAATTCCCATCCTAATACTACATCATATACTTATCAAAGTAAAAGCTTGTTTGTTGCATTCATGTCGTAATCAAGATACAATAAAAATAATAGCAAAGGGATAACTGAAACTGAAATACTTATTTTATTGTAATCGAGAGTTCCCATGGTTTTTTGAAGTGAAAACTTCTTTAGCGGCGTTGTGCACTTTTTTTGGCATGGGTAAAAAATGTTGCACTCGCGTCAGGTCACGTGTCCTGATCAAAAATACATATAAAATTCGTAAGACGGAACTCGTGTCAGATTGATTTACATTAGGTTAGTTCTTAAAATGGTTAAGAAATGATAAACTCGCGTCAGACTGATCGTCAGACGGCAACCATAATGCCACGCCATAAAAATTCGCAAGATGGAAACCATAATGCCACGCTTATTATAATTTTTATTTTTAGTATATGCCGATTATGAGTAGTACAAGGAGGTTGGATATGGGATTTTAATTCTATGACAGATTGACATGTCAAGTATACTACGCCACAAAAGTAAATAAACAA
Source organism: Apoda limacodes (assembly GCA_946406115.1). NCBI lineage: Eukaryota > Metazoa > Arthropoda > Insecta > Lepidoptera > Limacodidae > Apoda > Apoda limacodes. The sequence goes on along the minus strand of OX291560.1, from coordinate 20,719,794 downwards.
ATATTAGTATTTCTTGACAATGTCAAAGACATGTCTTGTGACATATTTGAGCGTTAAGCGCGAATTGTGTGTTAAGGACATTGGTTCTGTACAATTAAATATGACGTTTTAGTTGCCTTGTAACATATTTGAGTGATAAGCGCGAATCGTGTGTAAAGATTTTCACTTCTGCCGGCACTCCCGGAGTGAAACTTGTTTTTTTTTTTACCACGGCTAAGGCTGCGATGTACTTTTTCTTTACGTCACTGCAGAGAAACAAGGAGACTCCATTTTGATACAAAAATACCTGGTGGAAAAGGATTTTCCAAGTTTTAGAGTTTCCAAGATTTTTCCGTGGATTACGATAATATTTTTTTTTTATGTAAGTAGTCATTCTTTAATCTTCTTTTAATAAAAGTTGCAGTATCCACCTAGTGTAATATTTAGGCAAGTTAATCTTAATGTGTGACGGTGATTACTCTTATAGCTACACACATTACAACAACGGATCTGTCACTGGCATCCTAAAATTATACATACATACGACCGTACATTCAATAAATCGTCGTGATGTGTCTTATCATTCCCTGGTGTAAGACCGAAATAATAAACTAAATAAAAAAAAACGGTCTTTCATCAGAAAACTTGGTGGTTGACAACTTCCGTCGGAAAATGTTAAAAATTCGTAGCATTCCGGACATTCTCAGTAACATATATATATAAATAACATCACTATGACTGCAATGGCTATAATAAAAGTTTACACGTTAAAATACATCTGAAACCAATGTGTTTCAAACTTTAAGTTCTAAGAAAGTCAAGGAAAATATACAATTTCTATATCGTAGAAACTATATATTTGATAGAAAAATATTCTGTGTATTTGCATTCGATAAAACTGAATCTTATTTACATTCATAACGCTGATATATTCTGTAATAGTTAGTACGTATTAACCCGATAAAAAATTTTAAGCCTCGATTAGGTTAGCGATCTATTAAAATACACTTAACCTTTATCCGATAAGTTAACTGATGTACGTAAAGATACATGCATGTTGTGTAAACAAGGGCGTTTTGTTAACCGCCACACACAACACAGAACTTACGTCACTGCGGGTACAACATTATTTTTTAGCTTTAATTAAGCTTTTTCCGTAAACTCTCAACCCTACTGTACACTAGTTAAAACTGGCCAAGTCCGAGTTGTACTCGCGCACTGAGGGTTCCGTACCAACAATTGACAGAAATTACTAATACATAATATTTAGCAATAATATTGCTTTTGTAAAATTGTAGGCTCTCACCTAGCCGGCACCACATCTTTGTACAAGTATTATAGCACTTATTTATGCTTACTTATGGTAATAGTATTTGGGCATTTTTGCAATTAAATAAATGTTCAAATACCCGTGCCACACTATGTACAAACAGTTAAAGCCTTTAAAAGGACATACATGGATTTCACTATTACATTGTCTATTAAATGACACCTTTTACATGTAAGCGTGTAGATATCTCTTGTATCATAAAATCAAAACACTCAATAGTTTGGGGTCATTTTTAGTGGAATAAACTGTAAGACATATTCTACGTCAAAGTTTTTACAGGTTTGGTGACAAATATAAATAGTGTAGTCTACAATTTCATAACACGATACACCATGGCCCCTTCACCTGTAAACAAGGGTTAAACAACATCTCGGTACAGGCAAGGGCGTCGTGCGTGGTGCAAGGGTATTTTGTGTCGCTCGCAGCGCTGCGGGCGTACTACCTATTATCCCGAGCTTTAATTAAGCTCATTCTTTCCGTGTGTAACATTCCTAACTTAATTTTGTAAAAATATAATTGTCTCGAGTGCAATATGTTACCGTAACGTCATTATTTTTGTTAGCCCTATTTACTTATTTTCTTTTTTACTATCTTTTTTTTTGTTTGTTTGGATGTTTGTTTGAGTATAACGCAAAAACTACTTACGGGTTGAGATAAAATATAGTAGATCGAAGCGTTTGGATCATAAGTACGTTAATACTTACGTACACTTTTAAACAGAAAAGGGGTACCAGAAAGCCTTAAAAGTATGTAAGCACTTACAAAACATTATCTTAACAGAATTTTAGACAAAGGTCATTGCTCTTTTAAGAAATATTAACCGCAAAAGCTGATGTTAGGTTTGTAACTTCTCTTGTTATAAAAAATAATAATTAAAGTTTGGAATTTAAACTTTAGACATGTGTTAAATTTTGACATACTCATAAATCTTACTAGGGATGCCGGGTTAGTATTTTTTTAAACTTTATATAAATGTCGAATACTAAGTTGATCACACCTGATTTGATTTAGTATGTCATGGTTTGAAAAAGGCACTAAAACCATACGGTGCCGGCGGCATGTTACACATGTGTAAATGTTGTCGTGTTTAATTTTAGTAAACTAAATCTAAATTGTCTTCAAGAATATGGGTAAAAACATTTTATTTAGGTACAAAACTTATAACCTTTGTTACTTCATTTGTGTTAAGATTTTTCAGATATTTTTTTCGTTTCTATTTTATTAATGTTGTAATTAATTTACGATGCCATATCATTTGTTATTAACTTCTGCATCTATTCTGTCTACAAATCGTGCGAAAAATTATAGAAAGCATTTTCATCGGACTTTTTTATCGAATTAGCTAAGCTAAGCTTACTATTTACTCCTTTGTGTGTATTCCTCATCGTTTTCTAAGGGGATTCATACATGACAATTATTTCTGACTTCTTAAAGTTCGTGAAGAATTGGCGAATGAAGGATTATATTCTATCTCTGGTCTTTCATTTAATTTTATCACTTATTGCTCTATAATCAATGATTAACGACTTATTATATAAATCCACTGCTATCAGAGGAGTGTTGCGGCAGTGAGCTCACACGACCTGTCACGCCGGCAGGACTAAAGTGATTGGTGAGAAGAGGGTGTCCCCCTATTACCTACGATGAAGTGCGTTTGTATACAGCTACTGGTTACTTTTGGGAATTAAAACAGTGATGATATATTATACATATATACATTATATTATTTGCCAAGTAAATGCAAAATAAACGTATAATTTTTGCGAAAATGATTTAAGTATGCCTTTTGCTCAATAAGTTTGTGAGCGACGCGTCGCTGGCAGAAGGAAGCAGGTGGTTTTTATATGTACAATATTTCAGCTCCTCTTCGCGTCGTACGACGACAAAATGAATGTCGAATTTGGTTAAGTACGGTCGTAAAACGAATATGGAGGCGTATGGGCTACGGATGGAGGTAAAGAAATAAGATTAATGCCGTCGGAATGTGTTTGCCGTTTGATGTATGAGGTATTATGGAAAGCAATCCGACATTTTGTCATTGATGTTTAGATATTTTAATAAAAAATGCGATTTCGAACTTTGAGCGATAGAAAGATATATTTGTGTGTGTTTAGTATGAAAATAAAATGTCTATCCCATTAGCAGGTACGTTTACTGACCCATTCTATCTTTATTCTAATTTCTCCGTTTTTAAATAAATAGAAAAACAAAATTCATCTGTCCCAAACAAATTCAGCATAACATTGACTCCGAGTTCTATAATCTGTCCTATGGACTTACAAAATTGGTTACACTTTAGAAAGAGACAAAGTGAAACTGCGGCTCGATTCCGTAAAATGACAGATAACAATTCTCGTTTGAAATCCATACAAATAAGATATACATTGCGCATTAGAAATGACGTATGAAATTCATCGATTGTCGCGAAACTGTAATGTATATCTTATTTCTTTCAAAAAGGTTAGCAATATTTTTACGGAATCGACCCGCGGGTCTCTTTTTTCTTTATATCAACGTCCGTAAATGTAAATAAATAGAAATAGACATAGACAATCATTTATCATCATTTCGTTCACAAAATAATAAATAACATATATTTAAAAATAGCTGAATTACACAAAATAAAAATTACAAACGAAAAAGACAATAAAAGAAAGGAGCTGTTCTCTAAGTATAAATAAATAAAAACAAGTTAGAAAGAGACACCACAACCATTGATTTTTAAATCTGGCTAGGAAATGCGCTGTCCATTTCTTTATGTTTATCGGGTTCAGAGACTGCCTTTCCTAAGGGACCATAAGTAAAATCACTCACGCTTGTACCCTAAGGTAAGTATTTTTGTAAATGTTTTTGGTAAATACAGAGCTTTTTACAGTTTTATAATAGAACCGATGAATACCTAGGTAGATTAGGGATGATTTATTCGTGTCGATATGTTTCTCATCATTCATGTTTGTAAAAACAATAACTCCGCCCCGTATCATGACCAAATCTTATACATATATGACAAAAGATAAAAAGTTCTAATAGAGCTGTACCTATATGATTCAAAATATTACAAATGGCGTCGCAATCTTAAAACTTTTGACTAAGTATGTCACGGTTTTTACCTATGTGATTCAAAATATTACAAATGGCGTCGCTATCTTAAAACTTTTGACTTAGTATGTCACGTTTTGTACCTATATGATTCAAAATATTACAAATGGCGTCGCAATCTTAAAACTTTTGACTAAGTATGTCACGGTTTGTACCTGTATAATTCAAAATATTACAAATGGCGTCGCAATCTTAAAACTTTTGACTTAGTATGTCACGTTTTGTACCTATATGATTCAAAATATTACAAATGGCGTCGTAATCTTAAAACTTTGGACTTAGTATGTCACGTTTTGTACCTATATGATTCAAAACATTACAAATGGCGTCGCAATCTTAAAACAAAATTATAGACAGGTATACAAAAACTAATATAATGTTTTTGAGTTCGAGTTATTAAGTTCCACATTACATTTTAAGTCCCTATTTTAATTAGATTAAAAACAAGAAAATTTCAATAGGAAATTTAACTAACAGGCAAATAGACGTGGTAATTGAGTTTTATTTATTAAGTTAAGGTATCTTACCAGAATTCTATACAAATAGCAAGCGGTGCTGTAGATTCCAAAAAGATTAACAAAAATAAAAACTAAATATATTATAATGCCATCAAGTCGGAACTCCAAATTTATGCGCTCTACTTAATCACTGAAATCTCTTTAATGGTTTAAAATTAGAGAAAGATGTTTCATTTTGTAAGAGAAACGCAACCGAGCATTTGTCCGTTTGTGATTTAACACTTCTAGCTTCCTGTCAGAATTCTCTGAGGCTATATTTCAATCACGAAAATTTATTCTTGTTTTGTTTTAAATGTCTTGTTTCTACGCTGATAAAAATAAATTTGGTGCGGTTAGTTTGTTCGTTAACATCTTGTTTAGTTAAAGATGTTATGAGTGTTTAGTGTTATAGTTAATTATATTCATGTTAAGAGCTTTTTACTCGAAGTATTATTACTTTAAAAAGGACAAGTGCGAGTCTAAGTCACGCACTGCGGATTCCGTACAAAAGAAAAACACTTGTTACAAAAGATGTAGTTCAAACAATGTTCTTCCATAGATCGATATACTTCACGGTCAATTCTCTGATTGCAAATGTAAGTTTGTATTTGCAATTTTTTTTAAGTAATATATGTGTGTAATAAATATGTATTTGTGGATTTTCTCCAGTAGTTGTGTTGATAGTTAGACGTTACTTTTCTTCAAGTTTCTTGGTTCTTGGTCAACGGAAAGTAAAAGTTTTTGATTAGTTTTTGAATACCTCATTACCTAATCTTATACCTCCAAGGAAACAAAGATCTAAGTGCCTGATATTAATTAATTATTAAGTGGATTTGCTAATATCGTAATAATTTGGCTATCCAAAAAGAAAAAAAAAACTGACACTCTATTTTTGGGCTTTAATATATATTGTTTGGAAAACTAAGAGTCATTTTCTCTTGCTTCTTATTTCATAAAATATATATTAATATGACTAAGACAATTGGCTAATTTCATAGTTCTTAATAAATATTTGAATTTTATACCGACAAAAAACCGTGCGGTCACTGGCTAGCGTCTATCGTACGTGGAACTGTATGTCTAGGTATGCTTCCATATTGTAATATGTCTTTGTACACTGGTCGAAACGGCACGCTTTTGCTAGGGTATGCCATAGCCTTCATACCTACACGTATTTCTGAGCAATACGTTTTTTTTTATTTATACCTAAGGTTGCAAACAAGCTTACGGTCCGTTTGTCGGTAGGCCGCACTCCATTTGTAGTTCAGAACATACAAGTTAAGTAATTTTTTACATAAGCTGAGAAGTTGTGATTTATTTTATGACACTAACAAAATATAAGTACCAATGACTCAAGACAGAACTCAAGTAAACAATCTTAAACATCGGCACAAAATGAATTGCGAAGTGTGATCTTACTCCCAATTCATTGATTTAGACAAAAGCAAAATCAAGTTGCTCGAATATTTTGAACCAGGGCGCGAGAATTGTTGTTTTCAATTGTTGAAACTATGATTGAAGCAAGCTTAAGTAATATAACACCTAATATCAGGATAAAATACTATACAGAAATCTAACGTTTGAAATTAAAACGGAAAATCAGTTATATTTTATATAAAGTATCTGCCACATAATTTATTTCTTTGTCAATGACTAACTAGTAATTAAAAAACTAGATTTTGACGAATCTAATGTAAACATAATAAAACTTCAATATATAATTCAATAACTATCTTTCAGGCTTATTATTTAAAACAATCCAAAGTATATAAAATGAATCTAATAAACGGCCAGTTGGCATCGTTCCCAAAATAATAAAATTGATATTTCGTGTTAGATTATTCTGAAAATAATAATTTAATGCTAAAACATAATTATAAAAACAAATAGTAGGTAAATTTATTACAAGATCTTTTGTCTTTTCTTGTGCTTAAGATTAAACAAAATTATAAAGTTAATTTTGCTTAAGAGCAATTTATAAATTTAATAATTACCGGATATCTGTTAGATAAAAATATTTATGAATGGTCAATGCATTTATTTAAAGTCAAAAAAAAAGTCAAAGTCAAAATGGTTTATTCAAATTAGGATTTTACAATCACTTTTGAATCGTCAAAGTTATGAAATACTATTTTTTGAACCCTCCCCCTCTCCCTCCGGTTCACAATGTTGTTAATTTCTACCGAGAAGAATCAGGCAAGAAACTCGACAATTACTCTTTTAAAAAACACCATAAAAACTAAAAATACAATCAATGTCTTAAATAAAAAAATTAAGTTGTAAAATTTTATATTATTTCGTTTTTACTTTGGTTTACCTATGCATCATGTCATTGAGCATTCTCAGTCCCAAGGATTTTTATTATTTTATAAAAAAAGCGATTAGAAGGGATTAAATCAAACATTACCGGGGTTCGGAGGTAAACTGGTGAAGGTTCGGTTCAACGAACAACAAAACACGACATTAATGTCAAATATATCGTCGGACATGGCGAAACTATAAGTTTTCCTAGTTCAACCATAAAAACGCTGACATTTCAACCGTTTCGTCGACAAGCGTAAGATATGATATAATAATATAAAAATTATATGACATAAATAAAAGAAAATATACAATTCCCGTTATGGATATTAAAAACCACAGGTGTTGAGCTCTATGGTTCTGTATTATAATAATGTTTTGGGCATCGACCTGTTGAATTAATTTAACCAAATTCTAAGCCAATAAAACATATTAACATATTAAAATGAAATGTTTCTTTTTTCAAAAATAGGATATGATAGGGTTTTTTAAAAGTCAATAAACTACAAGTTACAACCGTTTCGACTGAAAACGGTGATGTGGTAAAAAAAGAAACGGCGAAAAAAAAAAACTCCAGCACCAGACCCTTAGCATTTTTTAATAATTACGTTACTAAGTAAATTATGTTAACAATAATTTATTTACGCTATGCTCTTTTATCACCAATGTAGTCTTTAATTGTAAAATTTTTTTTTTAACATTCTCTGTTTTATAAAGATTTCAAAGTTTTAAATTATAATTTACATATGGCTAGTGTTACAAGGATTTTACTGTAACTAATTATAAAAAACTGACAAGCCTTGTGTGGATGAGAGGCAGTTTGTGTCTGGTTTTTGTAAAGTGAACAGTGTGATTACGACTTTAACAATTTTTGTTAAAATAATCGACATTATTGTAAACATAGTTTTTATACTTTATATTTTTTATATATAAAAAAAAAAAACTGCATTTAAACTGAACAAGAAATGGATGAAAAGCATTCTCTTAAATTATTTACTGGCTGAGAATGAAAGTACAAATTTTATGTACCCAGTGTCACCCTAACAATTAAGACGAATCTTACCATGCCTCTGAAGCTAAAATTCATCAAGCCGTTTAGGCTACAGAGCGTCCAAAGAAATATAAGTACATGCATTCAACAAACATAACCCTCCTTCTAGCGCAGTCCGGTAAAAAGGACAGTATAGCACGAGAATTGACTCCGTCGCAGCCTAGTTGGTAGTGTGGCCAGCTGCTGTGCAGAGGGTGTGGGTTCGATTACCGCACTGGACAAACATTTATGTGATAAAAATTTGTGTTTGTCTTGAGTTTGTGTGTATTTATGTATGATATGTATGTATTTACAAAAAAAAAGTCATTTATAAGTATTTCTATCCGTTGTCTGGTATCCATAACACAAGCTTTGCTTACTTTGGGGCCAGAGGGCGCGGGCGCTGTGTGTAATGTCCATGTCCAAAAATAATTATTATTATTGAATCCGAGTCACTTAGAAACTAAAAAACAAAAGAAATTATAGCATAAAAATTGAATCTGAGTCACTAAGATACAAAAAAAAGAAAAGACATCATAGCATGAGAATTGAACCCGAGTCACTAAGATACTAAACAACAAAAATACATCGCAAAGCATAAAAATTAAATCCGAGTAACTAAGATACTTAAAAATAAAAATACATCGCATAGCATGAGAATTGAATCCGAGCCATTAAGATACTTTTAGTAACCATTGTGCTACAATTGATAATTTTTATAAAACAAAATAAACAGTCATCCTTAGGCAAGGTATACTGAATAAAATATTTTGAAGCTAATATTGATAACAGGCAGAAATTTTGACACATAGTAAAGGCGTAAGGTGAGTGATCCGCAGAATCGGTTGCATGACGTTTTAACTCGTAAACTATGTATGCATTATTGCCCCTGTGTGTACATAATTAAAAAACTCATCAACGTCAACTGTTGGACAAAGACATTTTATAACAGAAGTGGACACGTTTACTTAATAATGTATACCAAAATTACTGTTACTGTACTTTTGACGTGACAACGTCTTATAAATTGGTTTGCCGGGTGACACTTCAAGAAACTGCGTTACGCTCCGCTCACGTTATGCGCTCACAATGAGAGCGAGTGAGAGGCACGCGGCATGGTTAGCCCGCCTAAGAGCGAGAGAGACAGACATAAAAAGTGGAAAGCACAAGTTGTCACGTTACAATGTTAATAATATTACGATTAATAGCAATGGTTTTATGATTAAATCTTTAGAAAACAGTACTACGTTTCTGCTTCAATGGCGATATATATTTTGCAATATCAATGGCGTATTGCACGAATATTCAGCGCGTTCAAATTGGCTTCTCTTTGTACATTACTTTATATTAAACGTGTTTTTCTTATCCAGTTCACAACTCAAATAAAAAAAAGAGATGTTTTTCTAAGTGACGGATCACATTCTCAATTCTTTTGTCACGAAATGGAAGGAATACGCAATATATTTAGTGACATGAATATCAAGAAGCTGGCAGGTGCCCGAGCCGCCAGGTCATCGGGAACTTGACGAGCATTGTCCCGCATTTATTGAAATATTTGTTTGTGTTTACGACACGCATTGTTGGGGTTTCTCTCAATTTATCTCGACAAATTTTCCGATTCCTTGTGTAAAATGATTTTTTCTTACTTTTGTGGATTTAAAACATGTACACACTCACATACACAAGAAAATATTAGAAAGACTATCCGCTAGCTGATATAAGTGCTCAATTATTATTTAAAGCGATCAGCGAAAATGTAGGTGTACTGTAAAATAAATAAAAAAGTTTGTATTGATGCCAAGAATAAACTGATTCGCAGTAGAAATAGTAAAAGACGGTATCAATTATGTAAAATAACTAGTTAAACAAATGTATGACCATTTGGAAGTAGATATTATCGTTTTTAATGTTATTTAATTGGGCTGAAGTTTTGAACGATGAGAAATTCGGCATTGAAGATATATTTGACCTATTTTTAAAGAGACTCCATAGTAAATTATCTTTTTTCTTTCCTATGATAACTTCTCTAGTAAAAAACAAACAAGCATGGGTAAGCCAATCTTGCTTAGCTAAAAAGCAATTAATTGATGAATTATATAACCTCTTACAAAAAATCCCGACAATGAACACCTGGATTCGCTGGTCAAAACAGTAACTTTTTCATTTGAACGCCAAATCTTAAATGAAAAGTCAAAATTTTATTGAAACAAAATAATTTATAGCGAAAATAAGTGTTGTGAAATGTGGATAGTAGTGAAGTGTATAACCACTGCACGTCCTGCGGCTTACACTTCCCACATAGATAAAATAGTAAGTACACTGGGCCAACCTTTTACTGACAAGGTCAAGTTGGCGAATCACATAAATGACTACTATGCGCCGAGAGCGATGAGCCATTTATAAGGGCAAAGGCGACAAAACCAATGTATCAAGTTATAGACCCATTTCTATAGTTCCGTCAATTTCTAAGGTCTTTGAAGTTGGTTTATGCCACCGCATCAATGACTACTCACATGAATATAGCTTGCTAAACGAATCACAGCATGCGTATCGCCCAGGTCGGTCCACGACGAGTGCGGCGCGTGAGCTGGTTCGTGTGGTGCTGGCAGGGCGTGAGGCAGCTCATCACGTAGCAGTTATCTTTTGTGATATGAGTCGAGCGTTTGAGCTTGCGGACCACGAAGTCCTTGCCATGAAATTTGACTTCTACGGGTTTCGAGGACCAAGCAAAAAACCGTAAGCAGTCAGTCATAATTGATAGCGGCAAAACAACATCAACTAAGCTCCCGGTGGACATCGTGGTGAGTCAGGACAGCGCTTTGGGAAATCTGCAGTTTTCGTTACTAGACAATGATCTGCCGCTGATGACATATCTGCAATAGTCACTGCACCATCGAGATCTCAGTTAGAAATAAAAAACTGCTGACGTTGTAAACCAACTCTCGCACTGGATATTTGTAAACGGTTTATCACTAAATGTTTCATAAACCTTCGTAATGTATTTCAATCTGTCGGGAAGACGCATAGAATATAATCCAATCAAACTGGACGACACATAAGTAAAGCGGTGTGACAACGAGAAATTTATAGGATTTCACATGGACAGTGCGCTCAGCTGGGACCTGCACGTGAATGGTGTGGTGGCGAAACTAGCACGTGCGTGCTACGCGCTGGGCCGTGTGGCGCGCACGTTGCCTTTTGACGCGGTGCGCTCCTGCTACTTTGCAATAGTGCACTCTATTCTGGAGAACGGTGTGGAGCTGTGGGGCAGATCGGCGCAGGTTGACTGAGTATTCAGAATGCAAAAACGTGCTGTAGCCGGAGCCCCGTGGTGTTCAGCTGCGAGGGAACTTTTTAAAAACTGTAAAATTTTGACAGTTACATGTCAATACATATTTAATGTAGCTACTTTTATCAGAAGCAACTTTGATGAATTTCAAACCCATTCAGAGGTCCACTATAATACTCGCACTGCCCAGAACTTAGTGACTCCTTTAAACACACTATCCAAGTCTGTTAAATGTGTATATATAGGCGGTCCAGCTATACATAACAAATTACCTGAGGCCATAAAATATTCTAACAGTTTGACATTGTTCAAGGCTAAGCTCAAGAAATGGTTATTGACCAAAACATTTTATAACTTCAAGGAATTCGAAATGGAAAAAAAATTACATATAAAATGCTTATATATATTTTTAAATTGTTGACATATTATAGCAACTCATAATAATTTTAGTTTGTCTGACATTATGTCTAATCCAACTTATTGTTCTGAGATCCTACTTTATGTAGATGTTATTTTTTATATTTATGACATGTAATAATTATTTTCAATAAATTTGTACTTTTTGGTATTAATATTTAGTTATACTTTGTACATTTTAGGGGATAGGAGTGCCTACCACAGTTTTAGGGGGATACGAGTGTCTTCTGTTATTTTTGGAGGAAGTGCAACATTGTGATTAGTCGACAGATGACGCCTTATCTGATTCATCTTCAAATCGTGACCATATACGGTGAAAACGTGATTATTGTCATCCGTCCCATCATATCACTAAAAAGCGTTATAAACGTATCTCCTACGACCGTGTGTTCTATATAAGTGCCATCTAGGATATATTAGCTGTATATTATTAAACAGAATTTTGGTATCAATTATAAGTGTTGTAAGAGTTAACATGCACCATAAATATCTTGCATTTAACGCTGTACTGTAACTGCCTCTGCTACATCAACTATAGGCTTCGTCTTGTATTATAAGAGATTAACTAAATACTTTTTTACAGCAATTGTATGTTATTGTAGCTTACCAATGAATATTATAGTGCAAGTGTTTTAATAATGGTAAAAACTCAACTATACAATTATAATGTACTATTGTTGATTTTTACATCACAGTTATGTATCGGACTTGAGTAATAAAATATTCCAAATAGCTGCTATAGTGTAAACTCTATAACTGCAACGAATACACTCTTTTAAAACTGAAAAGACATCAAAACAGATTTTTCATCACTTTTATTGGATCTTTGTGACACAAATAAGTAGCATTTTACTACTTTTAATGAACTTAAATATCATATAAAAGAAATTTAATATCGTTTTTACAACATAGGTTCACTATTTTGATAATGGATGCAGATGGCTGTACGAAGTGTGCTATAGTAAGCATATAGACACCATTTTATGATATAATAGCAACTGTCGAGACATTACTTATTTAAATAAATTTTATTGTTAATCATTGTTGAAAATCAAGGGGACAAAAAAATTTTGAAAATATTACCTTACTTTAGCGATAAAATTTTAGTCGCAAGTAAAATTCACTGTCTAAGAAGACACTGTAACAATATTAGAAGCCGTCAGCGCCATCATGTTTAATAGTAACACTCATCAGTTTACTCACCAAAAAAATCTTTTTTGATTTATTCTAACAGTTCAAATAAGAAATGCATAAATTAAACTTAATGATCCCAAAACTATAATATGGTACAAAAAAGTCCTATAATAGAGCTGTGGTGGTTTTTCTGTGATGAAAAAGACACAACAATCACTGTTAAAACTTTGAAAGAGTTACGAGCAGCCACAACAACATAGCTATTCTACTAGATTGCTAAGAAACTGCGCCAAATCCTGCCTGAGGAAATGTTAACATCATTGTTATAGGACCTGTATGAAATACTGATTAGTGTTTGTTTGTTTGTGAAACGTTCTCTCGATTGCTATAGTACGCACTTTTGCTAGTAGGGCTATTTAGGTTATTTGGATAATAGTAGAAGATGGGTGCAATGTAGACACTAATGCGGGGCAGTGTACATCCTTTAATATCATTATGGTTGAGATCAGTCTTTACTTCAGGATATCTTTATATACAATATTTACAGTTGTTTTTTCATAAGACAGTACAAACATGTTTTCTTGAGAGGTTACTCTTGAAAAAAAACACTCAACGCTCAAATCTAAGCCTGCGACGATGAATGTTTGACCCTGTGACTTATTTAGTAGTCATTGCAAAAGACAGCTTTACTGGAAATTGCAGGCGCTTAATTTGGAACGGTAAATCCGATGATATTAAAGGAATCCGAGGAATTAAAACATCTTCTCCAGTACCACATCTGGTAAGTGTTGTGCACTCTAATATGAAAGTTTTAAGGGACTTAATCAGCATACGAGTACCTTTACATAATTTGGGCGAATAAAGGATCCTTATTCTTTCTTAATTCCTTAACCTACTTTCAACACTATTTTATGTGGAGAGATTCCAGAAGGGTTTCAAGAATTAAGAAATTCTGTGGAAAAATGAATAGCCTCTTCAAAATCGAGTACAGTGTCGTCCGAATACTATATTTTCGTCGGTGCATCAATCTTTGAAAGAATCAAGTTATTCTCCTTATCTATCTGTTCTTTAATAGGCCACAGAATCGCTCTTTCTTTGAACCAAGATTTATTTTCCAACTTATGTTGTCAATGTCGGGATAGACACTGTTGATCAACTATTGAATGTTATTTATTAAAACACGAAGGTAATGATTGTGAAGGTTAATCCTTTCATTATTTTGTGTTCTCTGATCTCTGAAAAAGGCTTAAGCCTACATGAAGACAACAAAACTCTCATGTTTGTTTTAAGTTGTGTAAGTTGTGTGTTGTGTTTAAGTGTTGATATTTTCTTTAATTTCTATCCAGTTAAACGAACGGCCCACCAGTTGCTCTACCCCCGCTTTTTAAATCTTCGATATCTTCTAAGATATTTATTTAATGAAAGCTGTAAAGGGCAATTTTGATCTACACGAAATGCACAACGTATGTAATGTATTTAATAATAATTAATGATAAAATAATAATAATTGGAAAAAATAATTAATACTATGTTGTTTAAAATAGCTTGGTAATTAACCCATAAAAGATAAAAATGGTTACTGTAATCTTTGAATTTCGCGGCTTTTTCGAATTATATGCATGTATTATTAAACATGTGAACCTTACTCTTGAATCACTGTATCTCTTGCTGAAAACTGCATTAAAAATCATTGCGTAGTTTATAAGATCTAAGCGTACAGACAGCGGAAGCAACTTTGTTTTATACTATGTAAAATAATACTAGGTAATTTATACTCACTCGAATTAAAAATAAACATTGTGCAGGCTTCTTTTCTTTTAAAAACAGAGTTGTAAAAACTCCTAAGAAGGAAATTGAGAATGTTATTCGAGCTACGCGAGATATCGCGTGATGAGGAAAATAAGCTAAAGAAATATTAGACTTTAATAACCTACCCACTTTTATATAAATGTGAAATATTCACAATATAACATTGCATAATTCACATACGTATCTCAGCTTTTTTAGGTACTATTGATATATTATTTAGATAAAAATACACAAAGGTTTCTACATACAAATAGAAGTTTCAATAATTTAAAACCCTACTATACAACCTACAAACTTACTAAATGTTTATTTTTAGTTTATTAATTACAAAGTGCAAAATTGACTTTTATTAAATTTTATTTTATTTGTACCACTATCGTAGTTTTAAAATATTATATTATATTATTAGGAACTCACACATTATGGTCTAAAATAAACATTTATATAGAATTCATGCAAGCAAAGAGTAATCCGTGCATCTAAGCCCTTTAATTTGCTATTTCCCTTACTGGCACATTTTATAGATTTTTCTAGAGGGCGCCATACTGAACTTAGTGTGACGACACATAGGCTACATCCATCGGACCATCGACATGCATTTTAGTTGTAATACTTAATATAATGGATAGTTTTAAAGTTATTAAGGAACAGATGAACATACAGGCTAAACATATACCCTCCTCCTTTTCCATTCCATTTCATCAATCAATGAAGATGTTATAAACAAATATACAGAGAAAAAATATTTCTTTGTTTCGACTCCATGAAGGCATTTCCAAAAAAACACAATGTAGTAATTAAAGTTTTGAAGGGTCGTTAATGTGAGAGTAATGACCCTGGATGGCGTTGCAAATGTTCATATGCTATATATAACCGCTAAGCATCAGGCAGGCCGCCTGTTTGTTTGCCACGCAAGTTTTAAATCGGTGCACAATCGGCGATGATATTGGGTTAAGTACACAATATGTTACGCGTTACAATTGCACTAAAGACCTTAGTTGATCGGTACGTTATTTGATAAAAAAAAGAATTAAAATCCGAACACTAGTTTCCAAAAAATGCGTGGACAAACATACATACATAAATGAAATGAATTTGTCACATCTGTTTATAAGCCCGTATAGACTAACATATATATGTATGCATATGTGCATATATATGTGCAATTCTAACTATATAACAAACATACGAGTAAAAATGAAAACCTCGTTTTTTTGAAGGCAGTTAAAAATATGTTATAATAGGTCAAGGTTTTGAGCTGCAGATTTCAAGCGATTCTTTACAATCACTCTGATCCCGGGATCATTATCGTGACCATCAGCCCTCTGTTCACAAGCCCGGCCAGGGGCCTCTCCCAAGGCAAGGCGCTCCAAGCAATTTCGTGTACTATATCACTTCAATATGAACAAATATTATGAACCTGGGATCCCTATATAGTCTGTGATTATGAAGTTTATTGTCAAACCTAACATGGCATTGAACATGCTGAGTAATTGTACTCTATTTCATCTGTTCTTAACAACTTCTGTTAAAGTAGCAACCCCAAAGCTGGTGTTGCAAGCGTCCATAGGCTACGGTGACCGCTTACCATCAGGCGGACCGTAAGCTTGCTTGCCACCTTAGTGGTATAAAAAAAAAAAAAAAAAAACGGACGGACATGACGAGTTTACAAGGGTCCGTTTTTGCCATTTGGCTACAGAACACTATTAACTCCGTATGTCATAGCCTTAAAATTTCGCCGCATTTGTATCGGTTCTAATAAAATTTTACAGGAAGGTATCTTTAACATAAAAATGAAGAAAAATAAATTATTAGGGGTAGCTTTTTCACGCACCCCACCTTCAGGGGTATCGTTAGATAGGGTTTCAAAAATGCAATTGAGGTTTATTAATATAATTCAAGAGTTACATGCTCTTAATGTTAAAAATTTTCGTTCCCGCTCTTCTTTTAACTTTTAAACCTCGTATTATTTAAATCTGAAAAAAAAAACACGATAATAGGCTTTTTAATTTCAATTCAAATTGGCTGAAACCAAATCAGTTAATAAGTTTTTAAGATATTTGCAATAATTCCGATTCCACGGAACCGTTACTAATGCGTGTGCAACACGCACAAGGCTAGTTTTTATTCTTTTACTTATTCTATGTTTTTGATGTTTGACAAATATCGCCACAACTAAAAAAAATTTTGATATGGGTATTTACCTGCGTTATGCAGATTGCCTGTTATTTCCGTAAAGTAATAAATAATAATAATATCGTTTCATAGGCTAATCATTAATCAAACTTTTTGACTCTGCCTAATGTAATCTTCACTAAAATACAGTAGCGTTAAAAAAATGTACATTGAAGAAAGTTAGAGAAGAATAAAAGGGGTTTTCAAAAGACGAATGAAACCATTTGAAGTGTTTTAATTTTTATGTCTGTCAGTTTGTGCGGCGTGTCCCCAAAATAGGTTGATGGATTGTGTTGCTTTTTAGGGTTCCGTACCCAAAGTGTAATTAGCAGAAGTGATGTAATGCAGAAAGTGCAATAAATTAACAAATTCAAACAAATAATACGCTTTTTTTGTGAATCTGTACTCTTTATTTACCCTAGTACAAGTACCCTAGTAACCCTAATGCTGACATTATTTTACTTGGCCGTGAAATGATACACAGGCATTGAAAACTAGGGCCACAAAAATTTTGAAAGTAAGCAAGAACTATTAACAAAGTGCATTCTGCTGCTTCAACAAACTTGTTCGGTGGAAGACTTGTAAATTATTAACGGAGTTGCTGACCCTACACTGAATTACAGATTTAATCTAGTGTAGGGTCAGCAACTCCAAGTGCAGTTTTTTAAACGTAGTTTACACTTAATACCTTATCATTAGTACAGTAAATGACGGTTTTTGGCTAGCAATTCTTTCAAGAAAGATGGGTTTTGTTGAAATTTTGACAGTAAGTAGGGTAGTAGTAGTAATACTCCAAGAAGCGAAATCTACCCTATGCCAAGGTGTGCTCGCGGGAAGTGAATACCACCCGAACTAGGGGGTGGTTATTAAAAAAAACTCCATTAATTAAAAAACAAAACTCCAGGAATCGATAGAAAGATGAATGTTAAGCTAAAAATGTTTTATAGAAGTTTTTCGAAAAATCAATACTTTTTGAGATGTTCGTGATCGAAAATGTTATTTTTTTTTTAAAAATAACCACGTTTTTTGACGATTGTGAAGGTGTCCGGTCAGGTTACGACGAAAATAAAGTTGGTTTATATTTTTTTTACGAGAAAAATCAACAATGAAACGAATCTCATTACTACCCTAATTGGAATTAAAGGGGATAAATGTACAAATGACTTTATCTTGACATTATAAATATGATCCAAAAGTTTGACCGATTTAAAATGCTTATTTTTGAAAAAACATATCAAAGTGAACTAGGTATTTTTGAAATATTAAAAAAAAATGACTTTTTTCAAACTAACACAGAAAATAAACCATATAAGTACAAATTGCTAGAGTACAAAGAGTTAGCATTTTCATTATAAAATATATTTTTTTTATTTTTTTTACTGTAGCTTCGAGATATGGCTTAACTTAAAACTTAGCAATGGTACGCAATCAGTACCGCCCTTGAGCCCTTTCTCCGTTGACCTTTATAAAATTAAGGGTTTGAGAAATATAAAACTTCAGGAGCTCATAGGCGATGGAATTGCCTACAAAATACTTTGTTTTTTATCTCTGTAGGCCAAAATGCATCCGAGAAAACTTAAAAAAAAAAACCAAACGCATTTTTTTAATTTCGGAGCAGCTAGATTTTGGAGCAGAGAAATGCGTATACTATACATGTATATTAATAGTGTTCTCATCATTGGCACCTAGTGAAGGGGTCTTGTATGTGTGTGTGTGTTTTTTTGTATTTTAATGTAATTTTTTGGGTTTTTTGGTTTTTAGGGGATGAAAACTAATTATAATAATTCCCTTATGATGTCTACGATTTAAATATAATAACTTATCAAAACAAGAAATAAAATGTATCCAAAAATGTTTTTTTTTTTCAATTTTATGTCAAAAAGGGTGTTTTAAAAGGGTGTTAGGAATAAAATACGGGTTGAAAAATCAGAAATAGTTTTTAAAACTATATAACTATCATTAATCAAAAGCTTTATACCTTTTTTTATTCTTTAAATGCCTAAATTTGTGAATTTATCAACTTTTGTCAATTTGGGGTAGTATTCACCCCTAAGAGTCAAAAGCACATATCGACATAGGGTAGATTATGAAGTGGATGGTAAGCTTAATCCCAAATTTTGTAGAAAATCCATCTTTCTTGAAAGAATTGCTAGGTTGTACCATCTTTTTACCGTCATTTACTGTACTACATATATACATTATAATATTAACACAATATATTGAAAATAGTAAACGTAGATGTGATATAATCTAAGATATCTATGTCACATTATCCAGATTTGAGACGTTTCGTACGTTTATTTATATCTTGTCTATATTTTTATTTCAGCTGTTTACAGATTCTTTTGCTAAAGGGAAATTCGAAGCTCTTAGTTATTAAATTTATGGTGGTAATATGAGAAAATCCTTTATTATTTAAGGTTATTTGATGGCCATTTAATTTTACAACTTGAATTTCGTGAAATATTTTATTACTTTTTACTTTTTTACAACCAAAGCATATTTGAATAAAGCACATAATACGTCAGTTCAGAAAGAGTGGTGCCCCAAAATTGAAGACGCATCAAGGCTGTTAACGATTAGTTATTTCCCCTGTCTACCTACCTGCCGAGTCTTATTAGGTTTGATTGGCGGTAGGGGTAACACATTCTCTCTCATAATTATGTATTGTAATCTTGGCTGTGTCCGGTGAGCGGAGACGGGCTTATCCCCTATCAATTTGGGACTGAACGACATAAGTAAAAGGTGGATATTCCGAGCAATGTTCGTCATATCTCTAATTACCCCTTTGGGGCAAGTTTCTTGGTAGTATTTTTTAATATTTTATATAATAACAGAAGAAACTTAGTCACTAACTTACTGATATACTAATGCAAAATCAAATCTGCTAAGTTAAGCTAACTTAAATTTGGCAGATAAGTTTAAAATTACTTACACTTATAAATCAACATAGAATGGAGTTCTGTTATCCGTCTTATGGACTGCGCAATAGCCTAACAAAATTGGCCACAATTTAGACGGAGACAAAGCGAACGTGCGGTCTCTTTTCTCTTTCTATCAACGTCTGAATTTTTTTTGTTGATGTTTAAAATAAGGAGTGAGATAGAGACAAGAGACCTTTACTTCTCTTTGTCTGAGTCACAATTAATTAATTTGCGACCTTTTTTTTCACGCTGGCTAGTACATTTGGTGTCTAGTTATCTATGTCTACGGTAATCAACCTTTTTAAAATTTTGTTGCAGGAGGTTTGAAAATTACTGAGTGTAAAATACAAAGAAGAAAGGAAGAAAGATAGGTATGTTTCCCAACAATCAATTGATTTGCCTGAAAATAATGAAAAAACCGAACTTCATGACTCACACTTTTGCACCAGCATTATGTTTTTAATTTAGCTGGCTGGAGCTAAACACAATTGGTAGCTATTTGTATCGATTTTCTGACACAACATTTCCATTTGACCTTGTCGCCTTAACAACTGATTATTCATGGTCCGGAAGTAACGATTGATTCTCATTCTTTGTTTGCTTTCAAGCTTTCACTAAAGCTTTTTATTTGTGTTATCGCTAGTTATGTAAACACTAGCAACACAACACTAGCAACACAGCACTAGCAACACAACACTAGCAACACAGCACTAGCAACACAACACTAGCAATGTTCAGTTTTCTATGAAATTATACTAAAATTATGAACACAACAAAAATTCAATTTTTAGTGCAGAACGCCAATGTTTTTATTAGTCTACTTTTGCCAGCGGTTTTACCGTACAAGTACATTTAAATTAAAAGTTTCTAAGAGGCGTTTGTAAGTCCATGAGTATGTGTTTAAGAGAACTCGAGAATCCCTGAATTATTACTAAAGTTATTGTTAATTCTTGAAATTTGATTTTAATTGGCTTTTATAAAATTCAGAAGGTAAAAAAACACAATGGTTAGTATAATAATAAGATAAAATTTGGTTAGTTTTTCAAACAAAAATATCTTACTTCCAATATTTATTAATTAATTTCAATTATTGAAACACACAACAAATATGAACGAAATTCAAGATAGCAAAATATTACCAGGTGCACTTCTCACAGTATTCTTACACTTAGATACAACACAGTACTTATTCAGTGATTTGTGGTCATTTACTATGGTTTGTTTATTAACAATTACAAATATAGAAGTAGTGTTTTACAAAAAAAAAAAATTACTACGTCACAAAAAGAGCGTCACAATGGCGGCGTTTGAGTTGCCGCAATGTTGACAATGAATAAAAATATACATATACATGCAAAATCCCTATTAGAGAGCTCGATTTCTATCACAAATTATAAACCAACTATACGTTTGCAGTAAGCCTTTAGCCAGTGTTGAGGTTAAATAATTTAACAGCGTTAACTTAACTTCTGAACGGGCTCGTTCTGTCTTGAATTATTGATTAGGTACAAAACCCATTAGTACGTACTTTTCCATTTAACTTTGTGACAAAACGAATGTTTTATTATTTACATAACTTTCAGAAGCTTGGGCTAATGTATAGAATTCAATCAATCATTGTTAACCTCCACTATACCCAGAGGTGTCCTTAATTGTTACACGTAGGTATGTACTGTAAATGGTGGGGTTATGTAAAATCTGAACTAACGTACTCGGGGATCGTATTCAACAGGTAATCAGGGATCTTTATAAAGGGTATATTGTAAATCTTTTCAAATATGTATATGCACTGCGAAACTTATATGCAATTTATATATAACAAGAACTTAACTGGCTTAAAGATGTCCTTCAGGGTGGTGAGCTTCCACTCTTTAGATATCAAATTACGCCCGTTTTTATTCAAATGTATGAGTTTATATCAATGTGATCTAATTAGGTATTATATCTATTTGTAAGAGACAACAACTACACGGGGCGAGTGTCTGTTAACTAGATCACTCTCGCGGTTCTACACAATTGATTGGTGAGACCTTACACTCCTATCATACAAACGAGGATATTCTAATTTACTGCAAATGCTTTACATTTTACTTTAACATTATTACATGAACATATGCTGGAAATGCAAAAGACAGCTATCAAAAGACTGTTATTAAAAGACTGTAAACAAAAAGCATCACAGATCCTTTTTGTCTTTTCAATTATCCAAATTCAAAAACAACCTATATTCAATATAGGTATTGTTATACAGTTCTCTCTTTAGCGATTTTTGGTACGAACTTTATTAACGAACGGTTCGCCCTACTTCCATGTACCTAAAAGGACCTAGCCTTCTAAAGTACCTAATTGTATATGTAACCTAGGTCCTAAATGCAGCACCCGCTAACGAGCTACCGTATCCGTAATGATTGGTTTAAGTAGTAAGGTGAAAGCGGTAATTTCGTACATTTTTTAAAAGTTGGCTATTTAAACGTTTGCTGCACTGTACCTAACAAACTACCTTTACACAAATTTCCTGTATTATCTAACCTATCCGAAGCACCATTTATAGCAACGTCATAAACGTCCGAAAGAAAATAAACCATCCCATTAAATACGGTTGCGAGACCCAGTAACTTGTTAAGTATGATAATGGGCTGTAGAAATAGCCAAATTCTTTTGCAAACTTTTATTTCGTATCTTTATTTAAAAGTTTAAATAGCATCTCATAGTTTTAATAACAAAATTACCTGATTGGACTCATCAAACTGAATTAAAATAGCAAGTCTCGCCTCTGTAGTTTTCTTGAATTGCGTAGTGCAATTTTGTCGCTTCCGCTTGTGCATTGGGTGACGGCGAGCAACTGGGGCGTGTAATCGCTCATCGATCATCGCACGTCCTCCCGGGAGAACGCGCGCTGTTTTGGAATTGTCGCAAATGGTTTTTGTAATCATTTACAATTTTATTCCATTGGAATTTTATCTCGTAATATCCGTCAGCGTATCTGTTTCATTAGCGAATTTTGAAGACAAATTAGGCGTAAATAAATTATAGCTTATTTCGAAATAGGCATACCTTGGTAGTCAGTTTTTTTGTGTTAATAATACTTAGGTGAGTGAGAACTAAAAATACTATTTTTAAACAAACTTTTTTACACGTATAGGGTGTTCAGCGGAATATTTTCAAGTTATAATTATTATTACTTATTATAGGGCTTCACTTGGCTGCAATTTAGAGGTTTAGAGGTATTTAATTCTTATCAGGGAATCCTACCAGGATATATGAAGGATACGGAGAGAGGTCCAAATTATTTGTTTATTTTCATTCTGAAAATAAGCCTGCCTAATCAACCAAAGCGACTAATCGACTGAGTGGCCATATACTGAGTACATCTCCGCACACTACATGGAGTTCCTGAAACTTGGCGTCAGCCTCAACGCTCGTCAGCATATGTACTGGTCTCATTGTGTGGCTTCGGGACGGCTTCAGGTGCGCTCCTTACACTCTTCCTAAAACCTTGCGGGGCATGATCCTGCCTCCGGTAAAGCGCCTGACGGGGGCGCCTAACAAGCGAAGAAATAAACAAAAATGCATGTGATGCGTATATGTTTCCTTCTATAGGAATCTAAATTCAAAATGTTTTATTTTTCTTAATAAAAAAAAACTAAAAAGATTCATTGTTGTCCCTATGCGAATACCAAACCTTATTTACGATCCGTTTGTGTATTCTATACGCAATATGACCTCCAATACCCTAGCCACCTCGATCACCAGGTTTGATGCCATTATCATGATTTTTTTGAGTCTTAAGTGTACTGTAAATAATCCCCTTTCGCATATATGTCCTACAAGAAAATATTGCTGATATCCGCCCAGCAGCACTGTCCGCGCGCATTTGCCAATGACACCATAATTTTTTTTATTTAATATCAAATTTGAACATTTTCTGCTAGTTATGGTGGCCATTGATTGGTATTATTACATACTAACTAGCCATTGCCCGCGACCACGTTCGCGTGAACCCCGTATTTTTTTATCAACTATCAACTTACAAAACATTATTTTAATCGGTTTAGTTGTTTTTGCTTGAAGTGCTCTAACTTCTAAAATCCTAAATTCGGTGGCTTGGAGTCTGGAAAACCTAAAACCTATATCGTAACCATTTTGGTTACATTTTCAATGTACAGACAGACACGTAACTAAACTATTCTTTTATTACAGTGTAGTTTTTCAGGAAATAAAAAAATAACCTTATTTAATCTTTTTGTATAATGAATTCAGAACACGTACGGGAGTTATGTTTTACCTACTTTAGTTTTGGTAACAATTTAGGCTTCGCTCCGAGCTCAAGGATAATTTACTAACTTTCCTCTGCCACCCAGACGGTTTAATAGTGCCTGGACTAGGTTATACGTTTGAATTTAATATCCTGAAGTACAATTTTGATATTAATAAAGTCTAGTGACAAACTATGCCACACATGTTGTCCTTCCAAAATTGCGTAAAACTGAGCAAGTTTGTAAGCGTATTTTTCATGTTAAATATGACATTTATAAAATGAAAGATACATAGTTATCTACAATCTATACAGATTTACATGCTATAACTTAAAATCCTTAAAAACCAACCACCTTTTTCCGTACCTGTATGGTAATTAGGAACCCTATTACTAAGGCTTCGCTGTCCGTCCGTCCGTCTGTCACCAGGCTGTATCTCGTTGAACCGTTATAGTAAGACTGTTGGAATTTTCACAGAAGATGTATTTCTGTTGCCGCTATAACAACAAATACTAAAAAACAGAATAAAATAAATATTTAAGGGGGCTCCTATACAACATACGTAGATTTTTTTTTTTGTAGATAATGGTACGGAACCCTTCGTGCGCGAGTCCGACTCGCACTTGGCCGATTTAATTTAAATGCAATAAGTATTAATTTATTCAGAGCGCAATGTTTACTTCCGGGTGGAGCGGCTCATAGAAAAGGTCGATGGCGACTGATATAGCCTTAAGCCAGGTCAGGCGTGGTCACACCCGAGCCTCTAATATCGACACTCAGGTACGTCTTAGGAAATCTAATTAACTTTAACTCGCTACAACACTGGAGCATCAAACTTTTAAAAATATTAAGAAGAATTCATATAGTGACAAATTAGTAATAGATAAGAAAACGTGAAATTAGCAAACCATCTTTAGAATAATATGCCCCTGGTTGATGAAATCGTACACACACTTTTGCAGAGAAATGAGTTGAGTTATGGCAGAAGAAAATATCGGGATCATGTGGGTTATCATTGGGTAGGTATTTAAAAAATAATTTGAGGTTTTTAAAAAACATTTGATTTAAAAAAAAAATCCAACTGTAAACTGTAACTCGCAAATATACACTTGAATAATAAGTCATTTTTATTTTTAAAAACATTTCCAACGATACCCAACAAAAAAATAGTAACTTATATGCTTCAACACAATAGGGTGAGCAAAAATAAAATTCATCCCTTAGTTCAATACATGAAGTGGTACCTACCCTTAAAAATATATATTTATTTCATTCTAAAATCATGGCGTTTCACATACACAGATCAACGCGCTCCTCTGTTTGGATGCTGTGTTGTTCTATGTTCACATAAGATACTTGCAAAATTATTAGGCTGTGGCATACAGCCGAACGGACGGAACAACGCGACGGATGGATAGGTGGACGAACATAATTAAAGATAGACGGGCACCATTCCATTTTCGCCGCTACCGATCCCAAAGATCTCTGTAGGTTTTAAATTAACTTCTATGTGCCCGTCACTTTTTTAATAACTACCAATTGTCCAACATATATATGTTTTTTTGTTATTCCACTAAGGTGGCAAACAAGCACACGGTCCGCCTGATGGTAAGCGTCACCGTGGCCTATGGACGCTTGTAACATCAGGGGGATCACTCGCGCGTTACTGACCCTTCAAAAATCCACCTTGTCATCATACTGTAGTCCTTAGAGAAAACCTCGGCAGGGAGCTCATTCCACAACCCAAGCGTACTCGGGAGGAAGTTTCTCTGAAACGGCACTGTACGCGACCATTTCGGTTCTAAAGTTCTAATATTTAAAACAACCACATATAAATGTTTACATATGTGTATATATGTTTATATATGTTTACACATGTTTTACATATGTTTTGAGAAACACAGTAAAATAGATTGACACTTTTTACGACCCTGAATTTCTTCTTATTGTCTCATTTAAAACTACTAAATAATTATTCTTTAAAGGACTCGACAATATATATATATTACAATAAACTTTATGACTAAAAATCATTAGAGACTTTGAGAAACATTTGCAGTTACTAGGTACAATGTTTTATATATATTTAAAGTATAAATGTACCTTGTAAGTAAAGAATATTTGCATTTATATTCAGTATTTTGTTTTGTTTCAAATATTTCGGAAATACAACAATTTCAAACAAGTCCCAAATGTTATACATAAGTAATTTACAAACAATTTGACAACATAATGTGACATTATGTTCATTAAGTTACCTAAAACAATTTTCGATATACCGCCGCTGTTCATTTATCGAAACACCATTATTTTATACCTTGTGTAAGTTACAGACTTAAGCGTTTTCTCTGATTTTTATACCTTACTGTTGTTCACCAGTGTTGGGCAAAATTAAATTGCAATTTACAATTGATTAATTGTCAATCGTGATCACAAGCAACAATCCATTAGTTAATTGTGACTGCAGCAATATACATCGATTAATTGTTGACAATTAATGGAGTCGTGAGTCGATTGTACAATAATAAATTTAGAATTTACTAAAAAACCGCACAGATAAGGAGGTAAACAGCCGGATAGCGCTAGGTTTTAAAAAAATTTACTTTACAGGCCGGGCCGCGAAAATAAGCCATTGCTGGGTACTTAGTATATTGTCAATAATGCGCATCCAGAAATGACTTCACGGCCGAGACTTGTACAGTGCTTTATTATAAAACGAAGGGAAAAGAAAACAGACATTTAATAGAATAGTGGTTTAATAGAAAAATGTTAAATATTAAAAATTACAATTATTATTTTATACTGTAGCGGACTATAACGCACCGCTACAAGTAAGGCTGACGTCACGCGTCCTACATCGCGCTATCGCAGTTTCTTCGGCAGTTCATCATATATAGAAACCGAAGCGCAAGTTGAGTCGCCCCGAACGATCTCGGCACGGTTAAAAAACTATTGTTAGGCGGCCTCGGCACGTACTAACGGTCCCAGACCTATAAGGACCTTCTTTATTTCTTTTTAATCCATTACCCGCGGCGTCCGCGGCAGTGGAGTCGATCAACACTGGCCACTTCGATATTTAAGAAAAGAAAAAATATTGTAGGTACTATTAGTGCGCGAGTGCGGGCTTTATAACACATAAGTAAACTTAATGAGAATAAAAATGTAGTTTTGGCGCGAATCCTAAGAAGGAGTGGTGTTTTTTCGTGTTTAATTTTTCTAAATTCATTTAGTGTGTTTCGATGTGTATATTTTAGCAATGTTTTACGAAAGCGTGTTAAGAATTGTGCACCAAAGGCCCATGAATAGTCAATTATGAAAAAAAACCATTGCTATTAATCGTAATATTATTAACATTGTAACGTGACAACTTGTGCCTTTCACTTTTTATGTCTGTCTCTCTCGCTCTTAGGCGGGCTAACCATGCCGCGTGCCTCTCACTCGCTCTCATTGTGAGCGCATAACGTGAGCGGAGCGTAACGCAGTTTCTTGAAGTGTCACCCGGCAAACCAATTTATAAGACGTTGTCACGTCAATAAGCAGGACATGACGTGCAATTTCGGAAAGATTCACACCAAAAATATACCATAAAATATCGCCGCGATAAAACTTGAATATGGCGCTTCGCCAAACTTAGATATAAGCACAGGACGATATTTACACATGACTCTGGAAAAATGATATGCAATAATGCGAAATCTGGTGTCCAAATCGAAGAAGGAAGAAAGGAAGGAAGGAAGAATAAAAATAATATAAAATTGTATGGCTTAATTTTTTTATTCAAAACATGAATTGTGTTTGTATTTTGTATGATTTTTTTAAAAGAGTAACTATCGAGTAACTTGATGGAGAATCCATCTAGCTAGAAATCAACATTGGGAGCGGAATTTTCAAAAAGTAGTATTTCATAACTTAGACGATTCAAAAGTGTTTGTAGAAATCTAATTTGAATAAAAAAAAAAGGTCTTAACTTTGAATTTGAAAAAAAGAACGTAAAAGAAAAAGATGGCGTAATATTTTCTGTAAGACGGTAGGATCACACTGAATGCAAAAATCTAGAGACTGAAAACTATGGAAAGAGCCAGGGGAAGGACAGCGCTAGCGCGCGCCACTGGCGGTGACTTTTACCTTAAGTTTTTTAAGAACCCAAAAAATTATAGAACTCAATTTAAGGTGTTAGAATAAAGGCTTTTCAATTTTATTTAGGTTTATTTATTTATTTTATAAAGAAAGTAATATCTCTGAAATAGCAGATGCTTTCTTCTGCGAACACCTGTTGTAAATTGAGCTCCCTATTGAGGTTTTCTTCAGGAACTGCAATAGTATGGGATTTTTTTAAAAAGAGAGTGATAATAATTTTCGGGATCGGCAATGTGTATAAGTAATGCCCTCGGTGTCGCAAGCGTACGGGGCTACGCTAACGCCTCGGTGTCGCAAGCGTACGGGGCTACGCTAACGCCTCGGTGTCGCAAGCGTACGGGGCTACGCTAACGCCTTAGTGCTAAGATAAGATAAATTTATTTACAAGTAATACAACTAGATTACATTTAAAGAATATTTACAGTTCATATATAAAATTTGGTTATATATACTATATATAAATATGGTGTCAAATGCTTTGGATAATTCCAGGAAAATAGCTTTTCATTTTTTCTTTTGATCTATTGATAAAAATAAGGTATAATTTATTAACCACAAAAATGTATTCATTGCTTGGACTTGTGTTCCGCTTAAACATGGGGCATCAGCTGACATATGTCATATGGTAATGGCATCAGCTGACATATGTCATATGGTAATGGAATAAGAATAATAAATACTATGAGTAGAGCACCTTTCCACTTAAAGCTTCATAAGATTTAAGAATAAATGTACCTATAAATGGTAGTAATATTAAGTAATGTACCAGGAAATTAATAGAAAATACATTAAATTTCTCATTTAAACTTAATTTATATTATCTTTTTTAGTATAATGTGTAATCTTGGTTTGTATCCTTCTAAAGATAACAGTAATTCTATACCGTTTCTATGTTTATTTAGGTATCTTAGTGTTGTGGTAACGGTAGCGGTACGCAGAGCTGTGTTTATAATACATAATGGTCCAGTAATGGAACGATATATTTCAGCAAAACGTGAAATTATTTTAAGGTTTTTCATTCTTAATAATGCTAAGAATCACTCTTTATAACAAATCCGTGCTGTGCTTTAGGTAATATTTAGGTATATATATTTCGAACTTTAACGAATAACTCGGCAACAAATAAAAAACCCCACGAAATTCAGAATAACATAACGTATGAATGGTACCAAAACCCTGCACATCACCGCGCTTTTTTTTTTTTTTTTTTTTTTTTTTTTTTTTTTTTTTTTTTTTTTCTGAGCTGACTATGCAGTTGACTGTTGCAGCCATTACTGCTTCACCGGACTTTTGGGGCGAGACTCTGAAGGAGCCTCAGCCCATATAGCGCCCAACGCTCAAGGGCTTCCCGCGGGGGAAGCCTCGGCTTGGGTTGTCGCTCTCGGGGGCGTCCCTTCGACCGGCGTGAGTCTCGAACCCGAAGGTGAGTCACCGCCAGGAGGGGAGTTCCCCGTTACGCGGGTGCGGTTGCGATTGAGTGGGGGCGAGAAGCGCCCCGGCACTCTTTGATACCTAGTGTATCCTTGTGGGCGCCGACGAACCCGGGGACGTCGGCGTCGTGTTTGGAGGGAGGCCCTATTCGGGGTCGACGTAGTAGAGACTAATCTCGCTATCCGGACAGCGAGATCGTCATCTGGGGACGTTAGTACGTGCCGAGGCCGCCTGAGTATAGTTTTACGACCGCGACGGGGACGATCGGGGGGAATGTACGTCGTGGATTGCACAACTAATCTATTCGGGTGATTTTGCGTACGCTCGAAAAAGCGGACTGCCAAGTCTTTAAAGTAGTCACCGCGCATGCGCATTAGGGGGCGCCACGCCAATAAAAAAAAATTATAGAATCTGATTTATTGGGTTTTTGTTCTGTATCGTATTAATTGTATTATATAATTATTTTCTAAGAGAAATAGTGTTATAATATGATTCTATTTTTATATTGTGTTTCCAAAGTCTGACAATATAAACTTGTTTTCAAGTTTATAATTCGAATTTTACGATATAAAAGTAGATAAAATTTAATAAATTAAGCTTGTGGCAATCGTGACTATCACAGAGTCCGGTTATGTTCAGTTGTGGCCAAGGCTTGTAAAGTGATTTTTTCAAATATGCGTGTTAATTAAACCAATAACTTATATGTTTATTTAAAAAACTAATTATATTGACAATGTATTGACAATTATAAAAAAAAAATAGTTTTGGTAATTTTGCCGCTAATTCGCTACGTTCAAATGTCCATTTCTTTTTTTCCTTGTTTTAAATTAATCTCATAGCGAATTATTTTTGCTGAGCCAGTCCGGAATTGAAATAAACCTTGATGAGTTTTCGCTTTATCAATGTATTTGCTTAAAAAATTTCGTTCCATTTTCAAATTACATATCCGACCGCTCGAGCGCTTGACCGGTCGGCTAAAAAATTGCGAGCCGCTCTCTGATACTGTTCTGCAAGTACGATTTATCCCAAAGAAGCTTGTACAAGATATGAGCGCATATCGAAGTATGATTAAGAAAAAACCCTTTAAACGTCGTATGGATGGACAGACAGACTGCGTAGGCATAGCAATAGGGCTCCACTAGCACTCTTTGAACGCATAACCCTTATAAACTGAACTACAATGTCCAGTCCAGAGTCGCTGCAGTCCAGAACCCTGATGGCAGAAAATGGTTTCCTTTTCATCCAGGTGTTCGCCGGGCGCAGAGCTACATCGAACCACCAAATTAGTATCAAGAATTCAAAAAAATGTTGAAATTTAAAATAGGATGCACAATGCCCTCACTTCCCCCGCTCAACACCTGGTTAGAATTAAACAATAGTAAAATCTTTGAAAACGTAAATTGTTATTACAACGAATTGTTTACCGAAGCTTCCATTTTGTCGTTTCACCTCACAGCCGAGGGTTTGTAAAATAAACAATTCGGCGTTGGGGTTGCTTTAGTAAGAGTTAAATTCCATTTTAGTTACAGGATCGTGGGCGGCGGTATAGTATAAACAAATTGTAAATCAAAGGAAGAAAATAGAAGATGTACTTTTAGGTGTTTTAATGGATGAAATAAATAATGGTAATTTTTTGAATCATAAAATATAACAGAAAATTACCGAAGATTTCCTTATCACATATCCTTATCAGTCACATACGTCCCCACTATTAGGGCACGGCCTACCCTCACCAAGGACGATTCGGGCCCTAGGTACACACGCAGGCCTAGTGCGGATTGTGGACTTCACTTAAGTTTTTTTTAACGTATGCAGGGTTTCTCACAGTGTTTTCTTTCACCGAAAAGTCAGTGGTGTGAAAAATCAATGTACTTGAGAAATTAAGAAAAAACTCAATTGTCAGTAGGTACACACCGGGTCTCGAACCTCCGTCACTCAGGATGCAAAGTGAAGTCGAAACCCCTCGGCCACCAGACCACAACTATACAACCTTCGATTTAGCTGTCTGTAAATGTGTTTGCGCTTGGACCATCGCGAAGTTTGTGGAAGAAATAATTTCTTAACAATATAGGCTAGATCGCGTCAATACGCCGTTATTGTGCAAATTTTGTGGCTAAACTATAGCACTAAACTGTTATAAAACTTGCTTTTTTCTAGCGCATTACCTAATTGTATGATTTTCGTTTATTGTATTTAATGCAATAAAAAATGTGGAAGTGACTATTAGAAAATTTGTGCAAAATTTTGCAGCGTGTATTGCATGTAATGAAAGTTGGTTAAATAATTGGTTGTTATCTAGTGCGTTGACTACAAGTTGTAGCATAATGAAAAAAAAACAGGGACTACAAACGCTAGCAACGTAAATTCTTTACAAAAAAAATTTGTTTCAAGGCGTCAGTATGGTATAAATTACTTAAAAAGTATATAACTAACATATATCTTAGTGATGTATACGACATTTTGTCATGATTTTTAATCACACTTACCTATAAACATTGCTAAGATCTTTATTATTTCTACGGGCTTTTTCTTTGTAAATTTTACTTTTCTCTTTTTCTTTGTAACTAAAAACTAAAACTTTTCTTCAAGAAAGGTGCGCGTTCATAGAACCCAAGGGCGGCAATGGCGCGACTATTTTATAAAGTATGTAGAAAAGCTTTTTGTTCAAAATATATTTCATAGAACCCACGGGCGGCAATGACGTATCTATTCTATAAATTAGGTATAAAAGCTATCTGTTCAAAATATGAACTACGCGCACACTACAAGTGAGCAACAACAAGTTTGAACGTCAGCCACAACTTTTTAATTCATAAATTCTCTAGATATCCCTGCGGTGGTGGCTTTGTTTTCTCTATTTCTATTCCCGCCATTTCGATTGTATTCTGATGAGTTTATTTATTTATATAACTTATATTTTTATTTATTTTCTCGCAAATGTAAAGAAAAACATCGTTTGTAACACGGGCGGTACGGAAATTACAAACTCCTGTCACTAAAACCTTCCACTTTCGTCCTTATGCTTCTAAATAGCCTCTTGTTAGCAATTTTCTCCTTACCACCCTTAATACAAAATATACTGGTAGTTCATTTACATGCACATCGTTAGTATATCGCCTATATCGCCCGCTTAATTCCATTACATAGCAGACCAATAAGCTGTCGTATTTTCATTTAAATAACAAATTATGGAAAAATAAATACCAACTTAAGATGCTAACAACACTAGGGGAAGTGCAACCAATTTTCTTGTAAAGAATTTTAAACACAGTAGCTAATCTAGGGTTGCCAAACAAGATCTATATCTAGACGGAAACCAAACATTCCATGATTCATTAACTTTAAACATGCAACTTTGACGTCTTAAGTTACAACCCTCAAACAGTGTACCTAGTTTTGATAAGGCAGTTTCCTACTTCAATAGCGAGGGATGTTGTAAAAAATACAATGTTGTGGTCATTATTTTCCCTAAAAAATTAAAGTGTTCTCTGTTTTCCCCTCGTTAAAGATAAAAGGGGTCTTGGATTTCATGCTCTGTTTTATAATGCCGCTGTTTTTTGGGGCTGCGAGTTAATGAGAATGGATGAGATAGGTGTCGGTAGCGTTTTCTTTTATTAAGTTGACAGGTAAATGTTATGTGGGTGGGGATTCATGATGGTGCCCTTTTAAAATTTTATTGAGCGTAGTAAATACGAAGATAGCTGGAATACAGTAGCAAATTAATTTATTAATTAATCAATACCTTAATTTAATTGATAAACTAGACTTTGCCAGCGGCTCCGCCCGCCCTAAATTCCGTTATCGCCGTGGAACTCCTTAATTAACTGCAATTTATTAATTAATTATTTATACCAATGAATTGCTATAGCATGCTATAGGTGCAGCATATGTAGATAAAAACTACATTTATTCGGGTAAAATATATAGGTAGAGACATGTCATTATTATTTATTCTAAAAATAAAACATGCAACTTTACTCCGAGGCGAAATTAACATGACCTATTTACCGAGGAATCTTCTTATTAGACGTAGAAAGATCTAATCAGAAAACTGTGGGCTAAAATAACTAACGGGATTGTATTAAGAAGCCAAAGGCCTAAGGCCGGAGGCTTGAATGGCTTGAGTTTGTAATTTTTGTACCGACCGTGTTACACACAATATTTTTCATTACATTTACGAGTAAATGAATATAAATATAAGTCAAATAAATTGCGGTAATAGAATTAGAGAAAACAACGTCACCGTCAGATGGCGCTAGATATCTAGATGATTTATGAATTAAAAAGTTTTTGCTGACTGAAACTTTTAATTGCTCCCTTATAGTGTGCGTCGGTGGTAGGCGAGGGGTTTAAAAAGTCGGTGGTGGCCGAGGGGTTTAAATTTCACTTCACGTCCCAAGTGGCGGAGGATCGAACCCCGGGTCCGGCGTGTACCAATGAGTCTTTTCTTAATTTCTTAAGTACACTGATTAATTTATTGACACCACTGGCTTTTCGGTGAAGGAAAACATCGTGAGGAAACCTGCATACGTCAAGAAAAAAAAAATGTCGTATGTGAAGTCCACAATCCGCACTGAGCCCGCGTGTGGACTATAGCCCAATCACCCTCGCTTAAGAGGGTAGGCCGTGCCCCAGCAGTGGGGACGTATAAAGGCTGGCAACTGTTTATTACATAGTAAGTGTGATAAAAGCCAACATTAGGTCACAAATGAAATATTAGGTGCGTTTTGTTGACTTCTTCAATGCGTTCAATGTCATAATCCTGCCAAGTTAAAAAGTCTCTTTGGTAGGATTACCGCATTGTGTACATTATGTCGGTCAACAAAACGTCACTATTATTAAGTTATTACGTCACGTTATATTAAGTTATACGCCCTGACCCAGACAGTGAAGTCACTGTGAATTTAAGCCCATACACTCCCTTTTCTAAAAAATAGCAGCCGTATTTTTTTATACCACTAAGGTGGTAAACAAGCGTACGTTTCGACTAATGTAAGCGGTCAGCGCAGCCTGTGGTATAATTACAGTGTCTCCACTACTACGTTCTAACATACTAGCTCAACGTTAACACATATCTCACTTATTGTAGGCAATGTTTATATTATACAATTTAATGTTAAAATACACTTATATACTCATAAGGATAAAAATGAACAACTCTTAACAGCCTAAGTAACTTCATTAGCTGCAAAGTGTTGGTACATAACCGTTATGTGACGCTCTTGAGTACCCACTTGAGGAACTCACATTATGTCTTACATAAGTACTCTCATCGCAGCAGTAGAAAAATTCAGCAAGCTTGTTTACGTTCCCTAACGAGCTTTCTACTGGAAAACTTCCATTGGCTCAACCTTATCGTTGGTATAAACCGGCTAATTCAAGATGGCGCACGTCGAGAGCTTTCAGATTAAAGTTAGTACACTACTGAAATAGATCGAGTAATACTACGGCAGCTGAAGGAAGGTGGCACAGGTTTATTTCATTTCTTCAGCGAATTTAGTGCGCATTTATATTTCGTCGGGGTTGGACGCGTGATGTCCCATTTTCGCTAAATCTCGCGAGTTTTGAAACTTTTGAAATGTGATTAGAAGAAAATAACTTATGTTTTTGTGTAAAATTAAAAACAATTATTGTGCAGTGATTTTAAATTTGGAGAGTTTGTTTAACTTGTGAGTACTTATTTTTATAAAATTAGTACTTGAATTGTTGAGTCTAATGATTTATTTTCATGTCAAAGTATAGTTTTGTTTACTTGGCTTTTATTGGCTTCATGCAATAAGAAATTTATAGGTTTAGAAGGTTACCCGAGTGAAGGTAAATGCTTTCAGCCATGAAGTACCTAACTTTATTATTTAAGAGTTATAGGTATTAGGTAGACTTTCAATGTAGTTTATTGAAGTCTATAAAATATTATATTTCTTTGACTTACGAATATGAAACTTATGTAAGAGATGTTAGTTATAATTTGTGTAAAACGTTAAGTAAATTA
This sequence comes from Apoda limacodes, assembly GCA_946406115.1. Lineage (NCBI taxonomy): Eukaryota > Metazoa > Arthropoda > Insecta > Lepidoptera > Limacodidae > Apoda > Apoda limacodes. Next base: position 20,683,997 of record OX291560.1, on the reverse strand, counting down.
TGTTATGAACTTCTCCTTAGTTTAATTATATTGATAAAAATATTGCTATCAAGTACTTGATGCGATATTTTAATATATATGACCAAGAAATAAAAAAAAAATAAGAAAAACAACTCACCTAGGAACTTAGTAATGTCAAGTTTACATATTATTTTACAAGATTTTTTTTATATTTAAGTTGGTTGTGGCCGAGGGGTTTCGATTTCACTTTGAGTCCTGAGTGGCGGAGATTCGAGACCCGGCGTATACCAATGAGTCTTTTTCTTAATTTCTCAAGTAAATTGATGATTATTCTCAATATATTTAGGTTTTTTAAAAAAACTATCTCTCAACCTAAGGGGGAGTATAATAGTGGAAAGAATATAACTATATTATTTTACTTAAAATAAACTAATCATATAACTATACTAATGTAATTCGTTAAAAAAATGGCAACTCCTCAATTACGGGAAAAAAAAGGATAATACTTGACTTTTAGTAGCTTATGTCCTTTTCCGGGACTCAAACTGTCTGCATGCCAAATTTCATCTTGATCAGTACAGCGGTTTCAGCGTAAATAGGTAACAGACAGATATACTTTCGCATTTATAATATTTATTATTATATTATATTCATCGATAGTATGGATAGTTTTTAGTATATGTAAGTATATGTATGTACATATGATTGTGCAAAAATATAATTTTGATGGCGCTAATGCCACTAGTACTATTAAATATCGGAATACTCTTAAAAATCTGAATTCCTTCACTCGATTGACGATATTTGACGCTTTACATGGTGCGCCCCCTATGCTACATAAAAACAAAAAAATAATAATTGACATGTTTGACTTTGTTTTTAGTAGCTTACTAACTTGATTTTATTACCCAATAAGTGTTTCGGCATCTATTAGTATACTCTTTAGGTAATTATCAAAGTTTGGTATTACTAGACTTCGCCAACGGCTTCGCCAGCCCTAAATTTGGTTACCGGCGTGGAACTCCTTAATTAACTCCAATTAATTAATAAATGAGTTGCTTGGTATACAAGCAATTGCTATAGCGTGCTATAGGTGCAGCAATAGTTCGTTTAACTCTGTTATAGTTATTCCCGCAGTAACTTTTGAATTTTCAGGGATAAAAAGCAGTCTATATGCTATTCCAGGACCTAACTTATATGTACGCCAATGTTTTATCCCGATCCATCCAGTGGTTGAAGCGTGATTGAGTTACAACTATCCATCCAGACATACAAACTTTCACTCTTTCACTGGGATAGGACTACTTTAAATATTATTATTATTATTAGTATTATACTTTATTGCATCAACATAAAAAATTTACAAACAAAACATATTTACAAATAGAGAAAAACAAAAGGCGGTCTTATCGCTTTAAAGCGATCTCTTCCAGACAACCTTTGGGTAGAGGAAATAATAAAGTTAAACAAAGTATAGTAGGTGTGTTTCGATACAGTTATTAAGAAGTATATACATATATATATATATCATACAATGATGCATATAAAATAAATAAATACACATATATAAATATACATAAATAGATGTACATATAAAAAATACATATATAAATACATATGTATAATAAATATAATTAAAATATATATTACGTATAAGTAAATATATATTAACAAATATAGGTAGTGATGTTATTTTAGTTCTTCAAGTAATGAGCAATAATAAGATTTTTAAATATTGCCTTCGATTATACTTATACTTCGATATAACTTCTGCAAGCTCTTTTTGGCAGGAATTAACATTGTTTACATTGTATTGACGATTCAAGTGTTCTTAGTAACCTATTTGAATAAATATTGTTTGATTTGATTTGAATTAAAATGTGGTGACAAATATTTACAAAAGAAAACTTCTATGGAGATGGGAAATCACAGTGATGTAGGCCCCGGTTGTTGTAAGATAAAAATCCTATATCAGAGGTCGGATCTAAAAATCAGATGACATAGTAAACCAATCGACATATGTGACTATAGTTTTTTATAATGTTACCCTTCATAAACAACGAAAAAACACAATAAGTGTAAAATATTTAAATTAAACAAAGAAAACGGCAAGAGGCAAGACGGCTCTAATGTGCAAGAAATATACCCAAAAAAAAAAGAAAATAACAACAAAAGAAAAAAATATATTGTCATAAGCAACTTACAAAAATAAGTGAAATCCCACCAAAAACGTCCGTATTTTTTACGGTTGGAATTCCGAGAAAATTTCTTTAACGTCGGTGTCGCAACGCGCAACGGGACTAGGAGCTTATTGGGAACGGTATCGAGTACGCAAGACTTGTTATTTCGAGAGAACAATGTAGGTATGTGAGTAGTTCTTACCCCACGTAGATGTAATTGCATAAATTTTACGTCCGAATTCACGGGTCTGGCTTACTCGAGACCCTTCTTAAGAAGCTTCGTAGTGTAGTAATGTAACTAGCTAGAGCGACAATAATCTTTATCCAGTTTTAATAAAGGAGATGCTGTCTAACTATAATATTGACTAACTAATTCATTATCGCCCAGATAAAACCCGTGTTTCAAACTTAAATTTTAAGTAGGTTCTTATATGTCAGTTTCTTTTATATTGTTCTTGAACCTAAATTTATAAAAATGAGTTTTAGGTTATGAACTAAAAAGGACGTGTTTCAGGTAGTTTGAAACGATTAAGGATAAATAGCGTAAAAAGCGGTTTTTTCTTTAGCAAGTTTATAGCAAAATTATAGTATCTATTATTTGAACTCTATGTTTGTATGTGAAAGTATGTGTCTTTGTATGTGTGTGCAATATGTATGTAAGTATAAATCTGTATGTTCCTTGTAATGTTTTTCTCTTGCATTTTGTAGATTATCTCTGTTACTATATAAAGTTCTTAATTTGTATGTGCCGAAGCTGGAAGAGATCCCCTATAGGGGTAAGCCCGTCTTCTGTATAATTATTGTCATAGTTTTATTTCCTAAACTTTTGTTACATTATTTATACGTAAACGCAAAAAAAAACGTCAAATGAAAAGTCAAATGTACAGGTTGATTTATTTATTAGTCGACACACTACAGACTAGCTTAAATTATTGAGAATATCTTTTAAATAAAAAAAATAGTTTGTTATGAAAAAAGACATTGTTGTTTCCACAATTGAATTATCTTCTCTCTGATATTATAGTATTAAATAGTGAAAAATATTGTTATTATTACATACCTAATAAAACCATAAAACTATTTTTTTAACCAAATAAACACAATTTAAATCAATTACCCTAAGACATTTAATATTCTTGTAACTATAGAATAAATACATTTTATATGCAACTTATTATTTTTCTTCGTTTTAAACAAACTTTAATACAAATTCATTCTAAACGTTTACTTGCAAACATTTTATTTTGTGTACAATATTCTCTTAAAAATTAAAGCGTGCAAACCTAGTTTTCCATAATATCGACATTATGTTCAAAAATCTTAAAAAAGTCCGGGGTTTTTTGTGGGGACGAACTTTATTAATGCATTTTGCATTGAGACGTGCAGCTTCACTTTCCTCTTAAGTTAAGTAGTTAAGGTTAATTTGTTTTAATTACACATTTTACGTACATAAAATTATACTTAAAACAACGAGAGGTTAATTTATTTTAATAACATGTTTTAGGTATATAAAATTATACTTAAAACAACCAGAGGTTAATTTATTTAAATAACATGTTTTAGGTATATAAAATTATACTTAAAACAACCAGAGGTTAATTTATTTTAATAATATGTTTTAGGTAAATAAAATTATACAAACAACAACCAGAGGTTAATTTGTTTTAATTACATGTTTTAGGTATATAAAATTAGACATACAACAACCAGAGGTTAATTTATTTTAATTACATGTTTTAGGTATATAAAATTATACATAAAATAACCAGAGGTAAATTTGTTTTTAATTACATGTTTAGGTAAATAAAATTATACAAACAACAACCAGCGGTTAATTTGTTTTAATTACATGTTTTAGGTATATAAAATTAGACATACAACAACCAGAGGTTAATTTATTTTAATTACATGTTTTAGGTATATAAAATTTTACATAAAATAACCAGAGGTAAATTTGTTTTAATTACATGTGTTAGGTATATAAAAATAAATATTAAACAATAAGAGGTAAATTTATCGAATTCTCATCATTAAATACCTATCATATTGATAATATATTGAATGACCTACCGCATGAGCAACTTCTCTTTGTTTGTCATATCAAAGATTATTTGCTAAAAATGGACTTCAATATTTCTGTAAAACTCATCAGTTCGATCCCAGGTGTAGAGGAATCAAATCGATTAAATTCTTAATGAAGCCAATCAGCTCGTTAGTTCTCAAGTTATGCGATCCCAAAATATGCTTACGTACATACGTACGTACACACACCCACACACCCACGCACGTACTCACACATAGACATCAATCTGAAAATAGTCGCAAATAGTTTCCCAGCTCACAAAACGTAAAGAAAATACAATTTCAGCTATTCCAATTTTCTGATTATAGTTACTTTCACATCACAAAGAGAAGTTAATAAATATATATTTATGCCACAAAATTAAATTACATGTTAAAGTTACTAATTTAACTAAAAATTCAAATAAAGAACGGGTTAAAATAATATTAAAAAAATTTTTCGTTTTTAAAAATTAATCAAAGTCAAAGTTAAATAACAACGTCAAATAATAGAAGAAATGAGTTTTGTTTGATATTTTCTGTGTGCCTAAAACCTAGAATTTTATTTATACAAAAGATTCTTTAGATAGACATGAATATAAAATCTCATTTAAAATTCTTTTGAAACAGCTATTTAAAGTTGCGAGGCTTCATTTAAAAGGACATATAAACGACCTTATAACTTGAGACAATTTGGCTTATGTTAACCCCAAAACAAGTAAAAGTTAAGTAAGAATCATTAAAAATATGAAAATAAATCACGTCGAACAAATACAACGGCTTCGTTAAAAACTTTCGTCAAATATACATTTTCTGGCTCGTTTGAAAAACAAATTTTCGTTGGTTTACTTTGATTGTCGGTATCAGTCATTTTCATGGTGGTGATTTGCAGCTGCGTGTAAATTATATGGCATTACCGTAAGTGGTTTGAACTTGAGACCGCTGAATTGCCTTATGTGACCAACAAATAAGCATGGAACAAAGCTGATTAGGAGTACAACATGACGTAATACTTGATAAGAAACTTTGAATGAAGGTCAAGCCAAACATTAATAAATTTTATAATTGATATTTAGGGTTCCGTACCCAAAGGGTTAAAAAGGGAACCTTATTACTAAGACTTCGCTGTCCGTCCGTCTGTCACCAGGCTTTATCTCATGAACCATGCTAGTTTGACAGTTGAAATTATCACAGATGATGTATTTCTATTGCCGCTATAACAACAAAAACAGAATAAAATAAAAATTCAAGGGGGTTCCCATACAACGACAAACTTTTGATCGATATTAATAACGGCAACAAATAGACGCTTGAAATATTCACAGAATATTTAGTTATATATTTACTTTAAAAATAAATAATAACATCAAAATAAAACAAATATTTAAGGGGGGCTCCCATTAACATTACATAAAATTAATTATGTTCTCGCTACTAGTTGATAAGGAGTTATGAATGAATTAAAAATCGAGAGGAAATAGAGAGTTTCGAACATTATTTTTTTAAAGCGATGTTTTAACAGATATCCTAATGCAAAAACAGTAACTTACTAGTTAAAGGATGTTGAAAGCCATCTTGTTTTTTCCAGTCTGAAACTTGCAAAAGGACAGTGGAATTGATTTTAAAAACGTGCAGAAAACTGCACATTCGCGTAGGGCGCTGTTAAATAAGAACATAATATTCTTTGTATGTCGAACACTATGTACATTTATTTAGTGTACTAAATAAATAAAAAAAAGGTTTAATGAAACGTATTGAAGCTTCTAAATGTGGGCATATAGGGGTCAATGTCAAAGAAAATACGTACTAATTTAAAAACATGCATTCTTTAAAAATTATTTTCTAAAGGCATCAAAGTAGATAGCTAAATAGCCAGAAAACACTATATTGCACTAAATGTAAATTGATTTATCATCTCTACTATTTTTGTCCAAATAATTTTCACAACTGGAACAAAGGAAATATTTTACATTAGTTTCGTTTCAAAAAAGCTATTTGAAGTAAAAGCTTTTAGCCTTATTCAAATTTCGTTGTAATTTATGAGTTAAAATACTTTACAGCTTTAATGTAAATGTATTTAGAGTGACAAACCCAAGTAGCTTATAAATCATTATTTTTAAATGTAACGCGGCTAGTCCGTTTCCGATAGAATAAATAACTATAACTAAACTTACATATTATGTTTTATTATTATTATGTTTTACTTTATCAATACAGGTATAGTAAATAGGCTTAGAACTCAACTTTCTAAGCAATACTAGTAAAATTAATATACCAACAATCATCAAAATTAAAGTAACTTCTCATCTCAAAAAGAAATTCATAAACATATATTTATGTCACAAAAATAAAATGACATATTAAAATTACTCATTATCACCAAGTGAAATTGCAAGACAACTACTAACAATTAACTTTTATAAACCTTCAATTCAGAAAAGGTCAAAATAATTTTTTAAAGTTTTTCGTTTTTAAAAATTTAAATAAAAACGTCAAATAATAAAAGAAATAAAATTCTTTTTGATATTTTCTGTGTAATTTAGACTTTAATTTATACAAAAGATTCTTTTGTCGATAGACACGAAAATAACAACTATTTTAAAATTCTTTTGACAAACAGTTATTTTAAGTTACGAAGCTTCATTTAAAAGCCTTCAAGCCATTAACGACCTCAGAAGTTGAACAACTTAATTGGCTTATGTTAACTCCCAAACAAGTTAAAGTTAAGTAAGAATCATAAAAAAACAAAAATAAAGAAGTTTAATCATTAAAAAAAATATACCAAATATACCAACATAGACTTATGTTAACGCTATCATAAGTCGTTTTGCTCTTAAATTCTAAAGATTTTGAGCAGGTTTCCTTTATTGCGGTCAAAGGTTCAATTCATCCTAACCGAAATGCACCTAATCCCATCAAGCAGTTATGAGTAAACATATGTATATTATAGAACCAGCTCTGTGGTCTATCTATACTAGCTATGGCAATGAATTAAATTCACGTATGAAAAATAACAAATAAAATGTTGTTATTATTGGTAAAGTATTATTTGTAGTAAAGTCGGTGGTGGCCGATGGGATTGAATTTCACTTCACGTCCTAAGTGGCGGAGATTCGAACCCCGAATGAGTCTTTTCTTAATTTCTCAAGTACACTGATTTATCTATTTACACCACTGGCTTTTCGGTGAAGGCAAACATTGTGTTAACACCGCACGCTACATCGTGTTATCACCGCTACAAGAAATTGCATCTATAAATGCATTTGTATAATTCAGAATGTTTCACAATATAATAAGTTAATATTAAGTATATATTTACATATACTATTTTCCTGATAGGGACTAGTTTAGATTTAAAAACATGTAACAACAATAAGTGTGAAATTGTATTAAGTTAGGTAAAAGTAGAGTAGGTTTGTTTCATTTCTCTCTTTACTATTTGTTGATATCAAAAATAATATTGTGTGAGTACCGACATGTTTTCGACTTTGTACGCACGACTATCCCCAAAAAAGCGGGAAATTTAGTTTAATATATGTATGTAAAACATATGCCATTTGTTGTGCAAAAATGTACAGAACTAATATGTAAAGTTCTGTATAGACCGTATGTACGGTTATTAAGTTACAGGTGAAAACAGTTAGCGTGTTGAGTATTGTACATTCTTTCTCCCTCACTCCTATGATAATAGACTGCGATAGAAATACAAAAGGGATGGGTCTATGGGTAAAAAAGAGAAAGGCTGTCTGAAAGTTTACCTGGCTAGGGTCACTAAGTCCTTAGGCTATGCCTAAAGTAAGTATCACAGGTTGAATGCACACCTTTGCCCCTATAAATAGGTATCTACACCGTTACGGTAAGTAATATGGTTAGGGCGCAAAACACATGTGAACTTATGAAAAACAATAGCTTATAACTCAGCAACCGGGTTACATAAGATAAAGATAAATATATCACTAGATACCTCTCGTAGGCATCTTTCAAAATAAATAGGTTTCCTACAGGTAACTTTAAGCCCTGAAGTACAGGAGCACATGGAAAATCCTGAAAAATTGTATAACACATTTTTTCATGATTTAACATACTGACAGACACCAAAACACGGAAAGGTATGTCCGAATTTTAGGTCTATTTTTTGACATATAGCACAAAGTCTGTAGTCATATAGTGTAGGCAAAAAGCCCTGAGAGCTAGAATTCCAGCTCTTCTCTCACTACGGCCTAACCGTAGACGATGATACATACCACTATGCGTCGTTGAAACCGCCTCCGAAAGCTCTATCTTAGGACACCTAAATCGTCATTATAGCTCCTACCGTTTGGCTATAAAACCTAAAAATGTAAAACAGCGTTATTTTATAGTCAAGTGATGGCAATAGCCGATAGAGACCCCAACTGTCAGTAGCGATTTATAGCTAGGTAGATATACCTACACTTTTGTTTGATGTCTATATCGACTACTATATGCTATCTTTCACTAAGTTTTTGTGTGGGCTAGATTTTCAGTCACCACAGTAAGTACAATAAATTAAGTACTAAATCTAGAAGGTTCTATGAAAAAACCTCTCCCTCTGATGGGGTTTTTTATTTTCATTATAAATATAGAACGAAATTTGTATTTGCATTCAGTCAATCAAGAAGCTTCACAAAGTATCCATCAGATACTAATATATAATGTTTAACGTGAAATATGTAAATATGTGTTAGAATTAAGTTAGAAGCATAAGTTAGAAGCATAAGTTAAAAAATAAAATCGGTCTGTTGTGTGCATATACGCGTTTTAATATCTCAAGCGCCTAAGAAGAAACTCCTTGTCACGGGCAAAACCTTGTGCCACAGATTTCGTAGGGTCTGTCCGCACACATTGTGATATGCAGGTTTCGCATACGTCAAGAAAAAAAAGACGTATGTAAAGTCCACAATCCGCCGCGTGGGGACCATAGTCTACAATAGTAAGTATATTATAAGATAAAGCTCTGTTTATGGAAAGTGTTTTCTAAGATTAATTTGAATAATACTAAATATATTTTTCGGTAGTTGATGGTGCTAAAAAGCTAAAACGTAAAAAATAACAGCGCGAGTCAGACTTACGCACTGAGGGTTCCGTAGCACGATACAATTTAAACATAAATTCAATACATAGATGCCATAGTAAAAATTTGTTTGTGAAAATCTGTATACTAACTGACTTTCTCACCATCGTCTTTTGGGTACTCTAGTGACAGATTTACATAATATCAGGAGTCGACAATAACAGTGATCAGCAATTTCATTCCTAACCTGCGAGTAGCTGCCGGCGTCAAAAAACGACCGTGGTTTAATAGGTCTTGCAGAGAAGCTAAATTCTTAAGCAAACTGCATATGAAGCTTGGACCACGGATCGTAATAATAATGATCCGAATATTTCTGAGTTAAAACGCAAATTAAATGCTGCCTCGAGGTTCAGTAAGAAAGCAACTGCCAGAGCAAAATTCTAATTCATCGGCAAAATAGGTGGGAGACTTGCGAGCTATCCTTCTGGGAGTCATGCTTTCTGGTCGGGGACTTGGCCCATATTGCAAAAGAGAAAGCCGATCTATTGGGCAAACTCTTTACCTCCAACTCGAATATGAACGACGAAGGCGCTGTACCACCTACTTTACCGTGGTGCGGTAAGACCATGCCGGAAATCTCTATAACACAGCGAGAGGTCCGGCGGGCGTTGCTTTCCCTAGACGTTCATAAGTCGAATGGGCCAGACAGTATACCAGCAGTAGTGCTTAAGCAGTGTGCTGCTCCTGAGTTATGTCCTGTATTCACGCGCCTCTTCGCGCTTTCCTGCCATACTAGGCAATTTCCGTCTTCATGGAAGACTGCGAATGTGCACCCGGTGCCCAAAAAGGGCGATAGATCAGATCCATTGAATTACAGGCCTATCGCTATTACCTCTCTCCTCTCCAAGGTGATGGAGCGTGTGATCAACACACAGCTTTTGAGATACCTAGAAAAACACGACCTGATCAGTGAACGTCAATATGGCTTTCGCCACGGTCGCTCCACTGGTGACCTTGTAGTGTATCTCACACACCGATGGACACTAGCCATTGAGAGTCAGGGGGAGGCATTGGCATGTAGGCTAGACATAGCGAAGGCGTTCGATCGGGTCTGGCACCGGGGTCTTCTATCGAAGTTGCCATCTTACGGAGTGCCCGAGGGTTTGTGCAAATGGGTGGCTAGCATTTGGTCCGGCAGATGCATACGAGCCGTAGTTGACGGTAGTTGCTCTGATAGCATAGACATTAATGCTGGTGTCCCGCAAGGCTCTGTGCTGTCTCCGACCCTGTTTCTAACAATGACATGTTGGAGATCAACAACATACATTGCTATGCAGATGACAGTACTGGAGACGCTTATTACACGTGCCGTGCAAACATCCCTCGTTCTGTTGTGGAGGAAAAACGTGAAGATCTTGTGTCTCAAATCGAGATCGGTCTGTCCAAGGTCTCGGACTGAAGACGGGAAAACTTGGTCCGATTCAACTATTCAAAGACACAAGTCTGCGCGTTCACCGCTTAGAAAACCCCATTCACTGTAGTCCCACATTTCCAGAACACTCCCCTCTCCATCTCCAAGAGCATTGGGATCCTTGGTGTTCACATCTCCAGCGATGTTCAGTTCCGAGATCACTTGCTAGACAAGGTAAAGCTGGCGTCCAAAAAACTTGGTGTACTCAACAGAGCGAAGCAGTACTTCACGTCGGGGCAAAGGTTGCTACTTTCCAAGTCGCAAGTACTGCTGCGATCTCTGGGCGGGTGCACCCGGATACCAGCTTGGCCCTTTTGACTCGGATTAACGACGGGCTGTGAGAATTGTCGACGATCCTAAACTCACTTCCGGTATCGAGCCCCTAAGTCTGAGGAGAGACTTTGCCTCCCTGTGTGTGTTCTACCGCTTGAACAATGGGTTGTGTTCTGAGGAATTGTTCGAAAAGATGCCCACGGCTACTTCCTACCATCGCACCGCTCGCCACCGGCAGGGAATTCATTTTCACACTTTAGAACCGAAATGGTCGCGTATAGTGCGGTTTCACAGAAACTTCCTCCCGCGAACGCTTTGGTGTTGGAATGAGCTCCCTGCCAAGGTTTTCTCTAAGGACTTCAGTATGGGGTTCTTCAAAAAAGAAGTAATTAGATTTCTGAAGGGTCGGCAACGCGCGAGTGATGCCCTTGGTGTTGCAAGCGTCCATAGGCTACGGTGACCGCTTACCATCAGGCGGACCGTAGGCTTGTTTGCCACCTTAGTGGTATAAAATATGGTCTCTGACTAACATTTGGTAATGTAAATTTAACACATTATTGTCATCAGCATTCACGTCGGATGAGCACTGGATTCAGTCTCACTGAGGCTGTCGAAAATCATGTCAAGGTTCTCCAGCGATTCTGTCTTGACCACAATATCAACGACAAACCGAAGAAGGGTGATGTTCTCGCCATTTACTTTAATGTCAACCCGCCAACTTTAAGAAATCTTTCAACGTAGTTTCGAACAATTTCAAAGACATTTCCTTGACCCTCACCGAGAGGTTTACAGTTGAATTGGTTTTGAGATCTGATTTTGAAACAAACTAACGTAATGGTTTCTTTAAATAATCACTGTCGACGATACTCGCACAATTTAACTAGACGAGGAAAATCTCCGAGATATTTACTTATCAGCCTAATACGGCCCTCTGTTGGGGCACGGTCATTCCTTACCGAGGGCGTGACGGCCGACTCTTAATTAAATTAATAACTTGGATGCTCTATAAATATGGTATAACGGTTTACATTTTTTATCCATTGGTCGCTGGTTCATATTCGGCTCGAAGGACCACGATGTCGAGCATGAGAAGTAAAAACGGAAATTTTTTTCTACACTGTACTAATTCGCAAACACAACATCACTAAAAAAAGGGTGACATTGCTTTTTGCTTTGTTTTTATGCTTATATAATAAAACCTTAAAATGAAGGTCCCAGTATCGTCGACAATTATCGACAATAACGAATCTATATCTATCTAACAAATCAGTGTCCTTATTCCACAAAGCTACATTTATATTATAAAGAGGACAGATTTGTATTTTTGTATGTTTGAAACGAAATTATATGTTGTCCTTCCTAGGGTAGGATTTCCTTAAAACCAATATGTTTTGTTGCCACCTACAAATACCACTTCCAACACAGTTTAGTGTACAGTGAAGCTTTAAGATAAAAATTGAAGAATAAAAAAGTAACAACCTATAAAATTCAATACAGCCAAACATACATTTATTCTTCGAGCATCCCAAAATGTTTAAAAATTAATGTCCATCCGCGCGAAGCTGGGACGGGTCGCTAGTAGTATATGACCCTTATGATATGTTTTAATCAAAGACTCTGGCCGTCGGGGAGTCTTAAACCAAGATAAAAGATTTCTATAAAAATATGCATATTTATCATGTGTTAATTTTATGAAGATTTGTGTACTTGTAAGATTGATATACTAGTACTTCATAAGTTCCTAGTAGTTCTATGTTTATGACGTTCGAAACGAGTGTATTTTCTTAGCGAGAATGTAGTCGTGATATAAATCAGCTGGAATTGTACCTCGATGGCTCAATTGATAGAGCACTAAGATATAATCTTAGGATTACAGGTTCAAGTGGCTATAGGTTAATCTATTGACTGCATACACTTACTTTGACTACTATTGCTACTACTATTGTTACTATGTAGCTGTAGGTATATGTTATGTGTCTTTGTTGCTTTTTTCACCAAACAACAGTCAGAGGCTCAATGGTTTATTTTAAATTGGGTCAGCGTGGTGAACTATGGTGTTAATCTCCTTTGTCAAAGGAGAGACCTGTGTTCTTAAAGTAGGAATAGACAATGGTTGAACTAACAAATGTATCCTTATAAACATGAATATTACTTTTGCAACTCGCCTTCACAATGAACACACCCTGTTACGAGCAGCTCGCTCCTCTTCTACGTGCGCCCCCTACCGTATTCAATACAATGCAAATGCGCGTACTGTCCGACAGTGATACGCCGCATTAACATACATTTATGCGGAATGCTGCCCTTGTGCGATAATCCGAGGATAAATAGCTTTTGTGGAAAAATGTATAAATCATGTCGAAATGTTGTAATCTGAAAATAATTTTACGTCACGAGAATGATTAATTACACTGAAACACATTACTCTGTGGAAACAAATGGAAATTTACTATTACTTTATAGATTGTTTTATCTGTTAAGTAAAAACACACACAAAAAAAAAAACGAGTTGCACTCCGGGAGTGCCGGCAGAAGTGAAAACCTTTACACACGATTCGCGCTTAACACTCAAATATGTCACAAGACATGTCTTTGACAAGAAATAATAATGTTTGTTTATTTACTTTTTTGACGTAGTATATTTGACATCGAAATCTGTCATAGAATTAAAATTCCATATCCAACCTCCCTGTACTACTCATAATCGCGAATACTAAAAATAAAAATTATAATAGGCGTGGCATTACGGTTTCCATATTTACAAAGACAAAGATGCACTTTGTTCAATTTCCATATTTTAAAAACTGTATATACACGAATTTTACGAATACACAGCAGTATGGCCACTACACAGACGGTCGAGCCATCAGCTGTCACCATCCATGGATGCGCGTAGCACGCTGTAACATAAACACACACGACCATTCGCGCAAGCGCCCTGCGCCGCCTAAACGAAACAGCAGGCGCAGGCATACATTTTCGCCGCGCCGTAGAAAGAGAGGGGGATACTCCCTCTCCTACGCCGCGCCAGCTAGCTACTACACGTGACCTGACGCGAGTTTATCAGTTTTTATCATACCAAAAAAAGTGCACAGAAGTTTTCACTTCAAAAACACTTACGTTCAAACTATAGCGCTGAAAATTAGACTATTTTTTTCGGGCACTCGTGTTAAACGAGGACCAAGGCCGACATATGACTGTTTCTTGCTCTTTTTGAGTATAGAACCCCTAATAGCAGTCTTAACTCGAGCAGAAACAGATCCACATTGCTATAGATAAATAATATTTAATTTTTAAAAGAAATCAAAATATGTTCGTAGCTTATAATAAAATTACAATTATAAAAGGTAATCTTTGTGAAATAGGATAAGTCTGAATATTGTTCCACTTAATTGAAACGTTTCAAATTGAACAACTTGAAATTCATTAAATTTAACGATCTAAGATTAGATTAGATTGTTAAACGCAATTGGTATGTAAATCTTTTTTAATTTTATTAATTAATATGCCATTGTCCGCAGTTTCGGTTGTTTAAATTGAAATAAGTAGATTGTATTGAGTTATTGGCTATACTCTTATTTTCTCAATTTATCTATTACTAGCTGATGACCGCGGTTTTACCCGCCCTTAATTCGATTATCGGTTTAGGATTTTAATTCAAATAGAAAAAATATTAATTAAATATTATAGAAAAAAAACCGACTCACACTTTAAGTTTCAAGTAGCTTATGTGCTTTCCCGGAACTCAAACTATCTCCATGCCAAATTTGCCCGCGTTTCCACCCGCCCTAAATTCAATTATTGGTGTAGGATTTTAACAGCAATTCTTAATGTATAGAAAAAAAAGAATCACTCTTGACGTTTTCATTTAGTCCTTTTTTGGGACTCAAACTAACTCCATAGCAACTTTTATCTTAATTGGTACAGCGGTTTAAGCGATTCGATGCGTTTTTTACGTTCCATGTAATGTGTCGTTTCCAAGCCACGAATTTGACAATGATTGAAGTTGTGGGATATGATAATAATGGAATCGAATTCAATGCACCGAATGAACCCGCGGAATGTGAGCGAGCTGTCCAGTCGCGGGGTCGGTGATGGTGGTTGCTACAATCACATTGTCTCGTAATTCCTTAATCAAAAGTCTTGTCTTGTGGCGGCGTTTATTTTTCTATTAGTATTT